>OX104065.1:125223204-125258767 GCA_944474145.2 Dicrocoelium dendriticum
TACAGGGTTTATGTTCAGTTTTTTGTTGTTGAGGAATTGTAAAAGAACCGCAAAATGTTTTGAAATTTGAAAATTTGTATTTCGTAATGGGTTGCTTTTGCCTCGTAGTCCTCGGTGATGTAATATCTTGTCATGCTTTACTAGTAAAAGCTTTTTGGCTCCACAGTTAAACTTGATCCCTTGAATGAATTTACGGTGCAACAGTTAAATATTAAGTCTACATTTTATTCTAAAGTATATAATCTGAAAGAAATCTGCAAAACGGATATATTTCTGATTTACTTAACCTCGAGTAGTCTGAACAAATATAACAGCAATTGTTACTTTAATGATCCCAGCTAGGATACGCAAATTCGAAATATGGAACAATAGCAGCTTTTTCCGGGATTGCATATTTACATATACATCATGTTACATTGCATTTAACATATTACTTTACTACCAACGAGCCATATCGTCAACAGATTTCGTTTTGCGTAGGTACAGTAACGTTCTACATCAGATGATTTTCATGTCCGCAGCTTTCTAGACTAATCTATAATCTTCTCTGTCTTTCGCTTTTTCTAAACCCTTTAACTAAGAGGTGCAACAACGCCGAAACTCATTTTGTTGAAATGAGTTTGAGATATTTTTTATTTATTGTCTTATATACAATACTCGGTGTACGTTTACTTTCTCGAGGCAAATTAGTGCAAATCATCCTTTTGTATTTTGTCATCCAGAAATTTATAAGCAAACAATCATTTCAGGAAATCTTGCAAAGAAACTATTTGATGATTGCAAAGAAAAAGGGTGATTAGCCTAAGTATATTTCTTATATTATTTTTATTCTTTTAGGATTTTCTAATAATATATATGGCCACATGTTTCGGTTGGCCTTGTAGGGTAACTTGATTGATTTGCAGGTTTGAATCTTGTTTAGTCAATTCGGCAGTACGCGTTTTTTCCACACATTTCCTCTGAAATTGTGCTAGGTTTAAAAGACTAATCCTAATTTGATAAAAGTATACGCAGGTTTTATTGTCTGAACGCGCATACGTTTTTCATCGGTATGCGGTAAAATGATCTTAGTCCAGTAGATCTGGCATGGATGCTCCTGTATGAAACATTCGTGAAGTCCGTAGCATTGACGCCATTTTGAACGATGGTTTTACTTAAATTGTCATCTTCAACATTTCGGTAAATCTAGGGTATATTCTACTTTACGCAACGTAGAAAAGGCAGATTATTGGATAAAAATCGTTGAATGCATCTTAACCTATTAACGGTGTCTGGCTCCTGATAATGGCCTTTTTTGACAGTAGATTAATTAAATCAATTATACTGGTACTTTGAAAATGACAAACTTAGGTTCTATTCGATTACTCTTGGACTAGTTCGTTCATGAATGTATAGTTGTTGGTTAAGTAGCTCAAACCACGAATTAAGCTGGATTAAAATGGATTATAATAGGTGTGAATTGTTTAAGTTAGCAATTAACATATTAAGACGTTCAAATAACTATCATTGTCAATAAAATAATCTAGGGCTATTTATTTCTACACGAATCGTCAGTAATGTGCGCTACATATGTCCCATATAAACCAAACACGCTACATGACGGTTTACCGCCTGTGATTCTGATTACTGCGCTACGGGGTAACGACCACGGTTAATATCTAGTTATATCTAATATAGCGTCACTCTGGTTGCACTGGCTTTCACGTTGCTATATACAATTGCTTGCTTGGGCCCCTCAAAGGTTATTTGACATTCATTGCATTTGACTAAGATTTGGGAAAAACATGAAAACTTATGAAACTTTATATTAATCCGCCTGTATTTAGACGCAATATTTTAAAAATGAAAGTGCATTTTATCCAGAATGATTTGAAACAACCTATCCCACGTCTTTTTCAATCATTTTGGCTGCAATTTAATGTTGAAATATATTTGCGAAATGCTGTACTTTCCGTAATTATCTTACGAGATGCAATTTATAGGAAGTTTCAGGTTTAGTGGACATGAGTACTTGATAGAAGAATTTCTCACAGAATTAACGTGCATCTTATGTTCCTATATCCACATATTTTTTCTATCGATGATCTCGGCTAATGACGAGTAAGACGTTTGTGTCTTGAAATCAATGTGCCTTGATTTAGCCACTATTCGGAAATAAATATCTGCCTTAGAACAATGATGCATGATATGCTGCCGAAAAAAACATATAATAAGCAAACTAAATTGTTCAGGAAATTTATGTGCATTATTTCATCATTTGCACAAATTATTAATGCAATCATCTTAAACAGTAGGAGAACGACGTTACAAACTATTTTAAAAAAGTTTTCTTATTTGGAAGCGATATGGTGAAGGGTGACAGACGGCACTAAACATGTCAGGTGAAGAAAACGGTTTGCAACAATTTAATTTACAGCGGGAAAATCAACGAAGCGTTAGGGTAATAAAATTTATCGCACATTTTCTGCAACAGCAAAACGTGTTTTTTCAGCTGTTGTAATTAATCTACCTGCTGATATTAAATGTGAGTTAGAGTCACTAGTTTGGAAGCATTTTCACACCGACTGACGGGGGCAATTTTGGACATGCATTGCATTGAATTCTCTGATCAATATGTGTGCTCCGTTAAGCGGTTCATCTGAGCCGTTCAAATTGATATGAATTGGAAAGACACTACAGTTATTGTACTACGTTACTCAATAACTAATTACCTAAATACTCCCATTTATAAAAATCAATGAAATTATAGGATTAACGGACGCGTATTGCTAAGGATGCATCTGCCCGAATGGTAGTGTAATTTACCAATAAATATATGACATTTTTTAAGCCAAGCCAACTTATGTATGTTATGGTTGCGTCATATAAGCTACTTAGCTTCCTAGTAGCAAGCGATCCGTAAATTGAGAAAATGCAACTATTGAACAGGTACTTTTTGATAGTTTGTTTTGTAGTACATTACTAAAACAATCTGAATGATTCGCCTGAGTCGTCCTCACAAATGTTTGATTGATTAATTAAAATAGCTGCGACTACAAAAACAGTTTTTCATTGACACGGAAGTATATAGGTTTTGTAATAATTCAGCAAGAATCCTTAATTTATGTTTAGATGTCTGCATCCCTGCGAGCATGTCTTCCTCTTCTGTTGCGAGATATGTAGTACATCATAACGTCATCCATTAAAGTTCGCATTTTACTGTAAGAGAGAAAATTACCCGACTTAGTGTCGCATGGTTCTCACAAATTGCAAAACTCCCAGGTATTTTAGGAAGCGTTAATCTGACGGCCACTTTTCCATTTACGTTAGACAAACGCCAAAAACGTACAGGCCGTCATACATCGTATGCCATCGTATTGATTGATGACATAGTATTGGGTCTCAGCCATAGCCACAGATATCTTGCTTATGTCAAAATATTATCCAAGCTTTGCAATCCACAGCAAAAGCTTAAGATCAGTCTCTTAATACATAAATGTGCCTTACTGCTCCTACTTTTGTCACACAGAACGGTCAGGTACAGTGAATTGCTCACATAGGACACCAAGTTTTGTTTTGAAGACTATAGAATAAGCTATTCTACTTTTGCGAAGTAGTTAGCTTCGGCCCGGACTACATTATATACACCCTACATGTAAATTATACCTACACAATTGTTCATTTTACGCATCCGCGCTAAAACCCTCTTCTGAATCTCGTGATCTGCAACCATACTTTGTAATTACTAGTTTGTATTTACCTTGGGTGTGCTGTTCCTCATTGATAGCTCCTAATCATTTGCTTAATAATTTGTCATTTTGTGTGTCTCTAAAGCATTTATTCCGGTTTAGAAGGGTTTCCGTGTGATTTTTTATAAAGAATATCCGTTTATACATATCTGCTTTAGTAAGAATATTGCGCAAAGGATTATAACTTATTCACGTAATACTTTCCTTAACATTTTGTCATACTGCCTGCGGTTTACTAGTCTAAGTTGACATTTGCAGGTTGAAAATCTACAGATGTTCGATTATTAATTGTTCATGAGTGGGAAGCTGAATAAAATTTAGTTGGTGTTCCTCGCAATCACCCACTTTGGAAAGAATTCAAACAGTCGGTTCGACATCGTGAATCTCCTTTGTAATATGCACTTCTCGGACATCCAACATGTTCCTATTCCAATACTTCCGGTTTTTTTAAGCATCTTATTCCTCTAAGTCATGTTTGAAGATTGCGGACCTGCATGACTGATATTTAACAACTGTCTAGCGCGGGTAATCTTTCACATTAGCACAAGTTACGAGCCATGCAATAGACGAAAATTGGCCAAGATCTGTACGACAGTCCGACGTTAAGCCTGATGTCCGGAGATTTCGTGGCTGAGAGATGAGTGTGACGAACTTAATGTAAATAAAACGAGAACCCCCCAGTCATAAGTAAACAAAATTTACGTCAATACAGTTTTCCATTGCTGTGTCGGACATTCACCATGCGGCAAGCAGCAGAGTTAGGGCCAAATGCCTTTCACTGTGCAGTTCATAACTGGCCCGAACATGGAGAAGGTGACCTGTTTAACGTTAGTTATTAATCAATCATGTAGGTCTGCCGCGGCCACACAAGGTACATTAGCCTAACCTGCCTGCATCCGAAAGTCATGGGGTTGAAACCCGGCAGTTTTCCTGAAAATACGAACCACTGATGAGATTCAGCAAATTCTAAATATTGGTTATTTTTATTCTAGACTGTAAGGGCCATCGTAACTGAGAACCGACCGCGGCGAACTTCATTTTATCGCATTTCTCTTTTATAGCGCGTTTTGCTAGATCCCAGGTCTGACGCTCTTGAACCAACATCACAGTAATAACAGAACAGCAATCCAGTTTTACTTTTCCAACATATTTATGTTACTGTTTTTTTATAGTAGCTTTAACTTTGGTATATTTCCTATATCATGATGTTTGATTATATGGAGGCCCATAATGACTAATGCAATTTCTTGGCTTTTAATTATAGTAGCATGCCTGGCGAACTCTCGGTAAATTTCAACAATCACTGATCATTAAGTATATTCGCAATCAAGTTGAAAATGCGATTCATGCCTTAAGTTAAACGTTCAAGCCAGCAATTCGTCTTTTTTAAGTTTCTTGGATAGCAACTGCTAAAGCATCAAGGTAATTATTTGCTCCCAAATATAATCTGCTTTTTTTCTCTTAATCGATATATTCTTTGCATAAGATGAAATCTGCTGTAATCGCTATCTCAGCGACTCAGGACAGACAGTGATATACCTTGAAAATCCTTGAAAAGCAAAAATGAAACAAGCAGTATAACCTGCCTGAAATATGGGGATGTTGTATATCCTAAATTTAACTATACCCACCGGTAGACATTTTCAGCATATATAAATGCACTTGACATGGCGGCCTTCATTACGTTTGGAAACGTTTGTCTAAGTGGGATATGCTAAAATTAGTATAAAAATGCGCCTTATTTGAAACATTGATAGCTTGCATTATGCGCCGAAACATTGCGGCGAGCTTTCTGCATTTGCCATAATAATTGCCTCAGAAAATCAATAGATTTACTCCATATGACAATACTGAACTATAGAAATGTATATCTTTGTATTTTCGCTATGACGCTCCAAAAATTGACGTGCGAATTGTTCGTGATCAAATGAAGTGTAGAAGAGGTGTATCATCCCCAATGCTAGCAACTATCAAAATGAAATATAAGATGTTTGTGTGTAAGCTCGTGCTGTGTATTGCAGTAATAATGGCCAGCTAGCTATCTACTATTACTGCTTAGATATGCCTTAAACGGTTGACTCTCAGTGGTGAAATATGCTGGTTATATTACTGCACTCCTTCATAAATAGCTTCGGATTATTTGAATCAAAATATTTTATGGCGCTGTAATGTCATACTTTCCAGATTTTGCAATCATTTCATATTTTCTGTCTTCATTTAATATGTAGATGACCTAAATCCACTCTTGATGATTGGTGGATCACAGAGCTCTCTATACTAAAGCTCTAGTTACACTTTAATGCGGCTTGCTATATTAATCACTTGGTTAACTAGTAGCATGTTACTACTGTGTATTCGTTGACCCCCTGCTTTTTACATGCATAATGCATGTGGAGGGTGCAGAAAATTGTTTCTATTAACTGAAAGAATCCAATTGGTTGCGATTGTATTGTGTGTTAAATATGTACACAGCAACTGCAAACACAGACATTGTTTTCTGAAAACTATCATTCCGTCCAAAACAGAAGTGGCAGTAGGCATCACAGTTTTGATCAGCGACGCTCAATTACGTGAATATGTTGTCTAAATAAACATATCCCTGCATTTCCGGTGCTGATGAACCCAGCGTACGAGCGTGTTTGGACACATACACACCAACTGTTTCTATCGTTACGATCCCATGGATACAACTAAAACCCGCTGCAGCTGAATATACCAGGACCGAAATAAGCAACTTAACCAAGAGGCAGAAAGCACCTTAATTCCTTCTCAATCAAATAGGGCACGACACTCTGGTTTATGTTACATTTTTACCTAGCAAAGACAATAACCTAAGGCAGTCATAGGGTTTCATTAAAGTGTATGCAATTTTGAACCCAATAGCTTGACAAAATTAGCAGTAAATGTAATACATGCATTGCATTCTGGATAATGATTGACGTTGGAATGCTTATTGTTCTACAAAGTATATAGGTGGTGATTGATGAGTTAGAATAATCACTTTCGCAAACACAAATATTAAACTGTCCCCAAAGTGAAGCGCAAACCGTTTAGGTCAGCAGCTTTAGTAGATTTATGGCACATTAAATACATAATTAAATTATTTTATTTCTGCCAGTGAGGGACACGCCTAGAAAGGATTGACCATATTATAATCAGTAGTTGTCACAAATGTTAGTATGTTACCAAGACATATGGAATAAGTTTTTACGTATATATTTAAGTGCATGGTTAGTACTCACATAGGGTGAATATTTTACTGTTTGCTGAATTTGTAATTGTGTTTACTGAATTCTCCAACATAGGAAGTGATCAAATATTATCTTCTAATTGGCTGACTTCGGGGAGTGAGGTAAGATCCTGTGGACAGTCAGAATGCAGTGACCTTCTTTGTGACGTGTCATATATGCCACATCACCTTATTGTTAAACAGGTAGTTATAGCTTTTTATAGGGCAAAAGCTTGCCTGCTGAGATTCCATCACGTCTTAAAACACTGCCGCTGAACCACTTGCTGGAACATGGTTACCCCAGATGGTACTATGTGGAGGTTGATCGGGCGAGCATATTGGATAGATGTTTGCATTTACTGTAATAAGAGAAAAGCTTATTTTTTACTTTTTTCTCCAAAACTAGCCTGATACTTTCATATTTCGCGTAAGTAGGGCTTAAATTAATATTTTTGTCTAGCTATGGCAGAGTGTCTTCAGGCTGAAAACAAACAAGCGTAATTAAATATATTTATATTGTTCCTACCCTAGCGCGCCTGCGATTTTCACAGATAAAGCAGGTTGTCCAGATATCAATAAGAAGAATGCAATAATGAACAAACGCAACGTTAGTTTATCTTCGAATTGTTCTATTCCAAATACTGAAGCAAATAGGCTCTCATTATAATGCTACATTAGTATTGGGTTTAGCTATCACTTGAATTAAAGTAAAATGCCATTCTACAAACCTAGCCTTGAACTACAATTCCACCAATTAACTTAATGTGTTTCATGTATCTTAGGCAGCTGACTATGTGAGTTGTTTTGTCTAACACGCCCTCTCATGCCATATTGTCCGATGTGCTGCCCGTGTGATATAACTTGACGTCTGATTCGTACACTGTCCTTTTAGTCGAAGTGCATGTTTTTATGGATCTGCCCTCCTAGAAACCGCAAGTAAACCAAAGGCGACGGAGATGGCTGATCAGTAACAGTTAACCCATTAATTACAGCATCAGCAAGCTTATGTGTAGCACAAACCGCTGCCCATAAAGCAGCAACTAAAATACTGACGTTGTTCTAAGCACTAGTAGGGAATGTGTCATCGGTAAACCTAACACACGCCATAGTAAAATTTGCGTCCATTTCAGTCTTATATTTGGCAAACCAAACACAAGAGTTATATTATGAAGAACGACATTACGCTCGAAACGTGATAGAGCCGGTAAGAACGCATTTTGCTGGTTGTCGCGAACAGGCTTCATGATGTAGACAAAGTAAGTCTTTTGTTATGGAGGTTGTGCGCAAATGAACACAGTCCGTATTGTAATTTCCTCAGACTGAAATATTCCCGCTCTTGTAATTTCTGGAAAACTGTTATATCCATTTTTACATCGCTGTTGCGTGATCAACAATGTTCAATATTCGTTATCGGCGCTTAAAGCTATTTATAATAAATCCCTGCGTTATGTTTATACGAAGGTAGGGTGAATCATTCATGCGAACGGGACAAACCACAGATCTTCTGAACTATCGGTACAGTGCTAGAGTAGATGTATTTCCCTTTACTTTAAAGCTGAAGGAAAGATGGTAGCATGAGTGGTATCCAAAGTGGAGGAGTCTTCCCTGCGGATATTCATGCAAATTGTCAGCTTATGGTGGTATTATAACTAGGTCGCAAAAGACACAGGCAATAAAACTGATGTCAAACGTCGCGATGGTTTACGCAATTCATACCCGATCATTGACGTATGTCTATTACACCACACAACGGGAATAACCATGTGTTCGCTGGAATTGTGTTGCGTGGCTTTTTGCTCGAAACGTTTTGTTCATCAATCACTAGTGCACTGTCTGCCACAGAAATAGCCATAAAGAAAAATTTTCAATCGACCACACGACGCACACACCGTGCAAGTTAGTCAAAGCCATCTGCTTAAGGCAGCATCAACTGGTAGTCTAATGTGGTTTGTGCAACTTGGCAGGGATAAATATTAATTCTAAGTTAATCAAGGATACGGTCTATGGTCAATCTGTCTGTCTACAGCGGGATATCCTTTCTGACATTTATATCCTCTCTAATATGACATGGTCGGTTATCGGTAGAGTGAAATTACGTATTGTGAAAAGCACATAAGTGAGTATATCTTAAATTATTCCATCAATATATGGTGTATTTTCCCGTAGGTATGCTTAGAAAAACCATAAGCGTATTGTGGGTGTAACCTATACAAGAACCGTGTATTTAACTTATGTTTTGCTGAGACGAACAACTTGAATTTTTGTACTTTTTTGAATCGGTGTACGATCCAACCAAGAAAATTATAACAGATACAAACAAGTCGTCAGTACGGAATTCTGCAATCACCAACGGTCCGCATAAGTAATGTTAAGAGGTCTTTAACCAAGCACTTGGAGGTTGCAACAAAAACAGAGCTTCCTATTATACCTAAGTTGAAGCCAACTTGAGTTCTGAAGAAAAAGGCAAGTTTTGTATGCTCCTTTTAAGATAGTTCATGCATATTTGTTCATCAGGAGCAATAGGAGTGCGGTTTAAAGCAGAATTATCATATGATGCAACCCCTTAGAAATAAAAAAAGAAAATAAAACAGATGCTTCTGTTGTTGCAGAGAATGTTTTTTACTGGCATGAATGAATTACTGCTTATTCGTCAATAAATACTGCCATTACAGGGAGACATTTCGGTTAGTCAACGCCAGCTGGAATTGTTTCAAATTTATTATTCGGCTGCCTATCTCGAACTATCAGTCTATGACGATGCACGGCGCATAACTATAAAGAGCACTCATCGCGGTCGGTGTCGGCAAAATCGGCCGACATTCGGATTAAAGCTTATCTAGTCTTTTCAGCAAATGATGAATAGGACCTCGGCGGACATTCCATATATGCATATATGTGTATTGTTATCTTTATCAGGCAAAACGCAGTTTATTTAGCAAGATGTTCATGTGGTTGAAGGCATACGGCAAAATGGCTTGAAGCTAAACACTGAGAAAATTCTTTTTTACTTCTTCGAGCAAATAACTTGAATTTATTTTCCACCGTGAATAGGTCAGAACCGGTGTAGCAAAAATGCATGTCAGAGGAACTACATGATGCACATACTTTTCTGTGCATTGTGAGTCATAACAGTGCTTATATTAGTTACTGACTTGTGTCTGCCTTGCAGAACAATGAATGAGTTGTCAGGTAAATATAAATATTAGATTTGGTCAAACCAGTCTGCGAAATCATTTAGGATTTTTATAAAACTATTGTATCCGATTAATTTTTGGCAAAGTACGACCGAAAAACAGAGATAATTGTCCCCACATTCCTCCATAACAATGGTGTTGCAGCGGTTCTCTGAGTCTAGGACGTACGCAGCACATGCCTAAGTAGAGTCTGAAAGAAAATACGCATTTGACAAGAAAGCGACAATGGCCATATTGTATGAAGTTCCATTTTTTCACCGATTGTAACAAAGCATATAGTTTGATTTAGGGACATGTTGTAATAACTATTGATCAGTTTCAGTGTAAAAATTCATACTGTTGTGCATGACAAATCGTCTTCGGAGTTAGGGGACACTATGCTGATAAATAATTTAACAATTTATCATGTGCCCAAGGCATAGCCAATCTACAACAATATGCCGTATCCATGTATCACAAAACAGCCTAACATACCAATTGACCAAGGAATCTCATCCGTTTTGTTTTTATCCAACGTGGCACAGATTATCTTTGACTGTATTAGTGACCATCATAGTACTTCGGTGAACATTTCTGGAATAAGAAAATCAATCTTCCTAAGCAAAGTTCTATTCGTTTTTCTGAACATGATTGACCAAACATTTGCTGGCCCAACCCACCCAATTTATTGTCGAATAGACTTGTTGACCATTGTTAATAATCGTTTTATGCTCATAGAATATCATTGTTCTAAACTACCTGCAGACGAGCATATTAATTTAGTTGCACCGGTTTAAAATCCGAATGTGTTAGATGCGAGCTCTAGTCAGGAATTTTTTATACTGACCTTATATTTACCGTGCTATGCTTTGGTGTATAGTTGACTGCAACCATTGTGTCTCAGCAGAAACAAGCCCATACATCATCATCAAAATAATAATGCCATCATTCATGCCATAGGCGAGAATTTACGCGTAATTTGCTGGTTCAGTTCAAGACCAATAGTTGTTAATTGTGGATGACGCTTACACGTTTTTACTATAAACAAAGAACGTCCACTGTAAAGTGTTCTTAGTAGCACTTTAGGGTACTAGTCAATATACTGACTCAAAACATTGGCTGTGCATATTGATTTCCAGATTTAAATAATTGTGTGAAGAATGACTTTCCGATCTGCATCGGACTGGGAAACTGACAAAATGTAGGCACAGCCTATTTAGGTAAACTGCTCGCCGAATATAACTACGGGAATATAACTAAGGGAGATTTTTGTCCTTCGCAATTTCACCGCTTACTTTGGTATTTGAATTGTTAGGTGTACCTAGATACGTAGACGCATATTTATAAGGTAAAATTTATGCAGACACTTCATTCAAATAATTTGCCTTCAACTGAACTTTAATCACAAAGCTCTGTTAAGCGGCAACCAGCTTTTATTATTGCAAGGCGATAAGTGTCGAAGGAGGTAGTGCGCTAAACAAACCAATTGTAGGAATGCAACATGGTGAAACTACCAACACCAAAACAATTTCATTGAGGGTTTTAACACCTAAATAGTTACATCATTAACATGATAGACTTTAGCTAAATGTGTAAAATGAATCGGCTACTATGCCGCACCACATAAAAACAACGCCACAGTTACATATCAACTGAGCTGCCAACTGCGAATGGGCATTGTTCCGGAAAGTCATCAGTCAGCTACTAAGCAATAAATAATTAGTTTTTAAAATTATCTTATGCTACGAAATGACATCCTGGTTGGAGTGGAAGGATACAAGGAAATGAGAGGAAAAAGTAACTGCGATATAGAAGCAAATGTTGGTAGCTCAGGTTGTTCAGTTGGTTTTCTGAGTGTTCGCTGAGCTCGGCATGTTGACTGCAAACGTTTCGTCACCACTCGAGGTGACATCGTCAGAGCGCGTGTATTTAGCAAGGTGGTGCGTACGGAGCGTCAGTGAGTGCTACGGAGGTCAGCTCCTAGCCATATAACCAAGTGCATCTAGCCAAACTTGTTCATGGTCTTTTGGAACCCAACCATGTAGTCGAGACGCTAAAAGCGAGGCCGGCATCGAAGTGAGAGCCTTCCTTCCTCTCGCCTAAGTCATCGCTTGTTTAGTATACCGTGACTTGCTACCTGATCATCTTATCTGAATTTTACTAAACCAAAATTTATCCATATCATCTTAATTATAAGCAAAGCTTACCTTTCCTAACTATCGATAAACTATATATCTGTGACTTATGCATTGCGGCGTTTGTCTGGGTGAGTACTGCAAAGAATAATCCGCGAAAGGGGGAAATATTGGTAGAAGAGTTCAAATACAACACGTTTCATTCATTTTTCAACATTCATTAACCCGCACCTAGGATCTGAAAAAATGTCTGGAAATATAAGCATATCAGAAAATCTTTTCTATCAACCTGATAAAAATATCTTAGTTCCATTTTATAAGCAAATGTTTACTACTCTGCATTTTTAACACGGTTAATATTTGTGAATTTAAATTTTGTAACTTCCTGAGACTTCCTGACGCTGTAACATGAAGGTTAACAAGCTGGTTAATATGTAATACGGACTACTGACTGCTGCTCTGCAAATAACGCCCTCGCACTGGTAATTTATAAAACCCAATATATCGTAATATACCTGTAAATGCATCTTGCATTTATTTGAATTTTAACCAGCATATTTGCAATAAAATGGACGACATTTCAAGTGTTGGGTCTAAGCAATGCAAACGTACGCTGGCTTAAAGAAAGAATTGCAATTGATCAAGTAAAACCCTGCGTATCGCCCCCGTTTTGTGGCTGTTTCAAACATGTTTGCTTAGATGCACATTACTATGATATATTAGCTTGGCCTAAGCATGTGGTTTGGTTCAGCTGAGCCATAAATTGCTCCAGAATTTTATATGCAGCCCACTGTTTTGCAACTAAATTGACATCAAATAAATACAAACATAGCTTCATTCCGGATAGATTTGTGATCGGTGGCAATAAACAATAGCAATATGGTTTGCAAATGCCAACAACCAAATTTATAACACTTCCTCGGAGGTTTTTTGATGTGGCTTATGTTAAAGTTCTCCGTGCTTCTTATGTAAATACAAATTCGAGCGCAGTCCAGGAAGGAAATTCATTTGGTAATATTATTTCAACAAAACCCGTTTCCAGTAGGCTAATGATTGCCATCTAGTTCGTTCATACGTGCCAAACGTTGGAAAATCTAAGCAACAAAACAAATTTGGGAACCATGAGAGAAACAGTGAGAACAAAGCACATATTTCTTTTATTTACTGGTACCTGTCAATTATTGCTCTTTAGTACCTGTGTTGTGTGATCCACAACGTGGCTTACGGGAAAGCATTTGACTTGACGGTACAGCATTTAGCCTATTTTTGGTCAATATGTTCACTGCTATTTCTCGACCATTTCATTAGCTAGCAGTGTATGGACCAGCCGGTGAAATGTATCGCGATAAACCCCCATAATACTGGATAAATCAATACGAACACAAATATCACACTGCCGCTTTAATTGGATCAATGTCAAAACTAGCTTTTCAATTGTCAGCGTAATTCACCATACATTTCTCCTAAGTGAAACGTTAATCTTTGGTTGTTTTTAAGTGCACATACACCTCATATTGAGAAGGAGGCATTGCAAAATAAAACCAGGACTCACAGAGATTAATAATATATGTTGGCATTTCATGGTAAAACCATTGGTACGAATACTTGATGGCTTTGGAAAGTTTATAGTTAAAGCAAAGTGCACATAGCAATTAAAAATAAACAATTCGATTAAGGCACATGCGTTATTATCGGACAAGCTTAGCTGGGCCGTGCGTCACCTAGTTGAGAATATATCGATGCAACAATTATGACAGCTTCTCTTAACTTGAATTCGAAGAGTACGGTACGTAGGCATTTTGGAAAAAACGAAATGCCGCAAGTAAGCTATCTGACATAAAGATGGACAAACCACCTGTTATCTAAAACGTTATAACAGCATTAAGCTGCTATCTTACGCAGGTAGGGCAATCGTTACAAACTAGCAGAAGGAATTTGCGAACGTCACGGAGTTTCTCGCAAAAGCAACACCTTAATAAACGGGATGCTACGGTTATAATACATTAACAGTTGCAGCTGGGAACCGCGTTCCCTTTTGTTTATTATAAACACAGGCACGCATGTATGTATTATATAACGATGTGGGCGAGTGGCTTTCGTTTTGCGCTGTGTTTACTAAATACCTGCAAGCGTAATAATTATAAACACACCTATTGGTAGGCTGAAGATTTTCCCATGCATGCTTTTGATCAAAAACCTAAAGCTCAAAATTTTCCAGAAAGGCCTAACAGTAAACGAAATTAGTGCACGTTACCCGTGAAGCAACAGTTTGCATCCAGGAGATGTATTAAAAATAATTAGATTGATTTAAGTGGTAACGAATAAGCTCGTTTTGAGTGCTACGCCCACCGGCTATTGCTGCCAAAGCCAGTGGAATGTGCAAAGTATATGGCTGTTTCATCAGTCACTTTCCTGATCTTGCGACATATGTCGGCATTTATAACCGTGAATAATTGCAGCAGGGTCCAAATGTTTGGAGTTCTGAGCAGCGACATCTTTAGTCCATTCGGAAATTCCAGTCTAAAATACCCTTACACTTTACTCTATTTTTGATTGATTAGTGGCTTTTAGTCAACAGAACAAACTAGGCACCCTGTATATCTTGGTTTTTCTTTAGCTCCCACATTCTATAAAAGGTTTTTAAAACTATTATTTATATGAAGCATACAATTTGACCTGTTTGTCTTATGGAAATGCAAACTACAAAGATGCTTATAATTTTAGGCCTGATTGTTATTTTTGGTTTACCAGGGCATGTTTGACAAGAGCATTCTCCCTTATGCATCATGCTAAAAGAAATATAAAATTCTATCTAATTGCAGCCGGGTTCGTAAAACCATCCCAAGCACAAGTACACATAATCCATCTAACTCCCTGTCATTTGCTTACAAGGGCACTCGTAGTACTTCGCAGCACAGTGAAATGTATCCTATGATTCGTTTAGTAAGGTACAAATCAGTGGAACACATTTGCTACGCTCAAGAGGTTCCAGTGAATTCAATTGTCAACATACACTTCATCATAAAAATTAAATAACTACTGTAATTTCATGTAAATGCAAATATAATAAAAATGTTGGAATCGGGACAGAGCAGCACAAAAGTAGTTGATATTAAAAATCGACCACTAGATGAAATGAATAAATGAGGAGACGTCAGGCACTTTGCGTTTGCGTTATGTCTGATAGGGTCTGTAGCCGCTTTTGTGGACCTAGTCGGGACCGCTGTTATT
The DNA here is from genome assembly GCA_944474145.2 of Dicrocoelium dendriticum. Taxonomy (NCBI): domain Eukaryota; kingdom Metazoa; phylum Platyhelminthes; class Trematoda; order Plagiorchiida; family Dicrocoeliidae; genus Dicrocoelium; species Dicrocoelium dendriticum. Next base: position 125,238,701 of record OX104065.1, read on the forward strand.
AAGTTCTTACTCAGTCAATTTCCTCATATTTGTACACCAAGTCACAGAATGTTCACCTCACGTTTTCGCACAACGCTAGGCATAATGAGGTCGTAACCTAGAAATCGTAAGAGGTTGACCCCAGCAAATCTTTTACTGTGCCATCAGAAAGAAACCTGACGAAAACCTATTTAGGTGATACTGACAACTTGAAACCCGAATAGTCATCAGACTAACTCTAATGCGTTGGAATTAACTACGCATTTTCTTATCTGCACATGTCACTTGACGTTAGTTTACTGCGAATTTCCAAGGATTAAGGCTACGGGCATTAATTTATTTGACATAAGCTGTTTGATTAATACGTATAACATGCTATAACGATATACCAATTAAGAAACAGTAAACCATAACTATCATTTAAGTATTTTCCTTTGTGTCCAAATTTTAGAATGACGTGTAAGCTATCTGTTATTTTAGAATGTGTCAAATGTTGCAAGTGCTATGAAGGACGACTCTGCAAATGAAGAACTTGATTTTCTAAATGCTCAGATAACACATATTTGAGAAGGTGAACTAGAACAAGTTCGAGAAAATCGTCCTGTCAATGTATTTAGCAAAAAATAGGGGGAACTTCTTAACTTGCAATGAGACTCAATATCAAAGGGCAGGTTACCATAAATATCAGTCTGACAGTGTCAAATTCAAATCTATACGGTTAAGGAACAAAAGTAGAATACCATTTTGCACACATTAAAGCAATTGCTGTCAAGACAAATTATTTTAAGTCGCTATCACATTATCTGGTTCTTAGGTATTTTCACGTGCTGCTAATGCGAAGCATGTTAATATATTTCTTGAGCCTTTGGCAATATAATTCATTACGTCAAAACCGAGACCGTTGACGAGGTAGCTAAATGTAGCTATGCTTCCTCATTTCCGCTCATGTTGACTCTTAAGTGGATAAGAGGAAATCTTGTGTATAGGATAAAACTCAAAGTCCGTTCTCTTAGCAAGGCACATACGTTTGTGATGACGCTCCCTTATCATTATTGCAAATAAGCTCCTATCAGGCAAGGTACATCAAAGATGAACTTATACGTTTCATTGCATTATGCAAATGTAACAAAGCGATTTCATTGCAGTGACCACAATCGTCTTGAAGCAGTCAGATGAAGAAAGCAGCAACAAGTTAAATACAAATTAATACATTCCGCTTAAAATTCAGGTAGGTTTAAATGCAATAATAATGAGAAAAGTAAATAGGAGTGTTAGCCGTTATGTTAATAAAATGGAACGCTATAAATTTGTTGTACTTTATAAAACGTATTAATAATTTCAAGCAGCACATGTAGTACAGGTTTCCTTAGATCATGTTAGACTGCATCAAATTCATCCAACTTTGTGCCTGTCATCTATGACAATAAACCAATAGCCTATTAATATTTCAATGGCCGTTCTATGGAGACCACATCTTAAAGGAGGGAGACGCATTGTTCTTCTAGTTGATTGTGTTGCTTGTTCGGTTCTATAGATATATAATAATTTTCACGCTTTTCGACGGTACAGCGTAATTAAATATTCTGGGTGGCCAACATTTCGTGTCAAAATAAACGGTCACACGGAGACAGAAGCAATTTTGCTTGACGCTGTTTCGGCATTCGCAAGGAATCGTTATATTTCTAGGCCTTCTTTGAGTTGGGTCTCTAACAGCCGATCGATCATCCGTCTGTGATGATTACTGACCACTTTGATGTGCCTGATGCTAAAATGTATGCATAGCCTTAGTATTTGCTGAGAACTGAATGAAATATGCCTTACAGAAACTCCTAGCGAGATATACGTACTTCTTTTAAAACATACAGCACTATTACTGAATCGCTGCTTGTTATACATGGTTAACAGCCACAGATGTCATTTACTGAAATTGGTTCAATGAACGGGATTCTAAAGGAACATATAAGAACACTATGCAAGTAAATTTAGGCGACACCTTGCTACGCATTGTTGAAAGCTAGCAGGGGCGTTAGAGAGGCCAAAATGTATGGTCTGGAACTCATAGAAACCTGATGGTACTACAAACGCCGCTTTCGCTCTGTCGCTCTCCTCCACTTCTACTTGCCAGTAGCCAGAAGCCAAATCTAGCGTACTGAAATAAACTGATCCTTCCAGTGCGTCAAATAGATCATCGATCCTGGGGAGGGGAAAAGCGTCTTTTCGAGTAATCTCATTTAATCATCTATAGTCGACACATAGGCGTAAACCACCATCCTTCTTCTTCACTAGAACAACCGGGGCTGCCCATGGTGAAGTCGAGGGCCGTATTACCTCCTTTTCTATCATGTCATCTATGAGCTTTCGCAATTCAGTCTGCCAATGTAATGGTATGCGTCTTGGGGGGATTTTAATCGGGATTGCATCACCGGTGTCGATACGGTGTTTCACGAGGTCTGTTCGACCCAAGTCGGTACTGCGCCATGCAAATGCGTCTGAGTGGTTGCGCAACACATCTTTGAGCCGCTTCAGTGTCTGCTCATCCGTGACTCTGTCGAGTGAGCGAATAAAGGCGTTAATGTACTTCTCACTCTCTAAGGTGTCCTCATAGGTTGTAGATGCTTCCAAAGCACCACTTCCACAGGGTTTTAACAAAACTGTACAGTTATCGGTGATTAGTTGGCACCTGTCCAGATCCAATCGACACTTCAACCGGCGTAACAGATCCATCCCAACGATAACAGCAAACGGAATGTTGTCCGCAACAATAAACTCTTGAGTGAAGCTCTGTTTCGCGACGTCAACTTGTGCGGTTAGGGATCCTCGAACGGACAACAATTCTCCATTGGCGGCAGTTAGTCGGCAGCGACAAGGCGCGTATACACGTTCTGCTAGCTGGTTAGTCAAACTAGATCTGATTAGGCTCTTGCATGCACCTGTGTCGAGGAGACTTATCACTGGAGCCCCCGCGATCTGTAATTCTATTGCTAATGCTGAATATGTGGTCGACGCACAAACAATGGCTGGTATAAAGTGTGAATGCAATCGGTGCCACTCACCTGGGCGTCCGTTATTACAGCGAGGTAGACCGCGATTCGGAATTGGTCGGCGGGGCCACCGAGAACCCTGTTGCGTTGGACGCCATTAGCATGAATATATTTGCAGATAGTCAGGATGCCACGGTAACCGTTCCGTTGGCGCATGTCTGGGGCGTCCATTTCCCCTCAAAGCGAGACACCCGGAAGTCATCGCTCTGTTGACCTGCTCAAGTTGTTCGCCAATTTGTACGGCTGCATCCAACTTCTGCAGGGGGGTGAAGAAGAAATTCACGTTTAATGGATGGTATTTGAATTCCTTCTAGGAGCTGTTCTAGTATTCGTTTATCACGGTCGCTTTATGACTTGCTCTCGTATGCGATGTCGGCCAGCTTTCGGAGTTCGCGCACGTACGTCCTAATGCTCTCTCCGGTCCACTGGTACCGTGAGTGGAATTCCCTGCGTAGGGGTGCAGGCAATGCAGGAGGGTCCATTAGGCGGCGCAAGGCAGTGAACGTCTCAGACGTGATTTTCTGTTTCCAGAATTTTACTATCAGCAACGACATCAAAAGCATCCCCTGATAGTAAGCCGGCGAGCACGCCTGAATGTTGTTGGACCGGGAACTGCCGGAGGTTAAGCTGGACTTGTTTCTCCCATCTGGAGTACGTCATCCCGGGAGTGTAACGCTCCGGAGGTGGGATTGCATGCATGCAGACTGACGGACTCGAGCCTGTTGACAATTTTTCCAAAGCTCGGGACAAAACATCCAGGGAAGCGGAAAGTCTGGTAGTGAGGTCAACGACATCCGAATGGCCTTCGTCATCAGACTTGTTGTTCATTTTTGGCATGCTCTTCATTAGACTAATGATGGTGGATTCCTGATTCTTGGAACTTGGCAGGGTCGCCACTTTGTAACACGCAAGCACGGAAGAACTCCAAGGGTTGAGAACGAAGTTCTATTACACAACACGTAGCCTAGTTAACCAATGTCGTGTTCTTGTTCTCCTCCGGTAATGGAGCAGGAAAGGCGCTCTGAAAGGCAAACGGGAGAGAGTCCCGTTATAGAGACGATTCAACTTTGAACGCGCGCCAAAACAATATCGATTCTTCTCTACATATGCGTTAAAAAACAAATTAGTGCCACTTGACATATTGCCATCATTTTGCTGGTACCATGTTTACTAAACATTTGCTTGCATTGCATCAAATGGAAAACAAAATTTTGCACGATCACCTAAACAAAAGTCAATCATATCGGCAAGCGTTACAGTTGGAAGAGTTTAGTTCACAAAATGTTGCAATTTCTGTACCGGATCATGACACTTATTATAAATTATGATGCTCACAACATGGTGTTAAGTATTTTGGGTTCATTCAGATGCCCACTCTGTGAGATTGTATTAATTGACTTTGTTTTTGTCTTAAAATTCAGCAACGTATGATAAACACAATGTGTTGGGGGTAGAATTCTGCGTGCGTTCAGATAAGGTGTAGAGGCGAATAATTATCAACGCCATAAATTTCTTTTTCAAACACTTTTGAATACACAAACCCTTACACAATTCTAGCTAGATGTTTAAGTTTATGGTATTCTCATTATATCAAAACAGTTCATTACAAATAAACTAAGAATATAGTGAACACAAAAGTAGGGGACCAAATGGATTTGACTTAGGCCATTTAAATTCGTGACGTGTTGCTCCACTTCCACTAGACCACATAACAAAGGAAACTAAAATTTTCAAAATACAGCTTTATAATCTTAACAGCTGCTATTTGTGTAGCCACATAACCAACCAGCAAAATATAACATTTAAAAAACACGTTAGCTAGTGCCTAGCCAACTCGCTAACTCACACAAATGTAGGGTGTCAATAATGCATCCCAAACATTGGTAAATAATCGCTTATATTTGTGTGTTACATATCTTCTATGCAAATCTAGTTTTCCTCTTTTACGGACTATGCCTGGTACCTGATATTGGTCGATTGAACGGCCTTCAAAAAATCTTATGTAGCGATAATTTAGAGTATTCTGAAGGTGCCTTTTGCTGCACTCGTACATAAAATAAGCCAAACTAACTACGGAACAAGCATTTAAGCATGAGCCTGATTAAAATAAAATGTGCAATTTTAAATCCATGTGACCAAGTCATTTTTCGATGGAATTAACGAATTCGTCTACCTGTGTTAATTATCATCTACAATAGGTAGACAGACTATCTGAATCAGAAATTATTGCGGTTGTCAACATTCCCGCACGCGCCACAGTTTTTTGGACATTGCAATAAATCTAATGCATCTGAATTATTCACCTTAAAGGACCTAACTGATTTATCGCACTTTTTAATCAGTCGATCATTCTCAACGCAAGGATACAAATCGGTATCGCATCCGCAAAAGAACAAGTGTTTTATTCGAGATAATATTACAGTGACTTACATATACTTGATTTATTATTTCTTGTAATACGGTTAATTTATTTGGATAAGGCGTTTGAAAAACCGTGTTAAATGTCAACGTACATGTTTAACAACTTCAGCTAGCGTAGTAAGTGTGAATGCTATATAATCTTCGGTATGGTAACAAGCGTACATCCACTAAAATGTAAAGATCTCTCATATAAACGACACTTCAAAAGTGGTGCATATATTTGACAACTGAATATGTATGGATTTGAAGGAGAATGTCGACTAACTGGTGCTAACTAAATGTAGCCGTTATCCCTACCTGACACTTTAGAATATGTTGTGTAAAAGCAAATAGTGTTTGGTACATATTAAAAAAGTAAATGCGGTGTCATCAATACAACTAGGCATTTTAAAACGGTTTCTAGTTTATTAGAGTAACTATGGATAAAAATAAAATGCAATTTATGTTTCGTAATTACGTTGGCTTCTTATACAAAATCTTGATTTATGCTTGATCATTAACTAGTTATAACTTAAAAGTTGCTCAACATCCAACAAACGTAAACCTGCTTCGGCCTGTATGCACAAAGAAACCAACATAAATGTTATCCCAGTAATATCCAGTACTGTTGGAAGAATATTTCATACTAAGTCCCATGAACAATGGAAGGAATTTCTAAGCAATCCCAGCCATAATACTTATAAATGCAATTTAGGTATTCCAACTTAATCTGTTTTGGCTTGTGGATAGTAGACATTTCAGTCTGTTTGGAGGCAAGTCTGATGTCTGCCAATATTCTAAATATTAGTAAGATTCCATTCTTCAACCAAATTCGCAACGAACTGGAACTGAATGCTTGCTGCACTAGTAAAGTTCAGATGGCTTCAGGCGAAGTGGCAGCGCTTCCAGTTCCTGATAATTAAGCAAATGAAGATGGCTGGCAAGCTTGTTGTTGAGCAAACACACACAAAAGCATGGAGTAATCTCAGTTATTTCCCGTTTGTGTAGTGAAGCGAACATAGTGAACACAGAAATACATTTCAGTGCACCTCGAATTGTAGAGTAGAATACGCTTATACAAAATGTTGCAAGGAGAGAGGACCCGTAATAGATAAACTCTACGAACATTAATAATATTTTCTCAATAAAACGGAGAATACTTTGATAAAAGCTATAGAGAACGTACAGAATAAAGCAAGTAGCATTACGGAGTAAATTGCAGAAGAAACAATTACTGCTGTTAGTCGAATAGTAACCACAATAGCAAACGAATACTTGGTATATAGAAAACGTGATAGACGTAACACGTATGCACTAGAGTATGCGGTCCAAAGGAAAAGAAGTTGAAGTAATCTATACCACCCAATGTTAGGAAAATGATGTCCAAAATGTAAAGTTCATAAGAGACAAAGAAATCTTGATAAGGCAGACCGATGATAATCGTTTAAAAGTTTCCGTAATGATAATATTCACAGCCGCCAAATTTTTAGCTGCAATCATTCGCATTATTCCGTAATGCATACAAGTTAGTGCGACACCCATCAAAAGTTATAACAGTGGTCGCCGCGGGCCTGATATCAAAGGTACTAATTACAGGCCGTATCGCTTGAGATACCATAAGTATGTGTCCTCAAGTTTGCGTTGCGTGAGATATGCCAAATTTCGGGGTAATTATGCCAAATGGCTTGAGCGGGACAACGTGTTATCAAGCACGCCAGACGACGTGCATCACACGCGCTAGGCATGCAAAGCGTCTGCTTAGTTCCAAAATATCAATGTGATTTGCGCGTATGATTTAGGTTAAAACGTCTATAACGTTCCGACAACTCGCTTAAAAACTACCGACATATTCTTTGTTACTTTTCATTGAGGTTTTCTTTGCAATGCAAAGTAGGGCCGCCCCGAGTGGGGTACACCGTCGCTTTCATTTGAAATTGCATCTACATATGTGAGGGTTCACTTCGAGATAGCGGTAATGACTGTAATCAAGGATTAAACTGGGTGCTCAATGCAGTGACAGACCACGTATCACTAATCGGTCATTATGTAATTAATTAAGCTATGATCGTTTTTCCGAGCTTGATTAAGAAATCGCATACCTTTCAACACCATGCGAGGTGGCATCTTCAGTGCAGTAATAGGCAGTGTGTGTGGGAAGACATGCCACATGCCGTTACAACTAACGGAGGTAATATTGTGCACGATCCTTGGCGTATAGCACGAATACTGAAAACTATAGGTGTCGGCGATTTGCTGCGTGTTCAATGCAGATGACCCGGCCGAGGCTCTCTCCTTCAAAGTGGGCTAGGGTCAAATGCCCTTTGTTGCTGGCCGACACTCCGCCTAGAGAAATGTGGCGACCAGCCGCACCAACACATGGCGAGACTGGCAACAATCTCTGTCTGTTTCCACCAACTGCGTATTAGCCTACTAATTGTTGAAGCTTCAGTGAACTGAAGTAGACGGATGACCCTCAGTTGGTTGATTATGCCAAATGCTTCACAACGGTTTACATACATGCACCTGTCAAGTATGTTTCTGGAGATCCATCTGAAAGGTTACGTTTAAAATTTCGCTACCAGGTTTTCAGGAATATGTTCTGAAATCCTTGTGGATATTGTTTGAGCAGTTCGGCCAACTAACTTATAAAACAGATACAGAGACGCAGGTAAATCAAGGAGGTGGAAACCCGAGTATCTGACTTGTCCAGTTTTGATTTAACAGCAACGTTTTATCTTGATGTAAAAGCACAAGCTCAGCGACTTAATAACACTTCCATAGAGTGCTGGTGGCTGTATCGGAATTTTCCTTCAATTTGGTCGCCTACGAATAACTGCATTTTGAACACTATTTTCTTAGTGGTTCCGAAAATTATTCCTTGCCGGTGTCGGTGGCTGTTATGCCGATTACGCGGCTTGGTCATCTACTACGGCAAACTCGCATCCAAAGCTTTAGACTTTGGTAACAAGGACGGCCAAAGAACCATTTTCCTCAGTCTTTGTCGCGTGCTTGTCTGAATAAACTGAAACAAGAAGGTACAAAGTTGCTGTTTTAATCAAAAATAAGCAAGTCAAACTCTCGGGTTACCGCCTCAATGATTTACCTGCGTCACTGTATCAGTTGTGAACAGTTAGTTGGCCGAACTGCTCGAACAATGTCCACAAGGATTTCTGAACACATTCCTCGGAACCTGGCCGCGAATGTTCAAACGGTGCCTTCCAGATGAACCTCCCGAAAAATACTTGACAGGTGCATGTGTGTAAAACGTCGTGAAACATTTGGCATAATCAACCAACTGAGGGTCATCCGTCTACTTCAGTTCACTGAAGCTTCAACAATTAGGAGGCTAATACGCAGTTGGTGGAAACAGACAGAGTTTGTCGCCAGTCTCGCCATGTGTTGGTGCGGCTGGTCGCCACATTTCTCTAGGCGGAGTGTCGGCCAGCAACAAAGGGCATTTGACCCTAGCCCACTTTGAAGGAGAGAGCCTCGGCCGGGTCATCTGCATTGAACACGCAGCAAATCGCCGACACCTATAGTTTTCAGTATTCGTGCTATACGCCAAGGATCGTGCACAATATTACCTCCGTTAGTTGTAACGGCATGTGACATGTCTTTTTACGATCAGAACCGCTTAATTAATTACATAATGACCGATTAGTGATACGTGGTCTGTCCCTACAGCGAACACCCATTTTAATCCTTGATTACAGTAATTGTCGCTATCTCGAAGTAAACTTTCACAGAGGTAGATGCAATTTCAAATGAAAGCCACGGTGTACCCCACTCGGGGCGGCTTTACGTTGCATTGAAAGGAAAACATCGGTGAACAGTAACAATAAGTATATCAGTTGCGTTTGACGGGTTCCAGCTCGAGAATATATAAATCACGCGCACACGTATTTCGTGCGTACTGCAGCATTTGTTGACAATCGTGAAGCATTATGATGGCACGGTTTTCTACAGCAACGTTCTCCAAGAACTGCATTCTCTATACATTATTCCTCAGCACGTCATCCATATGCGCTCGAAGCAATTCGGTATGTCGCCGCCTCATTGTTGTTTTAACATTGATGCTAAAACTGACTTTGATGGGTTTTCGTCGTTAAGTGTAGGGTGTCAGTCACAGACGTCTCCTGGAGCTGTAAGCCTCCATTTTTAAGATGCGCTCAAGATCGATGCGTCAGGGTGCCTTATCCCAATTAAGGAAAATTATTCCGCTGTTAATAGATGCCACTGGTATCAAGCAATATCCGCAGCCACTGCGCACACCTTTCGTTATAACAACTGCCTATTATGATAGAATATTCGAGCAATCCATCGTAATTCATCACGCTGCGCAAGCGCAGATTTCGTCCACGAGTATTCAGCATTGTGCACTGCTTAAGGGTGCCACTATTTAAAACTCCGCTTGTGCAAACGCAGAGCAGATTGCATTTTCTTATATATTCCTACTTTTTGCCGTCTGTGTGCCTACAATTTTAGTAACTTCAACACGCTCCTTCCGTCTTATTTTTCGTTCTATCGAATTCATGTGTTCCAGTATTGCATGTAATTAGTTAATGGTCATGAGACTATTGTGGAGTTAAACAGCGATTGTGCTGGCGCTCACGTCCAGTTCGAACTCTACCTTCAGTCGTAACCAAAGTGTTTCCAAGGTAACCGTACCGACCGATTCCACCCAGTATACCAAGAAATCCGCTTGATTACCTGACAGACAGCTTCAACACAACACGCTACGATCTCTTGTCGGCTCCTTGAATATAAGTGTTTTAATCCAGCTTCTACATATATTAATATTTAACTGTAAAATATATGCAAAATCGTTCCAGTAGTTGCCTCATTCCTATGTCTTAACTTCGCACGGATTAGGGTGTAAGTTGTTCTTCTTTGTTTTAGGCGTAGTGTAATCTGAAGATTAAAAATCATATAGCTCAAATTAAATACTTATCTGGCAGATGAATTATGAGAAAGCTTTGCTTTTCGCCAAGACCGCTGCGTGCGGTTCCCGTGCAACTCCACTGGTGGAAAGCATATGTGACATATCTGCTGACTAGCAACAGACAACCGGAAGAGTATGAATGTCTCGAATTATAAATCAGACGCGCAAGTCACCTTGACTTGTTGAAACTGAACTGACGTTTTGCATGCGAAGTGCGTGTGATGCACGCCGCTTGACGTGCTGGATGACACGTTGTCCCGCTCAAGCCATTTGGCATAATTACCCCGACATTTTGGCATCGCTCACGCAACCCACACTTGCGCACACATACTTATGGTCTCTCATAAGGTACGGCCTGGAATTTGATACCTCTCTTATCATGCTCACGGCAAATCACGGTTATATAATTAAAGTAATGTATCATTAAATAAATTGTATGCATAACGGACGGATGATGATGATTGGGTAGTAAAATGATTGCGTTAAATCCGATATGCGTCAATATATATTTTGTAATGTTTTTACTTTATAACATTATATTAATCCACATAACTTCATAAATTTGGTTTGACTTATTTCTGGGTGTTAGTACAGTATTTTAATATGTATTAAGAAACACAACAGGTGAATTGCTTTAACAAGTTTTTTGTTCCACCAAACCTATGAGATATGCTAAATGTACATTTTGTTGACCATATACACAATGTTTTGTGCCTAACATTTTATCGCTTTCAGAGTATAAAACTACAAACTGTGTAATGTTCAAAAAATTTATATTTGTTTTTAAACAAACGCAAAAATGCGTCTGTGTTTTTGGTTTTCTGTTGGTAGGTAACTTTTAAAATCACTGCTTGTATACCAAGCTTACCAATGTTTAAATAAACATTGTCTCCGCTATTTCGATTTGTAATGCAGATTAATAATATGTCCTGCGTATGCGTTTTAAACTCATTTTACAGTAGGCCTTATTGAAGTAACTACCAACAACATCCCAATAAACAAATTGGTTAAATGTTGCTTAGCTGTGAGATGTAAATTTTTTACATGTTTTCAGAAACGCTTGATTTAAGTTGGTTCTTTAACCACTGCGTTAAATTTTTTAAATTAATGCTTTCACTGGCGTTTGATTTGCTCGCTAATTAACCATGATTGGCATGTAACCTAGGCAGTTCTATTGCATTTACGTTGAATTCTTCATTTTATAGGGTTTATTTAAAAGCCTTCTTAAACATTGTGAAAACTACTAATATGTTACCTCATAGGTCAACTCCTTGTAAATACCAAGCTTGCATTGTGAATTTATGTGTTCGTTTATCAACATATAATTTATTTTAGTTCGTGGCTCACTAGTGACTCGTAGGATCAGCAATATCATTTTGTTTTGCTGATGACGGATGTTAGCAATTACAAATTGTATACATCCTAGCTACAGAGGTAGATTATAAGCGAATTGTGCAGGATCAGAAATTCGCGTAGATTTACGCACACTGGGAGTTAACAACGGTTGATCATGCGTTGGTTCATATATATTGTATACGAAACAATCCAAATTCTTGGGAAATATTTGGTCACTGAAAGTGGTAGGGAATTTATTTTGTATGCGCATAGTTTGGTAGATTCTAAGTGAATATAACTACTGGTGGAGAGGAATCCACTAATAAGAGGTTTCATAATCCTAGGCACCCAATAGTTTGTTTTCAAAAAACGCTACGTTGTTTGACCTCCGTCAAAAAGAGAAGGAAATGATACCTAATGTAGCTTCGCAAAACAGGACTTTTGAAGCAAAAGTTTGTGTTTATTCGCAAAAGCTTGTCTTTAATCTATCCACTTGCACAAATATCTTGTTTAATGATTGAGACAATATGCAGAAGAATTATCCTTGTCTATAAATAACATTTTAAATAGAAAACGTGTTATTAGTTAACCATCCTAAAAAGCTTAACGTTCAGCTATATTTCCTATTTACTTTACCTTATAGCAGGAGTTTGTGTATGCAACTGACATGCTTAATTGCAGCATGCAAATTGCGCTGTCAATTTTCCTACTGAGAGCGATTAGCAGAATTTGTTGCTTAAAATGCTTTTCAACTCTATGCTCACATATTATCTTGTTATATTTAAGAAATATTTCAAATATTATTTTTTAGCTAAATATACCTTGCGTTTCATTTGGTGCAGGCGTGAGACCCTATTATACGTTGCATTTAATGAGCTTGATGTCCAAACTTTGCTTAACTTTTAATGAGATTTGTTAAAGCCAATGGCAAAATATGCTGAACGCGTTACTAGACACATGCATTTATCTCCGGTCACATAGTCTGTGATCAAATGCGTCCATGAATATCACCACATTGGTACCGAGTCGCTGGCCACGATCACCTTCAAAACCGTTGCGTCCTCCAAGAGAAATATAGATCGTTGGTACCTGGGTAGTTATAACGTTGATTAAACAGTGGTCAATCAACTTAAATTTTCCGGTGTCATAAGTCCAGTCTTCACAATAAGGAACACCATTTGTCTAATTGCATGAATCGTGAAAAAATCGTTTGTTAGCTAACTATTTTGATAGTGCAAAATGCGTTACTTAGATGGTAAACTATGCACGTCAACATTATCCAATTCCTGTATGCATTTCCAGCATCAAGTTTGAAGTTGCCATTGATATTGCCAAAATGAAACTGTTTTTTACATTCATAATGGTTGTCAATAATAACATTAAATTACAACCGATTGCAAATAATACGAAGTTGGTGCAACTCATGTTGTTTTAGGTCGTGTCGCGCAGTCAACTAGACTTTTACTTTGCTTAAACGTGTAATATTGTTCACCAGACATATAGTAAATTATTGGTTATTTTATGTCTTTAATAGATCCGGGAGATATACGGGTCTTTATTTTGCATTTGCTTTACAGTGGATATGTTTATAAATAATTTAACGGTTAATTATTCCATTGTGGGCGACAAATTCTAAAAGACTTGCTGGATCTGTTCGTACAACGAGATCGCATCAAAAAGTTTTGTGCATGTTTCCAGAACAGATCCCATATTGAATTTAAAAGTAATTATCAGGTTGAAGGTATAATAAATATTAGAAAATTCGGAATAATAACGGATGCGGCGGTAATTAAAAGTTCAGCAAATAAATAGGTCTAACCTTGGAACCGTCCACATGGAACCTGTTCTAATTGGGGTATTCTTTCGATGGGTTTCCCCTACACTTGCGTGTCCCAACCGGCTTTGTGCCCCTGCTGCAGAAGATCATCTAAGCCATCAAATGTTTCAGGAATATTTTTATTTAGGTTGTTTCATGTACGTACTAATGGCGATGGAGCCTTATCTTCAGATTTACGGCAGTGAGTAAGTGGCAGTATGTCATTCATGGGTATATTGTTCTAGATTGGAAGCTGTAATCCGTTACCTAAAGAGATTAATCTACTCATGGCCAACAAGGCAATAAAGAAGAAAATAAGGTATGGGGAATTAAAACGCCTAAAAGGAATAACTAACTTGTGCACGTAGGCCAAACACTAGTTCAGGAGAAGTCACGGTCAAAAGCCGTGATGTTACAGAAAGTGTAAGACAAATAATTACTGCATTCCGTTTAGGGTTTTTAAGGTGTTAAGATTAGTAATAATAATAAAAATACAGCTGTTTATATCTCTGCTGTTATGGATGGATTATCCTTACATTCAAACACTTGAAACCAACAGAATTAGAAGGCAAGTTGTTCATTAATTTTAGACAATCGATCAAAAAATTCGCTACTAGTCCTTCACTGGTGACACGCTTAAGAAAAAAGCAATGTGCGGATTAGTACAGAAAGATTAAACTTCAATCATCGAGCGCTATTGGGCATAAAGACCTGAGCTATAAACTTCTCATTATAAAACATTGGACCCTTCGTAGGATAAAGCTGCCGATCAATCCAGCAATTGCTCGTCATTAGCAATTTGGAATAATCTGTACTCATTAAAAATAACACCACAATATAGCTGGCATACATTATTTTTTAAACTACCATGGGCATTCCTGAGCTCCGTTTTTAGAGAATTATATACCGTATTGTTTCACAAAATATTCTTTAATTATGATTGTTTGGTCTGCTGTTCTATCTAGCTATGGCATTGTGGCCTATTTCATACTAAATTGCGTTTACTTCAGATGTTTCGCAAATAGCAGAAAGGAAGAAAATACCGTGATTGGCGCATAATTTTCATTAAAATAGACCAGCTGGTATTAATGGCGACAGGTTGTGATGGGATTCGAGTAACTGTGACATTTTTAAGATTCTACTTAAACTGATTTAGTGTGTTGCTTGAATAACTATGCAATTATTATAAATGTTTTAGTTTTAGACGACAGCTCGGATTACTATTAACATATTTAGCATACGATTGTAGTGCATTTGGCAGAATTATACAGCATCCGAAACAGGTTAACGTACACACAGTTAGGGATTTATGATTAGTAGTAATTTATAATAAAAACATGACTGTCATCTAGGCACATAGAATTTCCCATTTTGAGGCATTTTGCGTGCCATTTATTAGATCAGGTTCGATATATATATTTATATATCTATATATATATATATATATGATAAACGCCATGCACGCAATGGTGGATTATGACGTCACGCTATTATTCTGAAGCCTGAATAGCAACTACTGCTCTATACCCGTGTACCTGCCAATGAAACCAGAAGCAATCAAAATGATTTTGGATGCATTTCGAAGATTTATATTGCGGAATCGTGGGGTTCTGGTCTACCGTGGTAAAAGCTTATTGGAGTAAGCAACACGTTTACGGGGTTTCATTCCCTACGATGTAAAACACTGCAGCCTTCTACTCCGGAAGTGGAAACCATGTGATGACCTAAATAACGGAAGCATTTTACACCATGCATATATAGCAACGGTGTCATCATATGGGTTGTGCTGTGAAATACGCGATGAGCTGCCCTTTTTATTTTAGCAGCCTCCACTGAACCAATCCGAATAATATAAAAAGTTAAGTGAGCATATGATAAAACATTAGCATAGTGCCATGAATTAGAACAATTCCTCCAAGTTCAGCATTTACGAGCAGCGTTATTTGTTGTAAAAACAGCTGAACATATCTTGGATCCAAGTAGCGACATTCAGTGTCGAGTGAGTGTGCGGGTCTTCCTTGGATTTCAGATGTGTCTCAGTGCATGGCAATTCACCTAAAGCATGCCTGTAAGATTAATGAAGTTAATGTCACCATGGTGTTAATTGTGCTTGCTGCAAATCATGTAAATAATCCTAGTTTCCCACTTTTCTTCAATAAGTAGCAAAAATATACTTGAAATAACTGCTCGCGGACAAAAAGAAAGCTGATGCACACTATACCATAAATATCGCCAAATATTTGGTGATTTTTTCATTAATTGCTCTTTGTCAGGAGAATATAAAACGTCACTACTAAATACAATGTATTAAATTGGATGTGAGTGCCAATGCAGTTGCAATAGGCGTTTATATCTGGGATGTGAGTAAAACCAAGGAAAAGCTGTGCATTTCGATTGGTTTTTGCAGCGATAAGAGTAACACGGCCAGCCATTATCAATAGAATATTACTCCACACACTGTAAATAAAAGTTGCCACTTCAAATTGAGGTCCACACAAGATCTAATTATAGCGTTTTTATATAAAGCATGTAACCTACCTTATTACTTGTCCTGCAGTAAGGACTTTGTACTCCATTTGTGATCATAATTTGAATGGCATTTATGCAATATTTGACATTACAGATTTGAAAACATATGCTGCAGATATTCTATGAGATTTGGGATGCGTAGCACACCACAAGAAAATGTGCGTCGTTATCTCGCACTTACGTAGTCCCTTATTCATTAGAGAGCAGCAATAGTCCAATTTCGAAAACATCAATACTAAAGTTACTCTCAACTTATCCATCTTCAAAACTGCGCTAACTAGGGTTGCAGAGCTCTCCGTCGTTTACATGATCCATCCGTATCTGTATATGTTTATTGTATTGAAGTGAAGCAATTTAACACATAATATTTGCAGGTGCAAATTACAGTTGTTAAGACCCTGAACTTCTAATCTGCCGCAAGATGTTAATTATACCATACTTTGTTTAGTTTGTAAATCTTTCGTGTCTAAATAGCTACAAGTGTGCATAATTGTGCCTCATGTAAGGCAGAGATAATGCGGAGATACTATAAAGATTAACAGTGTATAGATATTATGGCAACCGTCAAGATTTCATAATATATAGGACATTTGTAATAAAACAATTTAGTCACATTATCCGACGGCATACGGAAAATCGTTATGATTAGAGTTGTGCAATCCCTTTGTGCTTGTCAGCTGCTATGAAGGTTTGTTTTCAGTATTACCAGATTGACATTGCGGACTCCTATGTTAGTGTAACTGTGTAGTACACATATATGAATTCTGCAAATAAATGGTCAACGAAAGCGCTGTGTCACTGGCAAAAATAGCATACGATTTCAGTAAATGAAATTGCCAACAAGACGATGTCTGCATGATAATAACTCCATATTAATGGCAGAATATTATTCAACAAATGTGATCATGATGTAGCAAGTTCGCGCACTTTATTAAGAAACTCATCTGGTATCCTTTGCGATTCATAGGCATTCCTTTGCGCAATTCAAGTCGATCGAATATTTGGTGTCATGCATTTTTGAAGTTTTCTAGCTAAGGCGTGTTGTGCAAAATATTTCTATTTTTGTTCCTAAAAATTAGTGCTATAAGCTTATTTCACTAAAAACTTTGACGTTACTGTCGGGTAACTCCTACACAGAAACGCTGCAATATGGAATCACTTAAGCATGAGTTTACCTTGGGTTTGCCGTGATTTCTTGTGCTTATGTACTAGAATCAAAACACACGGGTTTAGTGCCTAAGATTTACAAAAGCCTGTGTACGCAACCCGTTAATTTATTCTATTAGATAATTGCCATGAACTTTTAGTATATTGCTGTTGTATATTCAGCTTTTACTACTATTGATTCATGCCAATCCCGAGTGCTCTAGATTTGAAAATACTATGTATTTGGAGACGATCACTAGTTCATAGTTAATACTACAGAAATAGCAGTACATAAGATGTGTTTGAATTAACTTGAACTGTAATGATTTGCTAATCTATTTTTAAAGTTTCGCGAAAATTTCGATTTAATCACTACCACTTATCGCACATCCAAAACATGTGCTGGTAAAGTTGATTGTAAAAGTTACTATTTAACGGTTTTATTAAGCCTACGAAAGGAACATATACCACAGTGAACACCCTGTAACCTGCATTTATTTATTTCAACCGGAGAGTTACATAATCTTCTTTTATTGTAGGCAGCACCTTCTTAATATACTTAGTGCAATTTGCATTAATGCGCTTCATACAGATTTATGCAATAAGAACGCAAGATTTACCGCAGTACTGATTTAATTTAACTTAGCTGTAGCCCGGGTTACACATTGCAAAATTAAATCATATTATTTTTCGCTCAGGATTGTTTGCATTGCGATATAATTTTAAAGAGGTAGGCGGTAATTAATAAAGTAACACAGCAATATATTAGGTATTTCCTCGTGTATTTCCTCGTGTGTTAAAGCTAGACATATGGTATATATTAAGGTACACCAGCGAAGCATCGAATTTACTGGATACTGTATTTTGTGACCCGGTTAAACATTAGCTCATTATGTATTGATAAATTATACCTGATAAATGTTAGAAATAATAAATGCACTATCCAGTATATAGCAATTATTATCTAGCGATGCGCCAGAGGATTGCTTAAATCCCATTATCATCCGCGTAAGAAGACTGGCATACTAGGAAGGAGAAAGTGACAACAGTTCGACTGTTACCAGCCCATTGATTACAATGCTGTTTAATGGTGTTGGTTACTAAGGGCTTGATGATTAAATACGTTGCACATAGTACTGAGATGTTTGCAATTACTTGCACGTTGCCCTTTGCATATGAGAATACAGGACACATGGGGAATTCGCCTGAAATAAGTATACCGACCGATTTATACTCCAGTTGATGCTTATCTGCATGCAAGATCTTAACTTAAATTACACAAATGCTAGTATATGTTTGGTGAAGATTCGTCTCGGATATATTCAGGCAGACAGCAACTTCAAATATAAGGAAGCGCTAGAAGGCTGTTTCGTCATATTGAGACTCGTTAGTAGAGAGCACCCGCAGAATATTGTCGGGTTGGAAGACAAATATTCCCTTACGAGCCAGCTACTTTTGCTACTAAGCCAGGGGTGACGGCAATGGACTACCACTACTGATATATACTTGCGATTTAAGCAATGGAAACGGTGGAAACCATTGCACACAAGGCTTACAAATTGTATGAGGTTTACACCGTCCTTTATATTTTGGCACTGTGTGGGTTTAAAAGTGTCTACTGGTAATGAATGATGTATTCTTTGATATATACATATATATTGCAGTAGACAGGTGATGTGCATTTGACGCAACAAAGGACAGCTGAAATGCAGCGTTAAGGGCCGTCATTAAAACAGGTAATTTTTGTTATATCTAGAGTAAACTAGATTCAAATAGGTGCCATATTTGCAATTAGGTTTTGTTTGTATTTATAATTTTTTCTGCTTTTTTTCTTCTTGTTCTACATTTTAGTTACTTATCTTTCAGGGAACGATGAATGCGTCTGTCCTAACTCGCGCCATTTTAACCACGTTCAGCATGCGAGGTAACACCATGTACCGCTGCGCAGCAGTGCGCATACGTTCTACGGTCGTGTTAACTGTGGTTCATCCAATAATAACAATAATAGCAAACGGCCAGCAAGCTGTCGACTAACAAAAGTCATATATGGGCTCTGTCGTACTAAAACACTCAAATTTGAAATCCCTTCAGATAAATGAACTGGCTTCGTATTTGTTCCACAGTAATGAGTTCAGCCAGTTGCCAAAAGATTTATTTACCCACAATAATGTCAAACAACTTGGACAAATTAAATCATCTTTAAGTATATGTGATGTAAGGGTTAAACCAGAACGCGACATTAGTTTTGTTTTAGTGGCAAAGAAATCCTATTAGCCGTTAATCACCGAGCTTACATCGAAACAGAACAACTGTGTCATAGTTAACCAAAACAATAGCTGTATGTAAGATATTAAAGAACCATTAAGGGAACAACCAAATTATTAACAACCTGACAAGTTCACAAAGGTTAAGTAGGAAAGGCAATAAAACTTGCATGGATGGGGCAGCAGATTCGAATGCACGCTGAATGTGACAGTTAATTAACCATTCCGGTTTGATGCTGATAAGAGTTAAAACATCATATATTTCATCTAGCCTGGACGTCTTGCATTTGCCACAAACTAGTATTAAACTTTAATAAGCCATGGACGCTGATGTTCCACTTTTTGAGCTTCAGGAGACAAAAGAACTTTAGTATATCTAGTAATCTGCACCATATCTTACCATCCCACTGGGTTTTAGGCCTTTAATCTGGCGATATATATTGCATTTTCCAAAAGGGAAACCGCCAGCAACGTGATATACAGATTCTTTGCAGCGTTAAACGGTAATTCCAATAAACCCCGTGGGATATGCATAGCTCATATTCAGGGACTTGACGAAAGCAATCACTAATATCCCATTAACACCAGCATTAGTATAATTAAATGGCGAGAGTA
>OX104065.1:125258930-125514971 GCA_944474145.2 Dicrocoelium dendriticum
CCTCGAATTTTGTCAGTGTGCAGGGGCAATCTTCACAATAAGCTTATTGCGTGATTTTGCTATTGAGCACATCTGGACATCTTGCTAATGCAGTTAGCATAGCATTATGGAGATGGAAAATTGCATGGTCTTCACTCACATGATGACACTGCATTTTACAGAGTTAAGTAATACTTTATCATGATAATTATGTTTTATCCGGTTTTGAACACTGAAACTCACGACGCGTTTCGACATTATTCGATTTCACTAGGCAACTATAGCAGACTTGTTACTCGAATCACTGGAATATTAGTGGAAACCTATAACGTTTTGTATCAAACGCTTTAAACACTTCCAGGTAATTATCCACCTGTATACCATAAGAAGTTGAGTAACATATACATTCCTGGTATGGATAAAAGTGGATATTATTTTTGATTAATAATATTTTTGAGCATTAAGATGGTTTTCTACCCATATTATATGGTTTATGTTTCGCAAATTTGCAAATATTCGTTTTGTTATTATTCACTTTTTTATCAACTTCGTTAAAGTAAGCGTCGGAATAGTAGCGGTAGGGCAATTTACGAATACGTTCGCATTCATTAATGTGTAACAAGTTAATCTCTACTAATCCAGACGACTCAAGTGTAAATTAAATTTACCCCAATGTATTAAATGGTATTCACATTACCGTAAATCCCCGCTATTTAAAGTGGAGTTATCTTTTCTGAATTAAGAGAAAATAAACTATATGTCGCCAAAGTTTAGGCTATTTGATTTGATTTTTGAGTTAATTTTAGTATAAACCTATGACTGATCTTTAGCTGGAAAAAGAAGCATTGCGAAATGCGTTATTTCTCTTCAGCTACACGTATAGGAAGATCGGCTATCAGATTTGTTTTTTGTGAGCGCACAAAATTAGACGTTAAATCTGCCAGTACTGTTTGACCACACGTAACAATCATTTGTGTTTGATACCACATCGGAACCCGTAGTTAAAAGACTTAAATACATCGACTTTTCTATTTCGTTTGGATGTATAGAACTAAGAGAGAACTCACTGCCATCTTCTATTTCAAACCACTTTCGAATTAACCGTGTTGTTAGTAAGAATTCAGTAGGCATTTTAAGGAACGCAGGCATAGTGGAAAGCAGAAGTAATAAGCAATTTCAGATCAAGTGAGATGACATTTTGTACACCCACATAAAATATATAACCGATAACGCAGTTTGACGCTAATAGCATCAACATACTTCTTACTCGAACACAACCAGAAGCGCCGATAATAACAATTCCAGACTCTATGATATTATACCAGTATCACATAACGCGGCATTTAGCGATTGCTTTTTAATTACAACTGCTTGTAATTAGTGAGTGTGAACGCGTGCATGATGGATATTTGTCTCAAAATTTCGGAAGTTTTAGATCTGATGGTAATATATGCTAGATAAAATGAACTACCATATTTTTGTTCATTTATACTGGCACTACACCAGAATGTATTAAATGTGATAGATATTTTATTAAAAAACTAGCCGTATTTTGGTTTGTATATATTTCGCTCTATTATGCACTTTTGGCTACACAGGATAATTTTGATTGATTCACGTCATGGATCGTAAGTGCTTACGTCGATGTCAAACAATTTAGTGAAACCCTGCACTTAAGTAAATTAAAAGATATTCGTAGTTTTAATCTTTGTGATCAAAATGAAATGATTATTATTGTGTAATTGTTTTCTTATAAGCTTTAGCATCTTAATTTGGCTATAAATTTCAGATTGTAAATGTGTTATGCCCTTTATTACTTGGAATAATAAATTGACCCTGAGCAGTTCTATGGCGACTGACCTGTCATAAATAATACCATATTTACATTTCATGTCTGGGTTTGACCATTCTAAAGTTATGAAGTAAACAGCTATATTTTTCCAAAAATACTCAGTGGCTTTGTTAGCCCGTACGTCGAATACGCAATTCCAGCATGGCATCTATGGCTTAAACACGACATTAATGCACTTAAGAAGCCTCAATATCGGCCATCTACCTATGTATTTGGAGTACGCGGTCTCATATACCAGCAGCGGCTGAAAAGGTTTGGGGCATTCAGCGGTCGGTTTGGCATACTACCAGGAGACTAAAGAATGGAATAATTGATTACGCACAAACCATGTCATGTGTGCCACTCCTTAAAGCAACTTAGCAGCAATACACACATGAAAGGTCACTCATTGAATCTCGCAGAACAGGATAGTGATGAAGGAATTGCTTTTTCATTCGTGTTAGTCGACCGTGGAAGGCTCTTTCTCAATTGGTCGTCCCTGCCTCGGCAGTAATAATATTTAAGAAAGAAAATTGGATGAAGCACCCCTTCACTCACACTATGTCACTTAGCGCAATGTTTCCGTCCTACTCCTGAAGTGTACCTTGGATAAAATTGGTTGTTACTGGAGGTGCAATAAATGTACGTGAAGTGTAGTACTAAAGCGGAATTTACGAAAACCTCTACGCATAATTAGATTAGAAACTGCTTTACTATTGCTATTTCCATATCCCACCAACATACCCAACAGTACTAGTGAAAAAGCGCAAAGTAACCAGTATAAATAATGCAATGTATTTTGCTCATTTTTCGGTCGTAAGCCTACCTCCAGTGCATAAATGTATTGTAATTTAAATTAATAAAACGTAAATTAGGAATTAGTAGTAGTTTGCAGAGGTTTCTTGCTGCATCTCTCAGCACATGTTCTTGTGCATCGCAGTTGCTATCGATGCACAGGGTGCTCAGTATCTAATCTTAATATGGTTAAAAACATACTGCCACAGGTATATGTTTTTCTTTCGACCTGTTTTATTTAACAATTGGTTACTCTATGACAGTGTTGGCCAATTAATAGCTGTAGGTCTAAATAAAACAAAATGCCTGCTTGCCTTTCTACTATATTTTCAGATGTACTCATCATGCAAATACACTGAACGACCGTCGGAATTCATCAACAATAGAAAAATATGTGTCAATGTAAGACGTCTGCTTGATTCACCACAGTGCTCACAAAGTGACGTGCATAAAAGAGCCGAACTAAATTGCGTATGTTATCGCTGGTTATACAAAGCTTGCCTCATTATTTCGGCTGTCGAATTGCACGGGATATAACCCTTGAAGTAGGTGCGTTTGCGCAAACTGGAGGCGATTACAAGCGCAGATAAAGCCGGGGCGAAAACAAAACAATTTTATTGGCGTCCAATTGACGACCCCACTCGAAAATAATAAAAGCTTCGCCGACATTCGTGCCGACTGTATTGTGCAGCTAACTTGAGCAGTTTGCTCTACAAATATTGGTTGTGACTGAGTAACATTAGGTTATGGCGGATATTTTATTTCTGTAAGTTTTTTAAGCCAGTAATACTTCGCAACAACGCTCGAGAAACGGCCGCAGTAAATTCGTAAATCCGTCGGACAAATTTGTGATGAAAATGGAAACTACAGTTTGAGGAACTTTGTGGCTATTCGCTGTGGAGCATCGAGTCCACGCAAGGTGTTGCTTTTGCCAAGGCTACCAACAAAAGAGAATTTTTATTATCAGCCAGACAAACTATTTGGATGACTTCCGCATCATTCATAAGTCTTGGTTCCAAGTACTCAACCCCTCAAATTAGTTAACCTGCACATATCAGACTGGCTTGCTGTCTTATTATCGTGTTCCTAAATGACTCCTTGCAGGTCATGTTCTCCAAGCTTGTGTACACTATTCCGCTGGTTAGGAAATTTGACCATTATGCATGTATATGTATACGAAGCCTAAAATCAGGACGTCTACGAAAACTAAACTGGAAATCACGGACAAATAAACTTAGACTTAACGCAAGGTCTGAGCAGAAAAATAAACAATTATCCTGTAGCCGTGATTCTATAACGCATATTAAATACAGTACATGAATTACGAATAGGTTTTGCAATCGTAGTACACTTTGGAAGAAATTGTACAGCGTGCGGCACGTGCGAGTATTTGGGCAGTGTCAAATTAACATAATAATATGAATGACCTTATACGGCAAGGATATGTCAGTGGTCGAATGAAATAAATAAATCTAAGCTATGGTAACCGATAATAGGACAGAGTAAATCAATCTAAAATGAGCAGAATAATTAGGGAATAGGGACATGTTTCCTCATGTAAGCAATCCATGTTGGGGACACATCAAAGTTAATTTTGGACTTAACACCCTCCCGGCGGTTTCGTATTTCGGCGATTGCCCACGTCATAAGTCTCTTCTTTCTGGTACGCTTCTATTAGACACAGCTGTCTGACGTCTCCTCTCAATACACCTTTGTTTTTCCTCTCCAGTTCTTGTCGAACTAATTGATCTTTGCTCTTGATAACTTTTTCCACGACACCCTTAGACCACAGACAACTTGATATGCGTAAATCACAAACTGAAACTAAATCGCGCTGCCTAAGATATCGGATTTCCATTAAACATTTCTTACTATTCTGCAGTTTTGGTAGATATACCCTTCGGTCACATTATTGCCGTTTGAAAGTTACGCAGTAATTCTTGAGTCGATCGAAATAATCATTCCCAAAGATCTACAATATGACTAGCACATGGAGGATTGTACTACCAATTACACTATTTAGTCAACATTGACTTTGTGATCTTCGTCTCAACCAGTTGCTTCAGAAGATTGTGTAATTAGGCTTCAGCTCCGTGGAAATTCTGTCAATTATCGCTGTATATTATCTTCGGCCATCCGCTTCTAGCTGGAAACCACGAAAACGCACAAAAGAACGAATCGGTATCCATAGACTGGGAAACCTCTATGCTAATATTCCGTGTTGTCAAGCAACTGAACCAACAGCCATATCTCTTTTTATGTACGCGGCCACATTTCATTATCAGCGGTACAAAATAGTCGATACCCACCGCAGTAACGTTTATTGATAGGTCAGACTTTGGTCTGTTATAAATGATGTCAGCAGCTGACGCAGTGGCTTCACATGTTTAACGGGGCATTTGTCCTATTTGAAAAGCATGCGCCTTATCGATGAAACACTACCCATGATCCAGTAGCGTCGATGAAGATCGTACAAAGTGTGCTGCGCACCAGAGTGTCCACTGATATAGTGGTAGTGAAGTATAAGAAGGCGAGTGACAAAGTGGCGGCCAGGAAGTAAAATCGGATGCCTCGCGTCGGACGGTACCCCAGAATTGATCCAGCCTTCTGCCCAGCCGAAGTATTCAATTAATGAAGAAGGGTTTTAGTCGTCTTAATCTGCATGATCTCAGTTTTAAATTTCGAACTGCTATGTCAAGTTCGTTGTAAGTAAGGAGGCGCATATCCTCCAAATATAGATCCCACTGCACCACATTAACTACCTGCAGCGTAGCTTGTCGAATTTCAGCACTTTTTATCTCAGCTGGTTGGTCAAGTGCAGCGCGCCTTAGGTACTTGGCGACGAAATAAGAGTTGAATTGCAAGAAGGTAGCGAAATATTTTCGCAGATAAGTCCATGCTCCTTTATAGTGGCCAAGCAATTATCACCAATATCGGTTCGCAACCGTTCAGGTGGTAATTCATCCATATTCTCCGGAGGCATAGGCCATGTCGAATGTGGCTGAACAAGGTATTGTAGTACATGTAACCATTGGTTAATTTTCTTTTTGAACGACATTGTGAGTCCCCTTGATGCTATATTAGCCTGTTCTGCTTAAAAGTTACCAAGCTCCACTGACTGCGATGAAAGTACTGTTGTATAATGATAATCTGAATAGCAACGTACATCCTCTCTGACTTTCAGTACGAAAGCAGTAGCGCCAACCTTGGTATCGACACCGTTCTAATGGGACTGCCACGTGATTTATTAATAATCAGTCAACTACTAACCTTGCCCTCAACATTCTCGCAACGCAAAAATAGAGCAACACCGTAACTAGCCTCGCACACATAAGAAAAACAATGCAACTGCACAGAAGATTCACTGCATCCGAATAACACAATGCAACATTCGGCGGACAAGCTGTTCAGACCATTAGCGTTTGTTACCTTTTGTTACAAGCTTGCTAATCTTCTGTGGGAAGAGTCTCATAATAAACCAGCATTCCTTTCAGGAAAATTTGTAACAGTTACTTTGCCGGAAGTAGCACGGAAGCAATTAGACCGAGAGGATCAGAGACTGAAACTACAAACGAGAATATGACACAGCGTCTCAGTGTTTCTTTAACATCTTTCAGCCTAAATGTCAGGTGCTCCTGGGTGCTTTACCGGTTCAAACCAGGAGCATTTTCAACACAATCGTTTTCAGTCGAATACCTTATTCCCGGAACCTTCAGTTCGCTGTCAGATAAATGCGCGATAACCTCCTTTCGATTGCTGATCCATTTTGTCAAATAAAATCCTTTGTCGCGCAGAATATGGATAAGGTGTATAACGAGTTCAGTTGCTTCGGGAACAGAATCAACACTAAATAAATAATCGTCGACATAAAAACAGATTTCTGCTATTTCTTTAACCTTTGTTTGGGATTCACAATAACTGGCAACGATAGGTTGTGTTAACGCAAATATAGCACAGCTTGCTAACAAATTAGTGCCAAACAAATATAGTCAGGCGGTATTCAGTAAGGGGTGAACAATGATTGCTCTTCTTCCACCACAGAGACCTCAAATAATTTCTATGCTTACTAGTAACCTTAACCTGAAGAAACATCGCTTTAATTTCGGATGCAAAGGTGATTGGGTGGAGTCTGAACAGCAAAAGCTTCCCTACTAGACTGTTTGATATAACGGGACGAGGTAGAAGTTGTTGACTGCGAGAAGTTCCGCGGTATGAAGCCTGACAATCGAAGATCACTCGCACTTTACCGGACTTACGTGGATGTGACACCGAGTGTTGGGGTATGTTCAAGGTTTCTTCTTTTATCTGCTGTTCCTGTAATGGAGTGAGTTCAGCATATCCTATAAATATATATTCCTCCGCTACCTTGGTGTATGCTTGGCGCAGTGCGGCTTACTTTGACAAACGTTTGTTCAACATGACAATCCTCATCATTGTGAATTATCGGGTATCTGGTAACCGATGTCTCCCGGCTTGCCATGGTAACGCAACCTCGTGGTATGCGCCAAACTTTCTTTTAAAAGCTTTCATTAGATTTAAATCGTGTCCGTCGTCCACAGACGTGGCTAGTCGTGGACTATCTAGCCCGTAACATTCCTTTTCATACATTCGCTCTATTAGTTGATAAAGATCGGTGCTATCGCAGCGAAGTGAGTTGATCCTTCGTGTTCGATCACCTATCAGTGATATGGATTGATTCCTCAGAAACCCATGCTGTTTGTTCAGTCCAAGTATGATCCAGCCCAATGGAGTTTTAACAGCATACGGATCATCAGGATCATCCCGTCAATGATCTAATGCCGAGGTATGGGTTACCGCAACCAATTAGAACTTTAACCCTTATTTCCAGCTCCGGTAACCGTAGATCAAATAGGTGGGTCAATTTGTAGAAATTGTTGTTATTGTTTCACATCGCAAGTTTTCAGGAAGACGGCTGAATGACCTAATTGAATCCAATTGGACCGCCTTATTAGCATCTATAGATGGAACAGTTCGACTAACCAAGTGGGATTCCACTTCGCAACCGCCAGTAACAGTGATAATATAAAGTGCCATCAGGGAGCCTTGAATCCCGGTGACTTTATCAATGTTGAATTAATCAGTGATGCATCTGCTCCACTATATATTACGGCTAATGTTTGAATGGTGCCAGCAGGCCCAGAAACAAGCACAGGCAAAAACCAAGGCAACAACAGAGCGTTCGACGAGACTGAGAGCAAAACTGGATCTTTCATTATTTCGTGTTCCTAAGTTGCTTCGATCAACGTGGAGTAGCTAGTGGTGCAACAGGTTAAAATTGTTCGACCCACAACACCTTCGTGATCGACAACTTAGTAAGTCATGCTTCAGTTTGAGACAGAGCGGACACAATCTTTGGACACGACCGAATTCAAGACCTTCGTTGTTGTTGAGCTTACGGAAATTAGCGCACTGATTTAATGATTGACGTTGTTTACAGGAAACACATTTCGGGAAATTTCGTTCTGATGAATCCGCAGCGTATAGGCAAGCGGGATATCCACGAGGGTTTACATTTCTTCTTCTATCGGTGCTGCTCTGTGATCCGCAGGGATGTGCGGTAAAGGACAAGTAATTATCGACATTTGTGGTCTTACCTACGAAATCTGTCAAAACACTGAACATCGGTTCGCTTTCATTGAGGAAAACTCTGGCGCGTAACTTGACACACTGGAATTGCAAATAGTTAGGCAGCCTCCTGCAAATGGAGCGGATTGTTCTGGACGCGTTCAAATCGGATTCATACCTCACTTGTTTCAACCTCAAGTTGTATGAACGCAACTACACAGCTAAACGAGACAGAGCCGCCGGATCATTGAGCCAGATGTTGAGATCATCAGTTGGAGCGTTAATGTGGGTCATGGCAATCATGTGGGGCCGTCCCAAGCGTCTGCACGTAAGATCCATTGCTTCTTCAAAGCCTTTACCGGGATCGAGTATTAAGCAATTTTTGATAGCTTTTTTGCTTCATCACAGCCGTACAGAGTCCGATATGAAAGCCTGATAGTTGGTCCAGAAATAGTTCTAGAAACATTTGCTTCGAAGCATCGCATAAATAGGCAATAGCGAGCAGGATCTCCATAGAATATAAATGTTCGCCTTTTGGAAGACAGGATAAAGTGTTGGGTACAAAGTCGATCGATTTGCGTTCCGGACACAGGTTACAGTCAGCTGGCATATCGGAACGAAATGCTTCCTACTAGAATCAGAAACGGACACCAACGGATACCGACAGAGAGACCAATGGAGCCAAGGAAGGAATGTTGGACCCCTATTAACCGACTTCAAAAAAGACAAGCAGATTGTAACTTCTCGTGGGGCTCACAATCGTCGGCCGGAATAAAGCGCAATCATTGACTAACCAGCGCATCCGACCCAAATTCAGATTCGCAGCAGCCCTTAACATCAATAGTCTTCGCCTGCAGCATGCGCATGCTCAAGAATGCAGACTTCAGCAGAGGAATATGGGATAAAGCTCTTTAAAGCTTCTCAGCATCAGTTGCGTTAACATCATGAAGAGGATCTCTAGAAACCGACAAGATTGCACTTTTCAACTTATGTGCAAAGGGCAAAAAGCCTGAACTAAAAACATCGTACAATAACCAAACTAGAAACTACGAATAAATAAAGCTAGAATTAATACAAGTTCTGGGCAGAAGAAATAATGAATTATCTTGTAGCCGTGGTTCTATAACGCATACTAAATACAGTACATAAATTACAAATAGGTTTTGCAATCGTAGTACACGTTGGAAGAAATTGTACAGCGTGCAGCACATGCGAGTATTTGGGCAGTGTCAAATTAACATAATAATATGAATGACCTTAAAACGGCGAGGATATGTCAGTTGTCGAATGAAAATAATAAATATACGATACGGTAAACTATAATAGGACAGAGTAACTCAATCTAAAATGAGCAGAATAATTAGGGAATAGGGATGTGTTTCCTCATGTACGCAATCTAGGTTGAGGATACATCAAAGTTACTTTTGGACTTTACAATGTACTTGGAAGAATCAGGCCGGATCATTTTATGAAATGTAAATTCACACGCCCTGTCCAGGTCTATCTCAAGTGTATTTTAAGCTTTGTTGTCTGTTGCCGCCCGCCAAATATTAACGCCATCAAATCAAATCAAGAAAATGGAGGCTAGAGATCGAGCAGGCACATCAATGAACACAAGAAACAGCCGCGGACACATACATTTTCCTTGTGTGGCGCTATACTTTTCCTAGATGGGATCTGACCGCGCAAATTTATCTCAGAGATACAGTTGCTTATTTGGCGGGAAATCGCCATTTCACCTAAGAAAATACTCCCTTTATCTAAAAGTTTCGATACTTTAGTGCAGAATGCAATGCACAAGGCCACCGACAAGGTTCGAACTTCTGAGCAATGACATCTGTTCCCCAAACTATTATGGCGCCGCCGTTCTACAATTGCGAGCAATCGGTACTTTATTTATTAAAGGTTTTACTGGAAACCATGTTGAACCATTGCTAAAGTGTAGCTTTCTGGATAATTGAATAAAGCCGCAGCAGTACATGCTTCCATGACCTGTGGTAGTAATGGGAGGATGACCAACGTAGGATATATTCTTGTTTGGGAGCAATGACCACTCTTGAACATTGACGCGATTACTTAAGATTTCTACATAGTAGCTACAACCTGTCTACCCACGTAGGTTTCAAATAACCGCAATTATGGCTTCCTCAGCTTTGTTATTGCTTTATTTCAGGCCCCCCGATATAAGCATCGCTCGCTAAAGAATTGGATTGCACAATAATGGCAATTTATTCAATATATGACGCAGTATGCAAGAGTTGTATGTTCCGAACTGAAAGATATGGATTCCGGTAAGTAACACTGGCAGACGTCGTGTAAGAATCTCGTGGTATAATGTATCTGTCAAGCATAGGCTACCTCTTAAACGCGATGTGTCATTTCGATCGTCGTGATAATTAGGAGGAAATCGTGCTTTAATTTTCCACCGAGGTTATCCTGCTTATATTGTGGTATTTTCTTGGTCGCAAATGTAGAAACGAACTGTTGTTGAACAAATATCTTCAAAAGGACAAGCGTTTTACAGTGGTTGCGCTAGATCAACTCGTCTGGCTACTTTACAGAGTTATGACTGGCTCTGTAATGTTTTCAAGCTGCAGTGCATTTTGATATGCGTATTCAAGTTTTGCGTTTGATGAAGGAAGTTGGATAGGTAAAACAAACCAGTAAAATTTCTGAAGCAGGTTGCTGATTCGTCCAAAAGACGGAATCCAATCGTCGTCAAGTGAGCTAACTTTTATGAATTCCCAACCAAACCTAGCAACTGGATCGCACAAAATATTGTAACGTAATAGCGCATGTTAAAGAATTATAGGGGTAACACAAAGAAATTATTTTTACTGTTACCATTGCAATTTGGGTTATGAACAGGATAATTGATCAAATACGGCGGCATTAAATACTGTTTCCAGATATTTTCACACATGTTTATCAAATAATCATGTGTCAGTTGCATTAGGTTGTGCTAGGTGAATCTCATGTTATTAGGAAAACACACGGATTTAAAGAACACTGGCTTAAACTAATTGGATCCAAGTATGAAGACCACTAGTAGTATGGGTTCTGCATTTTGTATAATTTAATTTCAGCGTCTTATGATAATCAGAACAGCAATTATTAATCGTTACCATGTAATCTTGCAAAGTATTTGCTTAGCTAAACCGTTTCTAATTGCACCACATGGATTATTACAGTTCACGTATTTTGGTAATCTGCTAAACTACGTTTATGTTGCCACAATTTCGTAGACATTATTTGACCTGCTGTTTATGAGGATTAAACAGATTCGAATCTGATAATTCTTATATGACATTGTCCTGAGTCACACCCTAGTGCTTTGTCCAAGGCAGGTATTAAAATAACTAAAATATTACATACTGGATCATATATTTCAGCAAGAATTTGACCATAGCACCACGCTTATACACTGCAAAGTTTCCACATATATCTTAGTACCTTCCTATTGTGCATACCTTCGTTAATAGTCAACTTGGTAGTGAAAATTTAAAATTTCAACACGTTTTATCGGATCATTGGACGTAATGTTAAAAAAATTTTGTTTATCATATGGTTATATATATTTATTCTTATTTTAGGATATAATATTTATTCTAAGTAAACTTTAAAAACCCGGGTTTTGGTTTTCTCTGTTCATCAAATAAAGATATTGTGTTTAAGATCATATAAGATATGTGCTCAAAAAGAAATGGAACTATAGATATAGGGTGGCAACATGCAGCTAGAGCGTGTTGGGGCTACTGAAAGAAGCTGAAGGCTTGTTTAGACAAGAAATTGTCAATCACAACCTTTCTCTGAGACTGCTGCTTGGGTAGGTAATGACGCTATAGTGAGCAAGTGTACAAATTGTTCGTCGGATTTTTCCAATACGAATGCGAAAAAAGCCTGAAAAATCGCATTTTTGGAACTTTGCGGCAAACTTAGAAAATATTTACAAAGGACTTTAAGTTTCTTAGCCAAGCATACAAAGTGGACTTTATTATTTGCACTCAGTGCTAGGAGTAATTCAAGTGTTTGGAACACTGCAGTAAATCTATCAATGAAGATCCAAAGTCTGTTGCACCTTACACATGAACAGACGACGACTATGTCAAGAGAGTACTTCCCGTAATCCGTGGAGATTGCCTTTTAATTGTTTGAGATGTTGCTGATGAAGTGGTCATCAGCCTAGAATCGTAACGTGTTTGAGGAATGCCGCGAACAGGAAGAGGCATGAAATGTTGGAAAACCATACGTGCATGTTGCATCATCGAAATGCACCAGCTAACGCATGGCTCCTTTTCCGCAGCTACCTAGTAAGATATCACAGTCCCGTTGTGCCGCATGCACGTTATTATCTTGACTTAGCCCTGCAGAAATTTACCTGTTCCCCAAACTTAAAACTACGGTGAAATTACGTTGTTTCGAATCCATAAGAGATATATAGAACAAAGTGACAAGAGGCATGCAGCTATCACATCAAGTGAGCACCAGGGGCTCCCTAATAATGAAAACTACGATGGGAAAGGTTTATCGTCAGTATAAGAGACTGGTTGTGATGAAACGTGCTTAAAATGTTGTGTAATGAGTAAAAGACTTTCTATGGCAAAAGTTCTGTTTCATTTTCAACAACCATCATCTTGTGCGTACATGTTTCAGACGAAACTAAGGCCGATTTGAATATCATATGTCCGTGATTTCTAGTGAATCGCCGAGAGCTTTTTACTGGAATCTTCCGTACCAATTGTAAGCCCAACCTCTATATGCCATACTTGTTAACCGGGTTGTTGAATCCATTTCATAAATCCTACATTGATTTTATAAACGACAATCTATGACTTTTCAACTGCAAAGCCGGTGAAGCGACGAAACAAATTTACGCTTCAGAGCAAATTGATGAAAAATGATCAATTGGTGAGAATGCCTATTAAATTCGTACCCCTCGTAATTGATTTGAAATTTAAGTATGGAATCTATATATATGTGTAAACCAATGAAAACATGTACTGTCTATGTTGCGTTAAAGTAAAAAGCTAACTTGAGATGGAAATCAACAGTAAGTGTTTATATGTATTTTAAGGTAAGTTGGAGGAAATTAAAAACGGCAGCAATCCATAATAGGTTAAACTTTTCCAGTAACGTTGAACTACGAAGTCATTTTATATTCTCAGACTTTATTTAATGAATAAACTTGGGAAAAATAAGCAAACTGTTATCTGGATAAGGCTGACGTGTCTGAAGATGAAAGCCATTCCTATTTTGGCGTATTGGAAGCACAATCTGAGGATTTTGACTTTCATACCATCGTATCGCCGATTAATTTTTAGATGGTTACCATGGGTTTATTGTCTTGTCTGAACTTCAGTAAATAACAAATAGGTGTTTTTGGGTTTCTGGATTTATACACATCACCATGAGATCACGTAGCCTATGTAAATAACGTGTTTTGTAAAAATTTACGTTTTTTTATAAACGGTCGCCACTCTGGCATCCTAAGAGCGCGCTGCGAATACAATTACACATCTTGCACTGCACAGTCCAATTAGATGCATCCAATTGTGGAAGGCCTCAATGTATGGGTAACTACAGAAATATTCCCGTTTGAAAACTGCACCAAAACAGCATGTTAACGGAATATCATCTGGGAACTTCAAGCCACGTTACATGAGAAGTTATAGTCTGGGTTCCCAGAAATCCGTATATGGTACTGAGTTTTTGTATCAACTGATAGGTTGTCCCATAATGACGCAAACAATTTTAAGCTAAACCATTATCTAGCGCTTTAAGCTAGCAATTTAACCATAAGATGAGCCCGGTTAGCTGCTTACACAAATGTTTCACTAAATCAGATGAACTAGATAATTTATGAATCCCAGGAGTTTTCTAATCCTCAGCAAAAAGCATTGCAGTAAGTTGTGCTTGACTTACATTTTATAGGAAAGCGACCTTTTAGTTAGATACAATCAAATTTTAGGCAAAATATTACCAAACTACTCCAGCAGTGGGTAACCAACTTCAGTTCTTAATAATCAGTAAACCATTTTGTAAGATTTAACAGGCAAAAGCCTCTGTGCAGTCCAGGTAGATGTTGACTTACACGCCATTTTAACCACTCTGATCAGGCTACCGCCTACGTGTTTCATTCCTAGCGAAACACAACGTCTTAACAGAAACGATGTAGTTTTTAGAATAAGTACTCAGTACATCTGTGAAAAGTGACTTATGTCAACAAAAAGCAGCGTTATTGAGTGAGTAGTTTCAGCATCATTTCTCGTATTTCCTTCGTGAATATATGTCAGTGTAAGTTTAAGAATTGCATAGTACAGACACATTTTCTCGCTGCATCAAAATGCGCAAATGTGTAGACCTGTTTACTTTCCGGTAATCAGTACCAGCTTTATTGATCTAAATCAAGGGATTTACTTGGTCCCAAAATATTGTAATCAAAGGTATATTGATAGCATTTTCTTCGAAATATGCTCCGCAAATGTTTCACCACTACTTTCCAACATGTTGCTGCTCTTCGTTATCAGATGTATCTCGAAATTTGGGTCATTATGAACTGTTGTGGAAATCAGTTCAAATTTTATAAAGAGCATTCAGTCTTTGGTTTTCAAGAAAATCTTGACACATTCCAAACCCATATCTAAATGTATCAGGAGAAAATGTTGGGTGCTGGACATTTTCTCCCTCATTTCCGTATTCAATTATGCTTAAATGTATCGAGGCACGCGATGTTGGTTTAATTTTTCTGACTCGTGGCGCCTACAATCTGGAGTGTTCAAAAGGAACAACGACGGCGTCGCCGGTGCATTTATGACAGGCAGTGCCATTATTGTAGCACGCTCAGCTACCAATGTTTTCATCCGAGAGTTAATTTATTGTAGATTCAACCAGTCAGTCGTTTTGCCAGTACCATGGGCTGCTAAATATATGTTATCTCAGCTTACTGTTCAAGCTGCTCCGCATCACTTGCTCCAAATAAATATGCATCACATGTGCCCCTTCTAGTGTTTTATATACATGCTGTTGACGAGTGGTATAATACTCTTGCCACTAATTTTTGTGAATACTTGGGCTTTGACTACCTAAAAGGCTGTACATAGGCGCATCGGACGTGACCTACTCAGATATGTCAGATGGAAAGGCAGGAAGTTTTCTGCATTATGTACCAGTAGCATTAGTCTTTAATCTTGGAATTCATCTTCAATGCAATGGCTAAAGTAGAACTGGTGTAAATCAGGTTATATTGGCTATGCCCAAAACCAGGCTAAATTTTAAACTTGTTCCCTTGGTTTCTTGTATTCATTCATCAACATAAATTAGCAGCTGACGTTTAGAATGGCCAGCCAAACTAACAATCTAAAGTTATTCGCTTGCGCACCTTCCTTCGAGCGTAGACTACTAGCTTGTTGGTGTGACAGGTGTGTGGCAGCATTCGTGCAATTTAGTTTTGTCTTCACAGACGCGATCTCATCGCGCTCTGGTTTGTATGCAAGTTTCGCCTAGCAGCCTATTCTCAGCGCAGTCATCCTGTCGTCATTTGAATCGCATTTACTAGCGCTATTCACCGAGCAACCAAACGTGCAATTATCCTTAACCATTCACGATTGCAGCAACACCAGTCTTTTGAAAAATCTGTCCTGGTTAAATCACCTTAAACTATTTTATATATGTAAGCCAAAACTTACGTTGTGTAACATTCTTCTTGGCAGAACGCTTAAGGCTATATAACAATTTAAACTTATTCTATTACGGTTTACCACATGAAGACAAACAAAGAATTTGCGCTCTCTCTACGTGTCTAGACACCTTGAATATTCAGCTTCAAATACATACGGATGACTAAGCAGCGCGGACATCTGACACGCCGCCAAAAGATCCTGCTTGTTAACTTTAATGGATAGAGAAGTTGAGTAACTGCAGACAAAATCCACGCGTAATTCATCGTGCGACCTCAGTTAGCCATGAACATTTGGAAGACAGTTTCATGTCTAGGGTCATTACGAATATGATAAAACGTTAGTATTTCTTTCGCTGGTCGCCATAGAGAGGTGATAGCCATGTCAGCTTAAACCGTTATCACAAAGTTATGTAATACTGACCCTAGCAGTTAAGGCACCCATGAAAGCCGATTAACTACCCTGTAGGAAGTAAAAGAAACTATGCTTGCATGTCATCCGACTCATGTTAATTCCCGATTCCGACCAACGAAGAGGGTCAGACTTCCTTAACGCACGTCAGCTTCTCAGTCTCCAACTTTCTCAATGCATTTCACTTTCTTATGTTAAATCTTAAACAACGTGCCCGCTTCTTTTTCCAAGGGTGGAGCAGTCAGTAATTCGATTGCTGAATTGGGACCCAGAACAACAGCCGGTCCATAGTAAAAGACATAGCGATCCAACACATCGATTGCTGATGGGTAAATGATAAGAAATTTACTTTGGTCTAAATTTACCTGACTTGGCGGAAACTAGATTTTGCGGCCACGGATTGCTTTGAGCTTTACCGCCCACAAATACACAGAAATCAACATGACCCATTGTTTTAACTCTATAATCACAGGGCGCAACTATGGTGACTTAAGCCTTGTGTGCACCCAATTTCGAACTTAGATAAAATACAACCAGCGAAAACTGATGGAAGATCGCAACTGATTTGAATTTACCTGTGTTGCCCTTCCTCTTCTCTGTAACTTCATAATAGTAAAACACATCGTGTGTCGTACAAATTCACTGCACTAAGGTAAGCCTCGATTAATTCGGGAAACACCAACTTCCCCTTGATGAGACGGAGTCTACTCTACAACCTGTGAATCGACTCAACTATACCTCAAAAGCAAGGTGCGTACCACCGTAAGGTTAAATGATTTAAGCAAACCAAATAAAGTTAGCAATGCGTTATCGTTCCTGGACAATTAAATAAGTTCGATTGGTCTGGAAACATGTTGCACGGCTTATAATGCTTCCAAAATCGCCAACCAAACAACGTTATTATATTTGTTCAATTCGCCGTTCTCAGCCTTAGCAGCCGAGCAGTATAAATCGACGCTGGTTAACGCATGTTACGAGTACCTAACTTATAAACCATGTACCAAGCATCTATTGAAGCAGGAACATCTAGACGCCCGTAAAGAACTCAAGCGAAACGATAAGGTACTGTTGTCTAGGCCGGATAAATGAGCCGGGATTGTTCTGATGGACAGATCGGACTACATCATAATATGTATGCCATCCCCTCTGACGGGACAAAATTTCGTAGAGTAGATAATGGGAATGACAAGACACAGGCAATCTAGAGATCTATAACATAACTCCTACGTTGCTTAAAGCAGGAGAATGTAATCGACTCAGATATATTTGAATACACCAGACCGAGTAGGACAGTGATTCCAAGAGTGTATATCCTGCCCAAAGTACACAAGGAAGGGCTACCACTGAGGCCGATACTGGATATGTGTAACGCACCGTGTCATTCTACTGCCAAATGGCTCGTCAAACGGCTGGAACCAGTCAGGATAGCCATAGCTAGATACAGTCTCAAAGACACCTTCGATTTTCTTGACTCAGTGAGACAAATTGAGCTAGCTGGGAGACAGATGTTCTCCTTAGATATGGTGTCCCCCTTTACCAATGTTCCATTGGAGGAGAACGCAGATTATCTGTGCGAGTTCATCCAGCTGCGCAACATCGATGTTGGTATCCCACTAGACCGGCTGAGACAACTGCTACTCATGTGCACACGAAACATTCAGTTTCAGTTTAATGGAACGCTTTATCGACAAATAGACTGGGTGGCAATGGGTTCACCATTAGGACCGTTGCTCGCCGACGTCTTCATGAGCAAATTGGAGTGCAACCAGCTGAAAGTATCCATCAACAACTTGGTTTATTACGGTTGATACGTAGACGACATATTTTGTATCGCAAATAATGGAATGTGTGTTGCTGACCTATTAGCCCAGTTTAACCCTGCATATAGCAATATAACTTTCACTGTCGAGCTAGAACTTAACGACACGTTGGCATTTTAGATGTCCAAATCAATAGAGCATCAGATGGGTCAATGCGGAGGAGGTTGCACAGAAAAGCAACCTGGAATGGGCAGTACATCCATTTCGCTAGCTTTGTTCCGATAAGTCACAAAATGAACCTCGTCCGTTGCCTAACGGAGAGAGCGAGGAGAATATGTACAGATGATACGCTTTCAGATGAGCTGAGTTTTATACGGAATGTACTCGAGCCCAATGGGTACCCTGAGAAATGCATCCAGAGGCACATGGAACCACGAGTACAAATTCCCAAACCCGTTTCCGCGGAGAAGCGAATGGTATACTTATCGTTGCCATTTAAGGGTGACGCGATAGCGAAACGGACCACCCTAAGACTTTCCTTAGCAACAGAGAGAAAGTATTTTCCGCTAATCTCCTCGAAAGCTTCACCTCAACACCGCTTCTGTGCCAACAACTTAAAGACAGGATACCTCGGTCGCAGACCTCCTTCTGTGTGTACAATTTCTCTTGCTCGTGTCGAGCAAGGTAGATTGGGAAAACGACCAGGCGACTGTCCGTTAGGGCTCGAGAGCATTGCCCAGCTTGGATCTACAGCGGCGTGAGGAAGAAGGTAACGAGTGCATTATTGTCGCACCTAGTTGACTCCGAGCATCAAATCGATTCGCCTGACGCATTCACACCGATCTACTGTGTCCCGGGACGTTACACAAGAGCAGTCAGATGTCGCCTGCTGTCGACAGAAGAGGCGATCGCAATTCGGCTCTATATCCCGGACCTATGTGCACAGAAAAAGCTCGTCCACACGTTAAACTTGCCTTGGCCTCAGATCAACGCGACTAACAATGGCAGTCGCGCCACTTCACTTGACCAATCAGACCAAACACGTTGACTTATCGATTAGTTACTCTGCTTCAGTGACCCAATTTAAACCCATCGTGTCTATTCTAACTTGCTTTATTGTGGTTGTATTAGCCTGATGATGAAGCCCTAAAAACAAGCATGTTTGCCACTTTCTGTTTCTTGTTAGTCATTTAAGCTTTATAAGGCAACACGTATGCATGATGCCAGATTAGATTATACTTCACATAATACCAGGAAACATTTGCTACTTTCAGAGTTGGTTCATCATATCATAGTCAAATGACCGTCATACATATCCGCTGTCGTAAATAGTTGCTGGCAGCCGGATTTAATTCAGTCGAACCTGGCTGGGGTACAAGAAACAAGTCAAACAGCAGATACTGCTTGACGGGAAAGTGAAAGAAAACACCTTTCAATTTTTAAATCGGTGTCGCTTTACTTTGATCCGAAACAGCGGCTTGCTTTTTAATACACACAGCCGGATAAAGGTTACTCTGTAAAGTTTTTCTTCTTCTAGCTTTTCAAGACTGTATGTGTTTGCGACCCAATAATACATTCAACTCATAACCTTTCGGTTCTGCTTATTGGATACAAAACTATGAACGTGAGTGAACTGAATCACCAGGAGTTTCTTTCGGAAAACTCTTTTCATAATTGAGCCATCGGTTTGACGTCAAAACAAATAATCAAAAACGGTAGTCCACTGTCTATCTTCATCACAGAATTGAATTTTACTGATGGGTGCTTGTGGTTGAACTGCACCAGTATGTGCGAATTTGGGACTAAGGAGTAACACACTCTGAAGGTGTCATAGATATACCGCCGATAGAATTGAAGCTAAATAATTGGGTGCTGAATACGTCTACCTTGAATATTGGGAGGTAGAACCAGCAAGGTGCGGTACCAACCGCTAACCCAATAATAATCCATATATTTGCCAAAAGTATTTTTCGCCGAATAATAACAGCTTTTTGTATGTACAGCACAGTCTAAATTCCAGTGGCAATACTATTGTTTGCTATGTATTCGCGAATGAAGTTTACAGTCTCAATTAAATGAACATTTATGAAAAGAAACGTTGCGTCAAAGTAAAGCAAGATTTTGTTTTCAAATTTAGGTCTTCCAATTCTTCAATTCATTATAATAAATTACTCACAGTATGCTTTGATAAATATTTGTGTAGTGGCTCAATCAAAATAAAAATCCATTTAACAAATAAATGTATGAAAGAACCAGATATATCAGTGATTGGACGCAGTGGTATTTTAGACTTAGCATTTTCAGTAATCCAAACAGGCGAGATGGATTTGGTTAACACTGGGCTAGCCTAAAGAGCGTGCAGCTAAAATCAGAGTTTCTGTGATTCATCTGCTTCCGTTATTTTCACCTTTTGTTTCATATTTTACCGTGCAATACTCTCGTATCAGATCCATCCCGTATTTTATTATATCCCGCACACTAAAGTACATCATTTAATTGCAGTCTTGTCTATCAATAAATACCCATACAAATGCTTTTCTGAGCAAGATAACACAACATTAGTATTAGGTGTGCTTTCCCTTATAGCATTTTGATGATCACAGTGATCATTTTTTAAAAATTCAGGTTGCTATTTTAGGTCTTGTTAAGAATGGTGTACCAAAATATTTTGAAAATATCTTTGGCAAGTCAGTTAATTTTTGCACCAAAATTTGGATTGCCTAGGCAAATTATTCTGCCTGTTGCGTGATAGTGAAGGACAGATTTTGGGTCCTCTGCGAGGACTTTAATATACAGATTATTAAATTCACAGTAGTATGATAGTGCAAGTACATTTTAGGTCCTTCCTCTCGTTAGATTTAAATGTGTAGAGTGTATTGTTGATTGACTTCTTTGAGTCAACTGCTCGCATCCCCAGCTTTTTCGTACCGTTAAGTTTATCTTGATATTGAAGTTGTTTTTACCTGATTGAATTGCCATTGTAATGCTTTAAGAAGGTCACTGCTTAGCATTTTTAGCCCCTGATCTCGTATTTTATTTAAATGCGATTATTTAATAATTTTATTTTTAACGAGCATATGGAAGACTGAAAATCCTTGTTCGTAGCCATGTCATTTATGACATATAACTACCATTCTTTTACCTTCGCTTTCTTATTGGAATAAAAAGTTCACCTTATTTTTAATTACAGTTGTTGGGTCACCAAAACGAACTACATACCCACTTAAAATCTGATTTTGCACGTATTTTCAGGACGAATAAAAAGTAACCGTTTTTTGTCAACTTTCAAATCATGTTCGTGATCTCCAGTCTAATCGCTTCCTTACGAAATTCACAGCACATTCAGTTTGACAACACATAAGTTAACCTGTACTATCTGCACGGTTTATTGATGATATGACTACATAGATATTTGCTTCGTCAAACCAAAATTTGTCGAATGTTGAAGCAATATATTTTACTTTTGATATCGGTTATTATGCTGTGTCGACTAAATATGATTCGTAGCTTAAACCAGCATCTGATCTAAAGAAACCACTTGATTGCTTTTATATTTCAGATCAAAATGCACACACAGATACATACTCTCAGTTCTAACTGTTTATTAATTCCACTCGAGTTTACTAGACATGTTTCCAATGTACATTTAGGAAGCCATGTAAAATTTCTATTAAACAAATAGGGCGAAATATTCGCTGGTGATTTATCACATATAATGGCTTCATTCTGGTCGCATTCATACTGGTCGCATTGGAACTCAATAAACACGAACACAAGTCCACTGATAAAGCATACTGTATACGTAGCACTATACGACGTGCATCATTAGCAGCAGATAAGTATAAAATCTGGATGGTCTTACTCCAATTATACAAAGCCTACTGCACCCATACCTAAAAATGTTAAAAAACTATTATTCCAGACTTTGCAAGACGCCTAAATTAGTATGATCAGGTAAGTGCATATTTCATGGAACATTGATAACAGTGGATCAGGAAATATGAATTTAAGAAAACATATAAAGACTGGAAGGCAAATAACTATATGATAAATAGTTGACTAAATATAAATGATTTGGCCAGATTTAACTGTTCTCTCACATATTATTCGATTATACTATAATTGAAATTACGACGACGGAACCTGCATTTAGTCATATGAAAACTATACCCCGCTCTTAATGTTGAGTTTTTTGTTATGGAGGCATTAAACCTTTGACCACCTTCTGTACTAATCAGAACTAGCTGATGTTTTTCGAAAGTGGTATTCAAAACTGTATTCGCGTATTCCGGATAGTTGTTTGTTTTATACGCTGCCTTACTGGTTGATGAAAATGTAGGTGGAGCTACTGGTCCTGGACTTGAAACTTTTCACTGAGTTCTGTTTGTGTCGCGGGTTGTATAAAGCTGATTTCCCTTATGTAATAAAAAGGTTAGCAACATGTGTACTTGTGAACGGTGTTAAAAATAAAACTAGGTTATTCTTCAAGCCATGTAGCCAAAATAACTCTTCATCTAAAGTGCACGAATTGGCAATATTGTGCAAAATGTTTGCTCCTAAACTGAAGTATAACGTTTTAAATTACATAAAAGTTAAGCACGCGCACGCATCAGTATTTCAAAAAGAAGACCAAACCAGATAAAATAAAATATTACTTAGAATTCTACAAAGTCGTGTTTTTTAATGAAATATATCTATATGAGCGATATCTGTGTCCGGATTTGCCTCTCACTCTAACCTTCACGAGGACGGCCACAGGAGGCATGCGAACACAGAGGGGCCATATGTGGCTTAAGCTGCACCACCCAAATCTCTACCCACACACACCATATCCTGCTTAAACCCGACGGATTAAGACGGGGTGGCATGTAGATAGAGGCAGGTTATATCTACCGAGCCGACCCACACATTTTCAACAAGTAGAGTAGTAGCTTTCTAGCGCAATTTTGAAATCATGCGTACCATACTTACATAGGACGGTGTCCGGGACGTAGTTCCTTTTACTCTTGGTGAAACCACTCTTTGAACATAGTACCGTCATGAGCATGGTGCTTTCAATCACATGCAGCAACGACCAACTCTATCCAGGAGGCACTATGAACAAGGTGGTGTGTAATAGACAGATAGGCACCTTGTCAAACTTCGCATC
Source organism: Dicrocoelium dendriticum (assembly GCA_944474145.2). NCBI lineage: Eukaryota > Metazoa > Platyhelminthes > Trematoda > Plagiorchiida > Dicrocoeliidae > Dicrocoelium > Dicrocoelium dendriticum. The sequence continues at coordinate 125,282,118 of OX104065.1, forward strand.
ATGGGCAGTCACCTCTCGAACAGAAAATAACATATAACTCCTGAAATGCAAAAAACGCATCAAGCAGACAAACGTGTCACATTTGCCGCTTTATTAGCCTGCATCTATATTTCTAATGGGAACGGGTGCATATCGCTTCTCCGCATGCAATAGTGATTTATCTAACAACTAGGTAACCACATTCTTGATCAGTCCACATGATTCACAACGATTAAAGCTGCATTTGATTTTCAGCAAATTAACTTAACATAAGTTTGTGATAAACTCACCATCTTCATTTCCTGGTAATTTAATTATGCTTTGCCGCAGTTCCGCTTCCCCGCACTTCGTTGGCCGTACAATAGCTCTATGAATATCCTAGTCGTATTATTTCGATATAGATAAATATATATATGTATATATAAGATGGCTTGACCAATGGAAGTTCGAATGCAACATTTGTGCATACGTTTTACCAAACGTAACTATGACTTACCACAAGGTTCGTATATTAATATATATATATATGCATACTTGTGAAATTCATAGCATTTACGCTTAAACTTCTAACAGTGTTGTTGAGCGAGTACGCACATACTAAAACAATGTACTACATTGTGTAGAAAGAACGTGTGGCGGAGTGCATGCTGTAAAATAACCATATTTTGCTACCACAAGCATAATGGTTCTAAATATTTTTCATGGATTCATACCAATTACTCGCCTACACCTTTTATCACTTTGGGAAACAGAAACATTTTACCCTAGGCATGGATTTTATGGCATTTGTTGGAAAGAATACTAAAGAACTTTCATATGTACTGTAGTGGCTAAAGCATATACTGAATATGGACCCTTGAACATAAGTAGGAGAACAGGGTGTCTTTGTAATACTGCGAAGAAAATCCTTCATGTAAGTGAACCTGTTATGTCTGAGACTATTCGCGATATATCATATCTACCTTGTGTATTTTAAAGGAATTATTTTGTATTCTGCGGCGAATTTGCTTTAGCTACATGAAGCGATAGGTGTTCGCAACATACAATAATTCTCGTGCAAGTAAGAAGTGTTGTGCATCCGTTTGCAAATCCGATACGGCAAGCTTATATTAGTGTCCTCCTTTGCAGTATCGTGTAAGCATATGGAGCAGCTACTTCATATCCAGTAATCATCAACATGTAGCATCCGTTGTATTCTGATGAGCTTAATCAGCAATGGACAATAATAAAATGTAGAAAGCCCTATTTATTGGTACCGGCCTTCTTTGGGCATGTTCCGCAAAATACGGATGAGCTTAGTGTTGGCAAATTTTAACCACTCAAACCGTTGGACGGCGACACCAGTGACATTGCTGTCTAAAGTAGTTCGGATCTTGTGTCGATGGGAATAATCAAGCTGTCATAGCTAGAAAGCAAAGTCGATCAGCTATCACGGATCATGAAACCGTTGTTAACCACACAACTAGAACAGAGACACAAAGCAATGCTTCAGGTAGAAGCGATGGGCGTCGTTTTTTTCATGAAATCAGGTTTTGAGTATGTTGCGTATTGTGCAAACAGAAAAATTATTATTCTTTCTAGTAAGCAGTTCACCAGTATGCTATCGTTGATCGTACGGTTGAACTGAATAGGCAAGTGCTAATCACTTTGGACCAAGTGACACAGTTGTGCCGGTGTGTTCAACATATTTGCAGTCCATTTGTTTAAAGCATTTTTATGTTGATTTTGGACTATTTTCGCAGCGTGCGAGTACACCTGTGTTTTCTACAAGAGGCGCGGGATGAAAAATATATTAACAACAGTGAAAGTTTGAAGATGTCCCCACCGACAAAGCTTCATAAATAGTGATTTTACCAGGTATAATAAGCTTTCCATAAGCAGTCCGCAAATAAAGTTGATCAAGACAACGGTGAGGCTAGTCAAATTCAATAGGTTCACTGTTTACTGGCCACAATGTTGTCATTTTCATAAAGGCACAATGAAAACGGAAAAGCTGAGGCATATCGTTTATAAGCACCAGAAACAGGTGGAGAACCGTGCGTTGCCTTCGGTCACAGCATCGCTCAAAGGATACTGGTCGGTCAGATGACGTCAGCTTAAACTCTGCACTAGCAACGAAAAATGAATCTTCTTATCCATTTCCGCCGCAAGCTGACAGCCGTGCATAACTTAAACTTGCGGAGTAATATATAGTTGTGTAGCTTATAAAATGCCTTACTGAAGCTAATATATATGCCGTCGACGGAGATCTATTGAATCGGCAGTTGAAATCCTTCATTTGTCGTACACAATTTTGTGTAGTTCACATAGCTGTCATGCTTGCAGTGATGAATATCCGTTACATGAATAAGGACATTGAAAGTTCAAAACAAACTAAGCTTACATTATCAGTGATAGGTGATCTTTCAGCACGTTAAAAAGACATGCTAGAGTAACACAAATAGAAAGCCTGAATGAGAGATAATCATATAAAATAATACTAATATAAATAATAATAGGAAGATAGCACGCAGTGCGTGTCTTCATATAACTGTTGCAAAATGTGAAGTAACCATTACAACTGTCCGTACGGACGAGTGGTTTTATGTATGTGATTTCCACACACATGATCTCGCAACAACATAAGTTCACATGCGATGTGAAGTATAGCTTGCTCGTCATTGTCCGAATGCCACGGTGAGGGAGTTGAAATGGAACATCACAAAATGATAACACGAGGTGAAGCCACATAAAGCGACAATTAGGTCTGTTCAGAACTCAGAAATATGGCGCAATGCGTACATGGTTGAATGCTGGTCATTTATAACTTTAAAGTGCAAATAAATTTAATTAACTTGTTACGTAACACAATCGCTGGTGTGAACAAGATAACAAAAATCAGTTGGGAGAAAGAGCATAGTTAGGAAAACGGGAAAGGGAAGCACAACCACCAGGCAGGGTGTGATAGGAAGGCAGCGGATGATAGAACATTTTAGAATATTTCACGCTGATGATTTTATCGGGTCAAAAATCAAACGTGGAAACTAGGGAATGGTGGACCATTGGTGTTGCATGGTTGTTGGGGACGGTTTGTCCGACAGACATTTACTTAAAGTAACCTTTTATTACTGATGATTATCGATACTAAATTTAAAGTCAAATTATCCGGATAAGGTGCGGATTAAATAATTTAATGTTACACTGTATGTTTAACAATATCTTTGCGCAATTTTCACACACCTGTAAAAGTAATTCCTAGCGAACCCCTTTTTCACCTTCGCCGCATTTACATCAGTATCACGAATGATAATGCGTTTTTTTGAAAAATAAGGTTCATTTTATGCTGAGACGAGTGTGCGGCCTTCAGGCACCTATTCTGTCTTCAGTAAAAGCGAAATTATGCCACGGACCCGAGCGTCATATTTAGTCTTATGACAATGTGTAAGATACATTATGACAACTACTAAGCTAATATTGCGGCATTTGTAGTCAACATAACATGTTTGTTGTGGTACCCAAGTTTATTTTTTAGAACGTTTGCTTATACAACAAACGAGAACAATAGTTAAACATTCTGCATACTAGTTAGCAATACAGCCTACTTGAGCCACAACATTCACTACATCCAGAAAAGGTTTATTTGCCACATTATTTAGACTGTCCAGTTCAAAGAAACTAGGGAATGTTACTTAGAAAGTGTACAGATATTGCTAGTGCAATTATAAATTTGCAAATTTATAGATGATTTATATCTCTAGGAAAAAATATTTATATCTGTGGTTGGCCTGTTTAAATAATGAGCTTTATAATATATGAAGGTTCAAATTATACTAAACAAGGCCACCTGAAAATGAAATGGCTGCAAATTCCCAGGAAGTAAGTGTTTTAGAAGAAACACTTTTTCATTATATCGGGATTCCCTCTGTGGCACTGGATTTTAAATATATATATAGGAACGTATGTAATATATGTTGCATTAATTGTAGATACAGTCACAAGTGGCGAGGAGCAAACACTGGAACATGTTTATAATGGGACTGATATGCTCATTCTCAGTCTACGGGGGATGAAAGACAATGCAGTCCACAAGGTCTGTAAACCTTGCTATATCGTCGGTTTAGTCTTCACCTCATTAAGGCGCATTGGATAGTAAAGTTCTGTAACTACTCCCTTGTCGATGTCACTAGTTTAGGTGTGTTCACCATGAAGCAATCGCGTTTACCGGTACATTTTGTTAGAACCGGACCTAAATGGTACTGCTCAAATTGTCTGTGGTGTGTTGATTGATAAAGCACTAAACATTTTTGCTCGGAGAACTACTATAGGCAAGATCTGTGTAGCGATATATGAAATTCCTAGAAGCCTAATCTGCATATTTCAGACTTAGGGGAACCGCACACCCAATAGCTTAATTGTTACAAACCCGAAGGAATCAGCGACGTCATTACGCGCACGTGGCTCAAAGTACAACGATGGAGCAAAGCAGACGAACCCAATAATAATTTTTTCTCCATATTCAGTATCGGACTCCAACACCACAGTTGTGGATAATATGATTGGACACGTAGTAAGACGATGCATCTGATTTCTCGCTGCACAACAATACAATTAGAGGAAATTATAGTGGAAGGCTGAAAATCTGGTGAATTGAAACTGCTCGCGCATAAGTCTTTACTTATAATCATGTGTAGAAAATTAGTAAGCAAACATTCGAAGACAATTCTTCTGGTTAGTTGATTTAGGAAGTTAATAGTTCGTAGCTGTAGCGCAACACATGTATCGTATTTGATGACATAACATATTGTTAACTGCTCAATACGATAACATATATTCTGGACATAAAGTCAAATATTGGAGCAGGTTTCCAGGTATAAGATTGACAAATCTGAGCGACAAACTTTTACTAAGTTTAACCTCCAGGCTAATAGAAGCAAGTTTAGTACACAGTAATATGATTTTCATTATGATATATTGTGTGTTTCAGAATAAATTATCAAGAGCTTATTTACTCAATACATCTGGGTAAGGCTGCAACCGGTCCTTGATGGATCCGCAACTGCGTGTAGGTGTGCTAAATGTACGCATTTATTAAAAGAGAGTCGTTCAATATAAATGTCATATACTGAAATTAAATGATGGCAAAACCCCTGGTTTTGAACCATATTCATTTATATAATAGTACGTAAATAGGCATGTAAAAGCGACTAATCAGTTATACATTCCCTACAGCGTGGCAGCTGGAAATCATTCTTATATCCGGTGATAAATATATCGGGTAAATATTCCGTATGCAGCTCAGCTTAGAATGACAGCCGCAGGCAAAATATAAATTTCATCAGTTATGTGTGCTCCTCGACGTTCTATCAGAAGCCATACAAAGTTAGACAAGTTAAGTTTCAATGTAATCTACTCATAAATCAAATGATTTTTGGTCACAAAACACAACGACTGGAAGGACGTGAACGACAATTTTCTCAATGGCATACATCTACCAGTCAATATTTTAATATAAGTAACCTGGCGAACATGCAATTTTCAAGTTACTTACGAGCCCGCAAATCGAAACGAAACTTCTCTCCTCTTGAAAAGCTGACGTGATGGCACGTGGTTTCCTTTAGCTTTTATAATCATTGAACGCAAGTGCATGTCATATCGTTCGATGAAAAACATTTGTTATTTGTTGACACGCCATAATTGCATCCAAACTTATAATCGGTTTTTACGATAAATAAATGATTTATGTATCGTTTTTAGTAATATCAAGTTTTGCATGTGGTGTATTTTTCAGTTGTAGAAAAAGATATCTGGATCCAATATTTTAGTTGCATTATTTAATATCATTCTTTGTGCTATACATCAAAACGCCATGAATGACATTTGTGGAAGAGATTAGTTGCCAAGGTTTTCAATTAGACGATCTGTCTACATGCACACATCCGTAACTGAGTCTGTCAGAAAATACATTGCATAAACATTTTCAATGATATTTAACATAAGAATAATAAGACGGTGTGCACAGATTACTAGCGTCTGCGTTAAGCGTTGCTATAACATGGTAAACATTTTTGCTTACAGGCTAACACGAGGTAGTTTTCAAAGTTGACCATGGTATCCTTTTCTTCATAACTTTAAATCATTGATGCCATAATGCTAGTACAGTCTTACCCTCCAACCAATGCATTTAAAAATGGCGATAGCTTGTGTAAGTACCATTGTTTGATAATAAATTGGTCTAATAAATACTTCTGGATTACTCCATTTTAACAGGAATACGGGCGTTTGCCGGCAAACTTGTGCGCTGGCACTGATTGCATATACATTCAACTGCAAATATATCTGGCACTGAGCACACTTTTGGCCCTGTATACACATATGGTGGAAACAAAGTTGTATTTGGAATAGCTTTTAGAATACATTTCATTAAACAATCATAAAAGGCAAAACTTAAGAGTTCAGTGGAAAGATTTTAAGCAATATAACTAAGTCTTTTTCAGAAAATATAACAGATACCATAATCCAGTGATCACCCAGTGCCTTAAATAAAACACCTTAGCACAAGTGCCAAAAAAATTATTGCACGAATATAAAATACGAGCTGCAATTCGTATAGTTGCCTTTTAGAGGTTACCACTGCGAAACATATTTGTTTCAGTTAAAAGTGCTAAGAATATGGTTCCATTACTTTTGCGCAGTCAACAAAACATTCACTTATAAGTTCGGCTGACATCGACAACGAAGCACTGCATATCCGGCTATTTTAAAATTCACCTGTGGCTTCGGATACACCTACGTCGAGCGCACTGACCAATGTGTAGGTGTCAGGATAAGTTTACCCACTCCAACATGGTTACGCAACCGGATGTGTGCAGTGAAGGAGGAATCCGGCAGTTTAATGAATCCATCTACTTCAACGATTGCATTGCATTTGCTTAGCGCCGTCCACGGCGTCTATCCAGGTGAACCGTTGACCGAACTGTTGCGCAATCTGTGATCCCGCATTAGCAGCATAACGGGAGGCATTGCCATCCAACGAGAAAGGTCAACATTCTAAATATAGCCCTTTATAATTATGAAAGACTGCTCGTTTGATCACTTTAGTTATTGCAATAGCGCACGTAAATAAGTTATGTTTAAAATAAAATCATGGTTTCTTTAGGAAATATTTTATTACTTAATTCCAATACAAATTTGGCATCAGGTAATGCACTTCATTCCAAAAATCAGCATAATCGGTATTTGTTCCTGCTATTGCATGCAATCTGGTATGTCATGGGAAAAAATTTCGGCAGGTCAGTTGATACAGACTATCGTGACTTACCTGCAACATTTATTACGCAAATGTATGATGAACGCTGCGCAAATTTGTGTTTGAAGGCAATTCGAATTTACTGTGGAATGGTATATGAAACGGAAGTTTGGATGTTTCGATTGTTAAATTCTGCACACCAACTTTCATATATGCACCAGGTAAAAAGGAGGATTAGACAAACTGGCTCTCAATAGACTAAACGTCTAGATATGTGTATTTCAGTTAAACAATTGTTGATTTCACTTGAAGAGAATAGTTGACCTGATAACTTTCGCATTCCTTTCTCGTTCACCCGCTCTTGTATAATAAATATTTCACTGTTCTAGCTTTTACCAGCTGGTTGTGAGCCCTGCAACAACACAGAAAACGTTTTACACTACATCTCTATGTAACAGCAAGCGCACTTGCAGCAGACACTAACAGGTGGTTCCCAGGCTGTACCAGAACTTCAAACGAGCATGCAGGTTACCACATGAAATGTACTGCTGTTCTTTTAACATTTGAGGTGCATTTATGCTAAATTAAAAAAAACAAGTGTACTATTTAAGTGCCTGATGTACACTTGATCTAGTAATACTCAATGAGCAACGCGCATACTATCGGCGAAGCACATTAAGCTCTGCCGTCAAAATACCCATGCATCAAATGGAATGAATATCTGAAGTTTATATCAGAATGTCGGATGATGCTACAACGTAACTTCGTGTACTTGTGCCTTATAACCTTATATGCAAAACAACCGGCACACAATAATTTGCGATATACGAAACATTTCTCAAAATGGAGTTTTCGGTGATAATGGTTGTTTAACAACTAGGCATGGTGTTCACAAACAGCAAAAGCACCAGTAAAACTTCGATGAAAATTGGTCGACTCACTTGCTGAAAATTACATAGATCTGTAGATGTAAGCTTATGTGATTTTCACATGTAAGCATTGATGTTTGCGCTGCTACGCCAGTATTTCTAAATAAGCATACCAGTTCCCATATTATTCGGAAGACTAGACCCACCGGATTATAAGACGAAGTATTAGTAGACGCATTTAATTTCATGTAAAAGGCGCACGGGATTATAACGCGCATAAAGCAAAGAAAATTATTGGAGTGTTCAGACATAATTCAACTTATTAACAATAACTGTTAATATTGTTCAATGGAACTTACCTAACACACAGCAAAAATACACGCCTTTCCATACATTCCTAGTCTACAACTCAGACAAATGCTTCATCTTCAGTGTCGGAGTTTAATAGTAGGGTGGTAGTGACATTGAGCAAGCCCGGATCCCTCTCGTCATCATCTGAGTCAGTGTCATTGCTTTCGCTTGGCTGTTCATTGAAGATTCCGGCCTTTGTAAAAGCTCGGACGAGAGCTGAGACTGATAACTTGGCGCAGGCATCAAGCATCCATTGGCAGATATTGGCGTAACCAGCCCGGCGTTGTCTCCCTCTCTTGGTAAATGTGTGCTCACTTTCTGTCATCTAATGCTCCCAAGAGGCTCGTAATTTTACCTTAAGCGCCCTGTTAGAGTTTGATGGTTAATATAGCAGGAATGATGGCAAACGCCGTATTAGTTTCCTTCAAATGACTGGACGGTTTCGGTGAGATGGGCGCACGTCCAGCCGAAGACCAAAAAAGACGGAGATGGGTGGAAAACGCTATCCGGTCACCTGACGTAAACTTCTCTCAGCCAATTGCTCTTTTATTCTCGTTGATTTGCGGTTTGGGTTAAACTTGGCGATGGCCCCAACAGAACAAAATTTGTTGGCAAATTCTTAAAAATGACAGCGAGTGTTAGTTTCTAGCCATTAACCTGGCAACCAAGATGTACAGTGAAGGATGTTTTCCTGTTTCATGTGGCACGTATAGATACTGTAGTCATTCCAAAGTTTTCACCAGCACAGTTCACGGGCATGTCAAATTTGAGAGACTCCCCCTACATGTTTGTGATGTGGTCTGGCTGGATCTTCTTTTCCTTGACATTGTTCTTGCAATATGTGCGGAAAGTGGACCAATTGTCTTCGTAATCAATTGGCGGTCGCTGCACATTGGTAGTTCTCGTATAGCTGGAGAGATGAAATCCTTGATGATAAAACGGAGACAAAAAGAAGAACCGCTTTGAAAGTCGTTCTTCTTCATTGCGCGTGCCATCGATATTTCCTTGTATCGAATAGCGACTGTAGAGTCGCTTCTACCTGCTGTTCCATGTTCAGTAAGCCACCGCTTAATTTTGTCAAATAACTGTGGCCATCGTGTACTGTTGCTTTAGAAAATATACTTTGTATTCTTAACTAGTCAAATCAGTTTCTCTTCTTCCATTTCCGAACCACTGATTCATTAATGTTGAATTTGTTCGCAGCTGCTATATTCCTATATTTTACTGCGAGGCTATAGACGTTGAGATAGAAATCCGCTTCGTAAGTATGTCTCTTAATAGGTGTCATTGTGTGGTTCTACCGAAGACGCACCGGAATATAAGGCGCGTTGCCGGATTTTAGCAAATATAAGAATTATTTTGCGCTATATATTCTGAACATACTGTAAAGTTAATTTGGTTATGTGTGTATTATTTACAAAAAGGTGCATATTAATACTTGATTTCTTGGAAACATCACAGTTGAGTCAAAGGGTGCTAAGTAATCAGTAAACAACGCCTCCTAAATTAAATAATGGCAGTCTCCTCTACCAAATATAAAAAAATTGCTACGTCGTGAGGACACAAAATCGCGGCATCAAAATAAATCATATGTGTATTGCCAGTTACCGTCAGCGTCGTGAAAACGTCACTCGTACATAAATAAAGTCAGTATAAGCAAGTAAACAGACCGCCGCCATGTGCAGGCAAATTCTAACTTAACGCATTACATAAACATCGAATTTTTAGTGACATCATTCTCTGATAGTCCTGTTGCTCATTCTAGCCTTCGTAATTGCTTGACAAGCTTTGTACCACAAAATACGTCTAGTGCACTCACTGCGCCGCTAGGTTACATGTAGTCAAATGATAAGGCCATACATTTTTGAACGACCAGCAATTGACTTTTGGATTATGCCCTCCGATATTTGTCACTTGGCTTTCATCCGTTTCCCCAAGGTCCATGGTAGACACGAACGAGCCATAAGATATATTTCCCTTAAATATTGATGTTTGTTTTCGATGCCTCATTTCGCTGCCCATGACAGATTTTAGGCTGTAATAAAGCTCTCTATCCTGACGTTAGTTAAAATGTTTCAATCTCGATACGCATTAGTGTTCCTTCAAGTAACGTGCGCTGATAAATTCTCTTCCCTTACCTATCTCCATTTTTCTAGGAAATGTATGTTGTCCTATTGCAAGCAATACGCTACTTTCTCCACATGAATTGAAAAAAGAGAGAGGGTCGTGAACTTTAATCCCTTGTGCTCTTGTACTCTGCTGGAAAACCGTGTTCCTGTCAGACACACATATTAGTTGTCCTAAACTTGACGCAGGACCTTGTGAACAACCTTTTGTATTTCGAGGCCACCGCGTCTAGCTTTGAGTTTCAACAAGATTCTCCACAAAATTGTAGTCGAAATATGGGCCCATGTACGACCGTGCTGTCCGACACATCTTGACTCCGCTTCAACCATCTTTATATTTTCAAGGTCGATATGGTCAAAACACCCAGGTAACATTCACCAGAAGAATTGTGGAAGTTCCTGTTGCCGTATCTATATAAGAACGCTAGCGGGTGCAGCGAGTGTAGCAGTCCACTTTGTTTACATAAACCAAATGAGAATCTAGTTTAAATACGTAAAAAGCCTATACGAATGATCGTGTAGTATACTTATGTCATCGGTGTATCGATCATCCTCCACACGGCGACCGTTAATGACGGGTATAAAGGTAAATGCTTCACATGTCCTTGAGAGTGGTTGGGACAAAAACTAAAAATACAACAACGTTGTGTGAAATATTGCGTTCATACAGGACTCACAAAGCGTGTGTAATGGCACAAGTACGAATATTCCTGCCTGGCGTTTGAGATGGATATGACACTGTCCAATGTATATTGTGCCTTAAAACCATAATCCGATGGCCATGGTCCATATGAGGTAGTGAAAATGTGTAAGAATATCGTAATGGCTTTTCTGTGAAGAGATCGGTTGTACTCATTTATTACATACGCCAGAAGAGCTTTCTAGGGGTGTAACACATGAACTGAGTAAAAGGTTCGTTCGACCTCTCAATCAGCACTACAACGGAGCCAAATTTAACTGCTAAACCCTTGGATGTGTGATTTAACTGAGCTTAAACTGATATTTTCCAGTAAATGTTTGGATGCTTATTATCCGATACACCATTAAGAGTCCTTCTCGTAGACGTCAATAACCATCACTGTACATTTAGTGTGTTTTAATTATGAGTGGGTAGGAATTTCCGGCAAATCTCTTATGTTCATTTTTTCCCTGCGCTGTACGTTATTGAGTGTGATGTGGTGGTGCATCTGATAAGGTTGCCCCGCTTGACTAGCTTATTCCGCGTGCAGTATTCCGCACAAACCAGGCATTTTCGGACTGATTAATGCGTCCAAATTCCCGTACGCTCCACGAAGAAAGTCAAAGTGCCAGTTTGCTTAATTTGATAAATTCTCAACCTGACTCAAACAAGCAATACCATGTTGGACGAGCCCTCTTGAAAATCCAAATGTAGAATTTGTGGTTCAAGGCGGTAATTTTGTATACTGTGTTGGCATTTGGTGGCATTGTATTGCTGCGTGTTACCGATGGATCATATTTAAGCTTTGTCCAAATCATCCTGTATGACTGCGTTCCTCGACTGAGGCAACGACACTCCATATTTTTTTATTATCTGCTAATAGCTGACAATTTGAATACAGCCCAACTGCAACACCATTTATTTAAACCAGTAACAGGTGTGGCCCGGGTATCAAGCCCTAAATACACCGTACTGATCTTCGATGGATTCCGGCAAGGTGCTGCTAACCCTCACATTTAGATGAGGTTGAACGAGAAAATCTGCTATGAAGCCCAGAACAAGATCAACAAATCCATATTTTTTTGCGTTTGTGCAGTAAAATGTGATGGATTAAATGATCAAATTCATTTGATAAATAAAAGGAAGCAGTGTCGACTACTACATGAGCGTCCACATATTCTGCCTAGCATGCACCAATTAACAACAGATTAGTGGTGAGTGATCGAAATTGGAGAAATCAGTGCTTCTGCAGAACGAGGAATTTATTATCCTCCTCGACTACACTGAGCACCCTGCTCTTGGATATTTCCGGAAGTAGTGTTATCGGACTATAATTCACTGGTCTGCATGGCTACAACTTTTTTGATTCAAGTGGTAATCCCGTGATTTCACAGCCTACATCTCTTTACGACATTGCTGAAACTATTGCTAACTGTTCAGCTAAGCTCTTGGCAGCGACTATCATCAACTTCGTGCGAACGTCGTCCATACCCGTAGAGTTGTATTCGCATTAGGACATATAGCTCTGCTCAATATCCACTGTTTTGCACGTTACTAGCGTGCTAATGACAGGGTAGTAACACATCAGGCGAGAAACTTACCAAATTGAGCGGCCAATTAAATTAGGGCATCAAAAGCAGTATGGTCTGCGTGCTGAGCACATATTAGTCGATGGGGAGTTGACTGGTATAGATAGAAATTCGTCACATCTAGGCTCACCGCAGTAACGTGCAGGTCAGTGTATAGTGAGCGGCGCATTATCTCATCTACTGATTCATTCATGATGGCCGGTACCGTCCCCGGTAGCTCAGTGTTCCCATACACGGACTGGCAACTGTCGTGCTACTGGTTCGGGTCCTAGTGTTCCGAGGAAATCCGCATTGCTGACGAGTCCCGAAATAATGAAACGGGTATCCAGTGCTTTAGCCCGGGTGTGATGACTGTCTGAGTGAGTCTACTACCTTTACTGCTTCTCACTAATCAGAAAGCAAACCACACCGCTTTTAATGTCATTTGTGAGGCCGCTGCTTGCGTTTGGTTAGTTCGTCGCTTGGAGAGCGGTGCTACTCTGTCTTCTGCAAGGCACGAAATTGGATGTCAGTGGATATTAAGTGGCGTTACAGCTCGTCAATAACATATTCACGAATGTAGTTACCGTCCCCTGTAGCTAAGTGGACCTAACCAAGGATGACTATACTCTATAATAATACTAGTATTAAAAAATAATAATTGCATAGTTACCTATGCCTGAGAACTTGAGTCCATATTTGGCGTATAACAAACATGTACCCCTTGTATCATGCTACAAGGACAATATGGATGTGTGGTAACTAACAGCAAATATGTATTTCTCTTCGATGATATGTGCAGTCAGAATGGATATTACGATTCTTGATGTAAGCCAAAATGGAAAAATAGCAGGTCAACTTTTTGGAATTTTCCAAAGAAGTCTTTAAGCTATTTAGCGGACATTGCAAATAAGTCGGTTAAAGCTGCCGGGAGGATTGTGGATCTTTAAAGCTAAGTGCAAGTAAATAAAGCATATACATGAAGTAATACGGAAATTACTGTGACCGCCTCCTGGAGATTTGCTCCCATGCAGGTTGTCTTTTCGAAATATTTTTCCCGCACTTCCATACTTCATCTAGCCATGTGCCAGTGTGGCTTTTAAAGCAGATAAGCCAACACTTATGTAAGTGACTTTAGGGCTGTTTTTCTGTGTATATAGTATGAAGAGTCAAGTCCCATAGCCCGTACCATCAGCTGGATTTTTGATTAAATCAAAATTTTATCGCCAGGGATCCAATGTTAATGCGCCTTGCATGGGTATATGTAGTAGCATTGGAAGCTTAAAGCATCACCTCACGAGATCGACCTAATCGTGGTCAACACTGAAGGAAAGAAGAATATAAATTAAGTGTGTAGCAATGAACGACCAAATTGTATAAGGGAAAGATGACTAATCCATATTTCGATAGGTTGTACACTTAAAATAATAATTTACCTACGGGCGGTACAGGAAATGATAGCGCTGAGAAATAAGGTCATGCAATGTCGCCTCCACTACAGGAATGGTAATATTTCACATAAAACTAGGAGTGTAAAGGGGTAGTCGTAACTTTAAACACAAATACTTGGTTTAATATTGGATATTACGAGACAACGTCCGTGGGGAAATCCAATCACCTGGTACTTAAATAGTCAATGTGGATTTGCGAAAATCGGATAATAATAAAAGTGTTCACGAGTTTTTGTTGCAGCGGTTAAGCCATACGGGGCCGCCAAAGTGGTAGGGATTAATATCAGCGGTTTTCGGTATTCACTCCGTGATTTGTTTATCTATTTCTTCGGACAGAAAATAGAGTTGGTTAGAATTGCGGATACAGATTGTGTTATATATAAAAACGTTGTATAGGTAGATTGAATTCGAATCAGCGAATTTTGTCATTTGCTATATGCCGCTATACTATTTCTCATACAACATGGATATACCCACGACTGTGGTGAGCATATCTATCCTTATATTCATTGCCAAATCCCTGTTAACTACGGTAAGAGAAGCACTTGCATCATATTTTCTCAGATTCTACTGTAGTTTTTATACACTTCACTGCATAGCGGTAAAAAATAAAATTTGATCCTAAGCTAGTCGCGATTTGCAGGTTTTTGCCTTATCAGGGTCCAATGGAATGCGCACTGCTGTCGATTCCTGAAAGTATAAAACATGTGTCCAATTCTTTCTCGGTTGTGTAATGGCTATCTGAGTGAGTCTATATGTGAACAATTTCTAACCGTATAAATATGATCAAATATATATATATTATGAGAGTTCGAATACTTCAGCAATAGTAAAGGACAAGTGCATATATTTTTGCATAACACAGCTTTTATTAAAACATTTCACCAAATGATTCTGTCACACCGCTCGAATGTGCATCGCATGGAGTAAAATAAGTGCGTTGTAAACAGCCACTCCCATCAACCTGTGTCTTTCGGCTGACAAATATTATGTGTGCCTGCGTTCCTTGTTAGCTACATTTAAATAAATTCTATACCTCAGAATGCCTTCAGACATCGCACAGAACAGTGTGCATAGAGCCGCAACCGTGACCCAAGCTGTGGCGTAGTAGATGGCATGGAACATATGCCAAAATGAATTTTATATTTGTCTAGTTTTGGTCATTTGGTTATGGTAAAGTGGTCATTTACCGGTGCAGTATATATGGATTTGAACTGCAGAAAACTTAGAAATCGTCAAGTATAGTTTCCGCAGAATGAAATCGTGCAAAGCGCTTGGACTTAGTCAATTATACCATAAGTTCCTCGATAACTTATTTTTTAATTAAATTGAAGCACTAACAACTATGGCATAGTGTGCAAAAACTTCAAGTTATGACACTTGTGAAAAATGCTTCCAGACTATCCTTGCCAACATTCTCGCAACATGTTTCCAAGTAAATCCTTCACTTCCCAACTAAAACAGTAGCATTATCTGGCAGAGAATGTGATCTAATTTGAGAAATTAAAGACAGAACGATTATACGCTATTGCGAGAAGAATGTGTATAAGCACAAACAATTTCGCGAGATTTAATTGTCCGAGAGACTTTGACATGATAATTAGAATCTGACAGGTTATTGTTTTATGTTCACTCAACTAGGAACCTCTGAAAATAACATAAGCTAAGTAGACAAATCACAATATTTTGAGTACAGTTTAACTTCATACAGTGATCCAGATCACAAACTTCTCTTATAACACAGGTTGTAATTTGAAGTGTATATATATATATATGTAAATCTACGTGACCAATTTTTAGTACCACCGGTGTCATGGTAAGTTGTTAGGTAGTCACTTGGTAAAAGCTAGACAGTTGAAAATAAATATAATTAACTTTCTAGGTAAACATTTCAGCTAATTTTTGTTTCAAATCTATGGTTGAAATTAAAAGAAAATATTGCAGGCAGTACATCGTAGCGAATATTAATACCTAGGTTTGGAGGAAGTGGACTTTTTATTTGGCTAATATGCAGTTTTATGGTTAAATGAACTGTGTAATGAACATAATGCTTCAGGAATTAGAATGTGTATCGTCTGCTGACCCAATGCCATGATTTGTTGGGCATTTTGATGTCGCTTAACTAGATTAATCTATTTGATAAAAGCATATATTATGAAATGTACACAAATTAAACTGTTAATCAAAGATTCCTGTCTTGTTTGATTTTCAGAAATAAATAAATGTATAATAGTATACCCTCACAATTTCCTTAATTAACTAAATCCCATCTCTACAGCATTATTGAGTATGCGGCGCAACGGTGCCCACATTTATGAAAGATTTAACTAGCGGGATAAAACATTCCTCCAATTAGCATGCTTTAATACATATACGGAAGCCAGGAACTATAGTGAGGTTTTCACACAAATATTGTACACCTCGGATTTTATTAAACTGTGTGAAAACCACTAATCAACGATAATCAACACCACATTATTTTTAGTTAACTGCGTTTTGCTAATGACTTAAAAAGTACTTACCAAGCCACCTCATACCGCATCTTAAAACAAATTTAGCTGACATTAATTTGATGCTTCTACGGTAGACTACTTTTGCGAGCAAATATAAAAGCTGTAGTTCTACTGACAAACGACTTACGCAAAACGAGTTTTATATATAAATGCTAGACTGTAAACTGCTTGCTATCAATGCATCTCATAAGAGATATAGTATATTTTATTTAATTTATATTCACTTCCATACTCGTTTTTGATACCCGGAAAGATGTCTTTTTCTTAATAACTGTTATACCTAGTATTAGACGTTTGGAAGCCAACGAAATCCAAATAGATTAAAAATTGTTCATTCATATGCTGCCCACATTATGATTTGTTATTAATTACAGCGTTTAAAATGTGGATTATTCACCACTCAAGACGCCATTTTAATTTGTATTATGCATTCATACCAGGTGCACACTAGCTATGCTTGCAGACTAGTAACATCAACGGTGGTCAATATGACGAATAAAGTAACAGCTTGATTCTACCCTTTTCGGGTGAATGCTCACATAAATCTTACAAATAAAGACCAAGATTCATTTTTATTGAAATACACGGGTTAACCAATCTGCGAAATCTCTTGTAGTTTGCAACATAATGTAATCTTTCACATAGAAAAACTGTGTGTGAATAACGTCTAATGAACTGGATCAACTTGAATAGTAGGAAGTACCACAATGTCAACAGTTCAAAATGTCTGTATAAGCTTGGGACTGATTAGGATCACATAGTTCGTGAAGGTTACGAATACAATTATGTGTTCCATAGGTTTGCATGGTGACGCACATGCTTCTTCAACAAGGTAAACTTGTCACTAAGCAGCATAAAAATTTTAGCTATTTAGCGATAATAGTACTTGAAATAACCAGTAAGACAATAATAACCGCTAAAGTTCATGGGATCATTTAAGTAAAACAGTCCGTTTCTTTTCCTGATTGTGAACACAAGTGTCATTCACATGTATGGCACTTTTGTTTTTGTTGCTGTTGCCTTTGTTGATGCTAGTGATCCATTTGTGCTCCTGTCTGATTCATTCAAAAGGCGGTTCTTGGCTATTGATTTAAGACC
Organism: Dicrocoelium dendriticum; assembly: GCA_944474145.2. Classification (NCBI taxonomy): domain Eukaryota; kingdom Metazoa; phylum Platyhelminthes; class Trematoda; order Plagiorchiida; family Dicrocoeliidae; genus Dicrocoelium; species Dicrocoelium dendriticum. The sequence goes on from OX104065.1 coordinate 125,299,977, forward strand.
GACTGCCACTCAAGCAACAGCATCGCCTCGACTATCTGCTCAGTATTGGTGAATTTCACTGCCTTAGCACAAAATGTTTGGTAATTATAGATAATACTTTTAACTCCGGATGTGGATGAGAGGATAGTATTTTTCTCTGAGCTAGATAATTTTTTACAGACGTTTCGTTGTCAAACTAGCAACATACTCAGTGCGGCTATAGAGGTCTTATATGCAGATTATCGCAAGCCACTGACAGACGCAAGTGGCTATTGATAATCTCCGGCAGAAAAACACGAAATGTTTAGTCTTTTCATATTGAGTATTGCGTACTCGTTGAACTTACTCTAATCTTAATATTCGCGCCAACCGAGCAGTCCATTTTAGGCTCCGTGTCTGGGGCGTGCGTTGCCACTATCATTCAAGTCCGTTTTTCAATGTTCGCAACAGGATCATTTTTGAACTATATTTCCTGCAACCATTTTAATTCGCTGCTTAATCTCTATACATGTGTGCCCAACTAATGCAACTATTATAATTTTAGAAAACTGTATTCAGACCTATCAGAAATGGAAGATTGAAGCGTGTACTTCACTTAGAAAGCCATTTTAACCTCTACGACATGGGTACCTTCGTGAGGAAATCATAAGTTTCCTATATATAAGGAAGGCGGACAAACTTAATCTACTTTATCGTACGTAAGAGGAACACAAGCCCTTATGCATTTATTATATGGCAAGTTGAAAAACTAAAATTTGCTATCGTTCATTTGTTTCTCAATGTAGTTTGCTGGACCCCACCCAAATAAAACTATTGCAATTTACTGTACAGTTATAATAGACATGTGATCAAATTCAATACTGTGGCATTTCCAGCGACGTTCCATTCGGACATACTTCGGGATCAACATTATTTTCTCACTTATCAGAAAAAGTTAGCAAGGAGTTCAGTGCCTAGTGGTACGAATAATTGCGTTATGTGTATGTGATGGTGTACTTGGTGAAAAACCGTTGCTATGCTTTAGAACTAGCCTGATTGCTTTTGCTGTGTAACGTTGTGTAACGCTCAAAATGTCTGTTTATATTCATACGCAACCGTTATTATACGAGTTTTACAGACAAGCTTATCAGGTTACACTATTATGGATGGTATACCGGGAATGCGTATCCTCGGAGTATTCTTTTATCATCTTAAAAGTTACTATTTCCCAGCGGAGGTATTTCACGAGATATAATTATATGTCTTGGACATTGCCTACAGGCATATACATATAATTTTATTTATAACGTCATTGGAACAAGGAAGATTTAACCTAGCAAGGCAAAATCAAATTTAACGGTAATCCTATAAAGTGGATGCTTGGGGCACACTAGCCTGTTGCATGTGATAAAATAATCTTAGTGGGTATAACTAATAATTAGTATTTTGTTATAGGAAATCATTTAATTATACGAAAATAAATATGCCTCTAAACAAGTACAACACACTTATCTTGCAAAACGTTGTAACAGTACACGAAAATTTGTTGACATCAAAATTTCCAGTGCGGATAGGTTAAATATGCTGCATTTCTAAGTTTTGGATATTCATTTTAGTAGTTGACAAAATACATAGCACAGCCTACTCCGAAAAAGCATCAAAATCGATTTGCCATAATGGGCTCATCACTGGTGCCCATTCCCTCGACGCACTTCTGGGGATCCAACCCATGGTCGCTAGAGACAGATGCCAACTAGAGAGTAGGTAAAGCCACTGAGCCATGGTGGACATTAGCTGGGCTACATAAGTTTGCATCTTAGTCGAATAAAGCACCACCTATCTTCCACTGCCACTTAAAGTGATTACTCTGCGAGGTGATGAGGTCCTCTCGCTAGACGCTCTATCCGTAGCATTTAAAATTATTAGAGACTATTTCTTTTATATTACTCGTAAGTAGCAGGATTTTAGTTGTAATTATAAGGCACTTAGCCCGGTAGTGTACAAGCTACGTGCATAGCCTTGTCCGGAAAGGCACTAGGCGCGTTTCGCCCTAGTGTGGCTCATCATTTGTGCGTATTTCCTCGGTTCCCCAACAGGGATAAAATCAGTGACGGCTAGAGGATGATGCCAACTAGCCAAAGTTTTAAGCCACTGAGTCATGAGGGACATTTCTTAGGCTACATTATTTTCAATATAAAGTAATTATGAGACTACACATCTTCCGCTGTCACAGAGAATGGCTAGCCTGCGAGGTTTTGATATCCCCTAAACAGCATATAAACCATAATGCAAAACTTAAAAGTACAAATACTATTCTGCTACAAGAGTAATCTATATTCCTGCCACATATAATTTCGCAGCACTAAATTAGAATTTTCCTAGAAATCCAGAACATTGCTGTAACAAAGAAGGAATCGTATCCGCGTAATAAACAGTCGGTTTCGACCAATTGAACACCCTTTAGTGAGACCGCATCTAATGGCATGCAATAACCTTCAAAACCGGCAGCATTTGTATTTGTTTCGCAGTAATGTAAACAAGCAATTAATGGCTAACATTAAGGATTTTCTGATTTACTTTTCAAGAGTGCACTGTTCAAACAAATTCAAGTGATACAAATATTTAATGGTAATGCATAATGAAGATTTTTATTTAATTATTGAGGCACTTTACAAATTCCTGTGATGTATTCGATTAGAATATTAAAATTATTCATAATATTTGAAAATAAATAACAACTGAATTTTCTATGGAATGGTTGATTCTGCCTGAGAATATTTTGTCGTCCTTTGGTTTTAAACAAACTAATTTTTGAAATTTGGTAGATGAGTATCCTGAATGTATTTATACTCGTTTTGTTTGGCAGGTCAGTAGAGATTTTGTACTTTTCCGTATCCGGATATAATCATTTGCTAAGAAATGTTTAAAAAATTGCTCAGATGTTTGATTATTAGAAGCATTGAACACAAAGGGTAAGTTCTTAAAATTAAAACCTATATTTCTCATGTGCTCTTTGCTATCACCGGCATTTTTAATACAGCGATGCTTCTAATGCAATATATATAACCAGTTATTTAATATGTTGTATGGCGTCATTAGGACTAAAATAAAGATTTATCAATTCAATGACTATACCCATTTATGCGCTGCGTTCCTTTGGCCCACGAAAAATTGCAAATAACAAATGCGTGCTACTTTCCATGTCATTGCAGTGTAACACAAAATGCAGTGCATTATGGTATATTGACACAGCGCTCGTTTTCAAGTTAAGTTTAGCTACCAAGTGTCATCTAAAATAACTTACAACGATTAATAAATATTTAATTTGTTAAAATATAAACTTTATCCTAAAATTACTAGGTCATCAACGTGTGGTTCATAATATTTCCTATAACTGAGATGATCTATCCAAATCATAATATAATTTATAATCTGCCAGCAGAGCCCACGAATAATTCAGCCTCGAATGCTTGACGCAAAAGATGTTTATTTCCTCATACATATTAAAAACTTAGCATATATATGAATGAAAGGCAAAAAAAAGCTTGAAGTATAATGGTTATTTTAAGTGCATATGTTAACCGTTCACACCAGGCCAGTTTTCGAACTCATAGGTTTTAACCGCAGTTTAAAAGTATTCATTGCCGTTATGTTTATGCTAAAATATAAAGCGATACAAATGATGCACTTTAGCTAATTAGCATAGTGAGACAACAGTTTGCTTGATAACAAGATTGTCAAAAGTTAGCGATATCAAAACATCTTTGTATTAGTATTAAGGCCATCAGAAGCAGCATTGAAAATTCCAATGTGATTTAACTACCTTTTAATAATAAATATGCTGCAGGCTACAAATATTATGTTGTGTTTCAAGCACTGCGACCAAACGTTTCTACATTAAATCATTTTATTGGCGGTAAATAGCAGTAGAATACCACACATGTATTTAGTCGGGGCATTTTAGTTTAATACATAGTTTCAAGCAGCAATATGTTTGCTACTAAACCTGCAAGAAAAAGAAAACAAATCAACTGGCGGCGTATCATGAATTCAATGTGCTGCGAGTACTGCTATCTAGCCGCATACATATATATGTAAACACTTCGTTTCGAACGAAGTGATGGGAAATCAATGCAAATTTTTGATAATACGCTGTGACAATACCTCTACATGGAATGTTTCTCTTGCTGTGCGGATCAAGACCGGTTACATGTTCCAATGGCTTGCTTAGGTTAGGCCTTGGGCGAAGGATGGCGGCAGCCTCAGCGAACCGGTATAATATGGGGAAACGTTTACCTGCTAAGAACATTGGGTGCTTTCCGGGGTTTTTTGATTCAATGTACATTCAAACAGTGCCAAGCAATCGAGATAGCTGGTAATTTTACAGCAGTCAATTTAGATTTCTTGAGTTGCGATACCAAATATAAGTTATCAGACTTTTCTTTGTCCGGCTAACACAACTGCTTTTGCACGTACAGGTAAACTTGTAGACGCAAGTCGCAGTAACTAGAGAATTAGGCCTGTGTAAGTTGGATTCGTTCAGTCCCTTTCTGGTTTGGTGTAGTAGCGCGGACCCAGCTGCTGTGTAGTAGCGCTTTAGAATTACTTAAGCCATGGAAGCAAACTTGCTCATTATATTCCTCCTCGTTCGATAATATAACGAATGCCCTTAAACGGTCTTCTGCGCGCTACTTGTCTTCCATAATTCGCATTAAAATTACCGGAATAGCCATTAGCGCGTAAGATGGAAATGACGGTTTGTAGATATTTAGTAGTTAATTTTTCCAAACAGTTTATTCGGGCCAACCAACCAACCTGCGTTTGTACCTCAGGCGACGGTAGCTGCTAAAGTTTTAGTACTGCCTTCAGATTTGTTTCACGGTAATACAGCTGGATGAATGCATCTTGTGTTTCCTTATCTTCGACAATACACAATAAATGGAATAGGTCTGATGATTCCTCTTCCCTTGTGAATTTGATCATTGCCTTACAACATTTGAATGCTTCTAGCATACTCCTCACCTGCTGATGTTCATCAACGATCACAAATGCATTATCAAAATGTTCATAAAATATGCTTCCTTAATAGACAGACGGCAGTTGTATTCTCCAACTGGGCCGGTAAATATCAGCTAAGCTACGCCCAAATGACATACCTATGGCTGCACTCTCAATTTATCCGTAGTGGTTTATAAGAAAGTAACACGGAACAGCATTTGTTCATATGTGCAATGATGTCTTTAGTTGAGGTGCTGTGAACCCCACTTTAATGGCATGTCTGCATATAATGTCCACAAACTTTTCCAAGAGAAAATTCGTATATAGCGAACAGACGTTGTAGGACACTATGCGTTTGTTGGCCACATTTGCATGTAATACATAGAGTTTACTGACAGCGGCATGAAAAATTTATGTGGTGCGTGATTTGCCATATGTATATTTTGTACCGGTTAGTCGTGCGTATACTAATAGAACCTCTATGGGTTACACATAAAATGTAAGAACACGTTTACCAAAAATGTTTCAACTTACCATAAAGTTCAACATACTTGAAAACCTGTGAAAAACATTGAAGGAATAACCGCAGCAGTACAAATATTTAGGTGGTCATTAGTGGATGAATTCTATTACAAACTAAACCCAATTTTCCGAAATAAAAGTACAGCCAATATGCCAAATCATTAAGATGTAATAATATATTTATTGCCCCAGTTACGTTTGTAAAATAGAATTTAAAGCTTTTATTCTGTGTATTTAGTCAGGCCTGTGTTACATGTATTTATACATGGTGACCTTCATTCATAGCGGCAAGCAGCGCCAATAAAATTGCATTGCGATGCTTCGTTTGTTCGAAGATCTATTAGTATAAAAATAAATACCGCAGATGGTCCTCGTTGCGATGACGCTTAAAGTTAATGTTTACAAAATTGCACAACATGTTGGAAAACAAAATACACATGCCTACTAGATATTCCCAAGAGGTTTGACTAAAATAATAAGGTGTGTTTGCATACCTTTTATTCGGAAATACTTCAGCTTGTGATTCGTTTTGACTTCTGCTTTGAAATCAACTTGACTAAATCAAGCGGTTAAGCCAATCAAATTAATTGTTGAAGACGCGTCCATATGCAGTAATCATGTACGTTTGCTTGGATTTTCTGTACTTGGCTAGCAGAAAGAATTTGCGACAAGACTTCGGCTACGACAACGTGGAGGTTGCTTTGATAAGGTATTACTTGTTGCTGTCCATAATTGCATCTTGAGCGGTTTGATAAGCTAAATTTTATAATCTATCAAATTTCTATGTCAATTCAAATTAACACAATACACACATAATTTGCTATACAAAGTAGTTTGTTTCTTGTTTGAAGTGTGAACAGCTTTTGTTCAGGTACTTCGGTTAATTGTCAACAAATCCCAAAGAATAAAATAAGTACAAATCTCTGTGGATCAACACGTTTTTAGTCCGCGTCTTCTTGCAAATCCAAGATTTACAAACCGCTCTTACGACATGGATTCTCCGTCCGTGGTTGAAATTTTCACCTATAATGTTTCGCGCACTTCCTCAGAATAATGAAATGCTTCACGTCCCTTATATAAAATTTTGTTTTCTTTGTACTGGATATGCATTATCTTGTTAGAAAACATTGTAAGGCGTGCTTCAAATATTCGTGCAGGATTTTAAATGATTAATCTTTCTCTGTACTTACAACCATCAACAATACGCCATCTGATTTCTTACACATTTGAACTAAATGTTTATAACCGCGCGCGTGTCCGTAGCAAAACTCTATCACGCATACTTTTCTACCCAACAGGTATAAAGCTTCCCTGCCATTAGAAAACACATATGATTATGCACGTTTTTTCCCTTTGTCAGTGAAGATTTGTGGTACCATGCCAAAGCGCTGGTAATTGGCCTATATAAGATAAAAATATATATTGATTTAACTTGGGTTTTGCCTCTTCTTAAGAAATTACAATTACTGCCGTTGCTAACCTGAGGTTGGCATAGCATTTCGTTCGTCGTTAAATGTAGGAAACTCAAGTTGAGACTTTTCTGCCAGCTGAAACCTGACATAAGCGTTTGAATTATTAAAATTATTCAATGGTCCATCTCAATCAAATATACATGTTGTGAAGGCAAAGTATATAGTTTCTACTTGTTCGCCTATGGTCGAAAATTTGCTTATTTATAGCTATGCAGAACGTTAGGCTGAAAGGATATAATACGCGTTTGGAGTAAAAATACGAAACGTCTCTGAAATCCTTACTTATTATTATTGATGTTCCAATTAGCCGACACGTCGGAGTCTATGTTAGCTTGTAGATAGGTAGTGCTATATCCCAGCTAGTTTCCAAATTATGTAGCCTAGCCAACTTCCCCCATGGCTCAGTGGCTTAAGCTGCTGGCTGGTTGGCATCTGCATCTAGCGGTCATGGGTTCGATCCTCCTTAGAGGACCGAGGGAAGGCGCGCCACAACGAGCCCCAATAGGGTGGAACGCCTCTGGCGCTTTTACGGACTAGGCTCTGCTATGCAGTTTGTAAACTGTTGAGATGAAAGCTTTATCTGATTTACCACTAACGTTTTCTCAACTGCAAGTAGTGGTAACAAACACTGGGACTTGTTCGAATACATGTGAATAATTCACTTTCTACCCAAGCAATTGTAAAAGAGTTATCTATATATAAAATATCATGGTATCTAACTATTTTGCAAATTAAACCTTTTACGCATGGTATTAGTAAAGCGCGACGTAAGCGTTGATGTCAATACGCAAGTATTAATGTGCAGCGGTATTAGTAACATCAGTCATTGATATGAGAAGAAATCTTACTCGCTTCTCTAACAATATTTTACGTGTATATAAGATGCGAGCGAAAAATGTGTTACCAAAAATAGCTATGTTTTCTTTTACTTTAAGCGATATTTTAACTATTTGCAGAGTTGTTTGACTGAAAACAAAAATGCCCTAAGTGAACCCGTGCACAGAACAGGCAGCAAAGAAGGCAACATTAAGATTATTTATTAGTTTTTTATTACCAGAGTTTACGCATACACAGACAGATATTGAATTTCTGGCGACTAGATGTTACAGAATTTTAAATATATGGAATATTTATATTATAAAGCTGTGTTCATACAACGTAGTTTACAACAAAATACACGCACCGCATTCTTGGCTTATAGAACAACATGAATTCCTCTCGTTACTGTCTTGGGAGTATACGCAAAAATTGTCAAAAGACCTCAAAGTGGTCTGCCTACATATTTTCGACATTTTACCGGTCTTTGATGTGCAGTAACCCATCTCCATTAGGTTGGCGCTTATGGGTTACGAGAACACATGCAAGCAACTTTCAGTCCATTTATATCTGCTAATGTTAACAATTGCACTTGCAAAAATAGGTGCACCAACGGTCACCAGAGGCGTTTTGTCGAACAACAAACGAGGTACTTATAAGAGAACAATTTGTCAATTAGGGCTACGCCAATCTACAGGTAGTAAATCTAGGTGACCAGAGCAGAAAGAAAGCAAATATAATATTTGATTGTTAATTTTATTCATTAAAAATACGCAGGAGCAATCAAAGCGCAAACACAGGCCAAACCGATGATATAATAAACAGATTTACAATGACTAGTTGCCTTCGTTATATAGTTATGGATGCATATAACACAAAGATAGAGGAATAATTTTCCAGCCACGCAATACAATGATAAAACACAAATGACATAAAAGAAGCCTTTGGACTATGATCCATTTTGATTATTTTTAGTGATTACGTCCTACAAAATACGATATATGCAGCCCAGCACAGCTCATATTCATGTGTCGCTATGCACCGATTGTAAGTATGGAACTCTTTCGATGACAATGGACGGTGGTGAAATTCTATTTCCACGAATTTTGTTTAAGTGTTTGCGTGCTGCGTTTAGTGATGATCTGCCTGCAAGTTGCAGCGGGTTTGAGATTTTGCGGAGTTCCAACATGGCAGGCTATTCCTGGATAAGTTGCCACAGTGTGCTCGAGCTGTGAACAATACCAGCTCTGACAACCTTGCTTTTGTGAAAGCGACGCTGGAGGAGGACGCACGGTGGTTAAGTTGGAGAGGGCAATCAGAATTTCGTCGGGATCAGTCAGCACTACGCCAAGAGTACTTCGGCCTCAGAAAGCTTTGTGCATGCACATTGTACACGCGCATTGTGCAAGTGCATTGTAAGGACTTGAAGTAGCTCGAATGTATTGGTGTCATATTATGTTTAGCTAATTTTTTGGTATGGGGTGTAATGCTGTTTGGGAGATCCACAGTAGGGATGCAACCTTGGGTTAGAGTTTTAATTAAGGAACGAAAATCACTCGGCTAAGTGGACAACCGTTCGTGGAATGTGGCTTCAGAAATTCCGGATTTTGCTCAGTGTGTCCAAGACCAGTCATGTGGATACAATACGGCTCGTGCGGCAAAGCAAACATCGAGAATTGTATGACGCCTACTGTCTACCACAACTGCTAGACGCTGTAGCCAAGCGTCGTGCAAGATCTCGAGTGGGAGATACCATGCCGTACCGTGACAGCACACCTGCACTCAGTTACATTCTCGTCATAAATTTGCTGACTATACAACGCTTTCAGTTAGTTGGCTAACCGGCAACCCTTCATAATTTACTAATTATGACTATTTTGTGTTCGCAAATATCAAGCGCATGACGCGTAGAATCAGCTATGTGTCACTAGAAGCTGCAGCAGATATCTTTATTAAGCTGCTTAAATACCCGCTTCAAATTGGCTCAACTGTTGCTCTTAATTGTTAAAGCTTATCTTGTTGAAAAAAACGATCTTGTTGTTTGCACCTGGAAACGTTTTGCTTTTCCCTCGGAAATCAGCATGTGCTTGTTTCAGACGAATATTAACAGGCTCAACAAATCACGCATGATGAACTCTGGGAAATAAGGTACATGCTGAGCTTATACGTTTGCCTTTGGTGATTAGTATTAATGGAGCTGCGATGGTAGACACACACGTTCCAAACAACAAAAAAGTAAATCTAGTGGATTGCCTAAATCAACTTTCTAAGGCAGTTCTTTTCAAGCCTATTCCTGATTTCTCCATACGTCTCCAAGTTTTAACCAGTTAAGGATCGTATAGGAACATATGCATATTGAGTTCAAATAATGTGTAAGTTCATTAAAAAAATAGCAATTACTTTTAAAAATTACCTTAACATTTTTGTACTATTTATAAACAATAGCACATGAAAATGACGTGATAGCCTATGGTAAGCTGGAGGTGCCTCCAGCGCTGAAGGATGCCGTTGTGCTACCGTTGTACAAAGGCAAAGTACGCAAGAAATCTACCACAAATTATCTTGGTATGAAGTTGCCGAGTTCGGTAGACAAGTGGGTTGCACTAATCCTGCTCAATCACCTTAACAATCAGGCTGTAGATCTGAACTTAACGGAAGAGTGATGCGGCTGGTCAGTTGCAACAGATGTGCAGACAACGCCACCAGTCGTTGTACTCGCTGTGTGTAAATTTCACCGAGGCATTTGGTACGATGAACTGCGAGGAATTATGGCTAGTGGGAGGTTAGTTTGGCTGCCAGAGTAAGTCTGCAAGATGAAATAAATATGCATGGTTGTATGCGGGCGAGCGTGAAGATTAGCGGACAGACCTACGATTACGTTGCAGTTGCGTCTGCTATGAAGCAAGGCTGTATCTTATATCCTGCGCTGTTTACCATTTCCTTCCTACCACGATATCCTTTGAGTTTGATACAGATTGTGCTTACGTTTCTATGTGAATCAGCATGTTGTTGGTGGGTTGCTGTACATCCGTAACAATACTATCCTTACATTGCCTTTGGCTGACAGCTGTGCGCTGTTTGCACATAGCGTGGATGATTTGCAGCACATGACTAGTGGTCTCGCTACGACAGAGCCCTAAGTTGGAATCACCATTAACACAAGCAAAACCATCTGCTTATTTCAGCCTTTATTCGTAATGGATTCCATAGGTCTGCCCCAAATCGAAGTTGCCGACGAAGTGCTGAAACCACTTCGGGATTTTGCTAACTTGGGAGCGTAATGACAACTGACATGCAGATAACCAGAGAGCTGCGCAGCCGCGTATTGAAGGCGACTGCTGCATTTAGCTTGCTGGAATGTGGTGTGTGGAACAACCACAAGCTGCGTGTCGAAAAGAAACAGCTAGTATAAAAGTCTTTGGTGCTGTTCGTTTTGTTTTACGGCATCGAATGCTGAACGCCTTATCACAATGATGTCCTTTCGCAAGAGCGCATCTTTGAACACTATCTGTGCCAAAGTATACATACCGTCTGGAGTCGCCGAGTTTCAAACACGGTGATGCTCCCAAGCTGTGGCATGAATGTAGTGGACTGCCTATTTACGCTGATGCATTAGATGTGGCTCGGGCATATTCGCCACTGGCTTGTGAACCGGATCCGAAAACAGCTGCTTTATGGCCAAATGGGTTCTTAGAAGCGGCACTTAGTAAAGCCAAATTTAAATTACCAAAACATCATCAATTTTGTATATCATGTTCGAATTTTGCTTAAAAATTTTGCGATTTGAAGGCGGTTGTTATGCGTGCGTGGGGCGATCTGATCACCAAGGCAATTTTCCAGGTGCGAGAGAAACCCTACTTATATGCGAAGAAAAAAAGGTAGGTGGGTGAGCGACAGGAAGCGATGAGGTGTACTCCATCGAATTCAGGCCCATGGTGTTGTGGCACATGCGGTCGTGAGTGCCTGAGTTAGGCAGGCATTTGGGCCACGATCGAGGCCACTCAGGACTAGCATCGAAACGACGATAGAATCTGCTAAGAAATTATGCGGGAACGGCGAAGCATTGGTGGGTAGTCTGGCTTCTATTTACTAACTGTTTGTTACATATATTTATTTTGATTGATCAGTTTGAAATATTGTTAATACTTCATTGTTGCCTCAATTAAATGTCTATCTAAATAACATTGTATTTACTGTCTCCACCTAAACTAATGGTGGTTAGTTTCATTAAATGTGTCCGTTTTTTTGCAAATGTATTTTATATTTAATTCAAACTTTTATTTATCGCAGATATGTTGCTAACATCATTATTTTATAAAAGCAATTTAGGAGAATATATGTTGGTATTTCCGCATGCTTTATTTGATTTTCTAGTTGTGTGCAGTTCGGATTACTTGAAAGCACCAACTTGTGTGCGCTAAATTCCCAAACTAAATTGTGCTCCAGTTTCCCTGTGAAGAAATTTGGGACGACTCCGTTGCTGGAAAGTGGCTCACATCCACATAACTGGCGATCGTATTCCCTCAGGTTTACACTCGTTATCGAGCATGTGTATGGAACTGTTGGCGGTGCAGCGCAATCCACCTATGGTCCCACTGCAGCTGCAGTCGTCCAGTGACTGTCCTAAGGCAAAATCCGGAACCCAATGCCGACAGCCGTATTTAATGTATACACGATCACTTTTATTACCACATGTTGCTATTTGACAGACGCCTTTTGTTCCATGCCGATACAGGTGGAATGAGAACGTTGATCCTTGAATCGAGAACTGTGCAACTGCTTAGAGAACGGCCGTAATGCATGTTAGTATGAACTATTTCAACGAGACATTGTAAACCCTTCTTGTGATAGTTAGAAAATGCTTCTACCTCATGTGAAACATCAGAAGCTTCCGACCTGGCTGTAAACGAACCGTTCGTTCAAGAGACCCACTCCATAATCACTAACCTTTAAGGACGGTTAGAACAATTGGCAGAGCATTTTGCCTTGCAGCTTTGCATGGCCCTAGCCAGTTATATTACCGAAGGGGGCGCTTTGGTGAGTTTTATTTACCACCGATCCACTCTCTCATAAACATTTCCGAAGTAAAATCCTATTCCTTCAAACTTGTAAAACAACTGGTTTTAATGGTTTATACCGTGTATTCAATTACAATTAAGAGCTAATAACTATTTCAATAACAGAATAAACTTCGTCTCCTTGCAGTGTGTGGACTACCGACCTTAATTTTCAGAAAGTTATGTGCACAACATGCTCTATGTAGTATTGTACATGTTTGCATCACTCTGTCGTAAGCTCTTGGTGTGTTTGTTTCAGGCATGCACACAGCGCCCGGAAGCTACATTAGAATACCGTCTTTGATCACGGCTGCATTGGTTAAGTTTTCCAACATCGCCAGTTAATCGAGCCACGTCATGCGCAGCAATAACAAAGGAATTTTGTTTGCGGATATCCCTCCTCTCATACCCCCTATACTGCTTCTCTTGTGCTAACATTATCCGCCAAGACTGTCCACGCTTACTTTTGTATGGTTTAAATACCTGACCTATTAGTAGCACTTGTTTGCACTTCCGCATAATTTTTGCCCGCGTTGGGGACTGCACCAGGTAACAATTGAGATATTAGAGTGTGTTTCTGGTAAAGGAAGCCACTTAGTTGATACGCTTAAACCATTGCGTCCATCACGGTGACTTGAACAAATGCAGGGTGCCTGTTTAGCGTCATCCGCTTTGTGGTTGAAAATCAGATGCGGCACAGGTTTGAAGGAGGCAGTTGGGTCGACAACCTACAATTCTGGGGAGCATACTGTAATAGCGGGTTTTGGTCAATTCGTATATACGCCTCAGATATAGTCCTATAGCTTCAAAGCGTGGCTGGTTGGATATGCAGAAAACGATGACTCTAAACCAAAGTCACTGGCTATCGTGTATTTCTACTTGTTGCTCTATTGCTCTATCCCACCACTAGTAACACTTATACTATACCCATGTACTCGCGTTTAAAATTGCAAAAAATATAATGCCTGTTGTCTTAATACTTACTTTAGTCTTGCATTTTATTACGCTATGATTCTACTTAGCATATATTTAAATATATTTTGTTCTAGATATAAATATGTATATATAGCACTTTTGTTCGACATAGCCACGCAATCATGAATCTGCAGTGCCTTCAAGGTTTTACTACTCGAACTCATGATTGCTGTAAAACGTCGACCACTAAGTGGTTCACGAAGCAAAAGGTACGGCTATTCTCTATATAGAAACTAATGATAGCGTACCTGTAGATACAGTTTATTTTGAGAACCCAATGAAGACATTGTGTTGTAAATGTTTTTTGACCACCTGCTGTCCGAAGTTTGGAGCACTAACTCTATCCCGGTTTGCCTCAAGGAAATACGAGTTTAAAATCGCTTGAACATCCTAAAACAAGTTACCAAATTTCTTGTGTTTTGAAGTCATAAATTCGTCTTTTCCTACAAGAACGCTATTTAAGAAATATTTATGAAACATATGCTAAAGTAAGGATACTGGCAAGAAAAGCCGAGACACCCGTCATTGGCATCCTTAGAAAATGGATTATAAGATGTTCTATGCAGGCTTACATGTTGGACTTACACTTGACTTCAAAGTGAAAATGTTCGGAATTCAAGACACCGTGGTGAAAGGCAAGGAAAAATGTCTAAATTTAATGTTTACATTTTATTGAATAATAGTTTGAGCATAACTAACATTATTAAATAGCCTTCATCGGTTATTTGGTAAAAGCAAAAAATATCCTTCTACTCAATTTCTCGCGACACTGCGCATCGTTTGGGTATTAGTAAGTCTATAATGATCAAAGGAAAAACGGCTATCACATTTAGTTAAACCAAAAACAACCAGCCTTAGACAAAATAATGGTATTTTGTTAACTATCACACACAATATTTAATGGATGCATAATCTTGTCATCTGAGGACCAGCTAGGAATACACTATCCACTTTTTGTGAACTGTGACTAATGCAGACGTTTATCATAGTATTTTCATCCAGCAGACTAACAGCGATTAGGAGAAATAATCGCGGAAATATTGGTTAATATATATCTATGTTAAGAGAGGAGTAGTAGGTGAAGTTGAATAGTATTGGTAGAAATTCTTCACATCTAGACTCACTCAGACAGCCGCCACACGCCCGGAAAATCACTGTACGCGCGTTTCATCCTTTCGGGAATCATCAGCAGTGCGCATTCCGTAGGACCCCTGGTAGTGCACGGACTGTTGCCAGTCCGTGGTTGAGACCTCTGAGCTACCGTGGGCGGCAACGACCGTCTTGAATTAGTTACTAGATGTGATATAGCACCGCTCACTATCCACTGACTTACACGTTACTGCACTGCAGAGGACAGGGTAGCCCCCTCACAAAGCCGTCCCCCGTAGCTCAGTGGTCTCGAACATGGACTGGCAACAGTCGAGTTGCGGGTTCGAGTCCTACCAGGGGTCCAAAAGAATGCACACTGCTGATGATTCCCGAAAGGATGAAACGCGCGTACAGTGCTTTTCCGGGCATGTGGTTGCTGCCTGAGTGAGTCTACATGTGACTACTTTCTACCCAATTATTTATGTATCGAACTAAACACGGAACGATCTTTTGAATTGTCGACCACCACGATTTAGATGTAAAAGCCTGTTTGTCCTACATGCAGGGAAAAATAGCAAATGACTTTCGATTAGATATCGCACTTAGAGTCTTATGTCGAGAAGATAGTGCTTAAATGGTACTATTTCAAAAATTTGCATCATTATATTTAGCAAATCAGAACAACATATGTTCAAAATTCGAAATCGTCAGCACAGCTATAAGTAAATAAAGTTTTATATGTACGCACATATGCTGCTTTACTGTACCGAGTTGCTTATACTTTAAGTTTACTGAACATTCCATCCCATACCTCATGAGGATTGCATTATTGCTTTTGAAACTCGTAAATCAGGTTTTTCTCAAACAGTTTTATATTTCTGGTATGGTAATAACTTGCAGTAGTTTGTTTTATTAAATGCATTTATTTCAGATAGATATTGTTATACGCATAGAGCTATTAACTATATTATAAAAACGAATTGAAGTAAATAAAGAAGTCACGGTGAAGCAGAAACGTAACCTTATTTTTTATTGTTTTGTGGACGAAGCCAGTCCGAGATTTATCATATCCCGCCTAAGTAGGCTGAAAGGTTTGAAGATTCATGTTTGTCCAGAACTGGACCCAGTAGACAGGGAGCGGCTCAAGTCTACCATCAATAATCTGAAAAGACGCACTGGTGAGGGGAAACAAATCTTCGTATCGTAAATTTTCGGGTGGTTTCCAACAATCCACGAATCAGGATAAACAGGCTGTTCACACCTCAAGTAGCCCGGCGGCTCCTGCTGCGGCCTGCGAGCACCCTTCACAATCGTTTGCAGTGTTATGAATAAGCGCGATGAGCTTTGTTGTTTCGTTGCGTCTGAGCGGTCAAACGTACTGGGACTCGCAGAGACATGGCTGCATGCAGAATAATACACCCAGGAACTTTAACTCAACGCTTACTCGTGTTTCCGATGCGATAGACTAAAGCATGCCCACGGTGGTGTCTTACTTTACATCCGATCTTCCTTGCGTGGGAGAATTGTGACCAACTACCGAAGAGACGATGGTTTGTGTGAGCTACTCTGGTGCACCATCCGCCTCAGGTGCGGAGAACTGCTTGTTGGCGCAGTTTATCGCAGTCCTTTGAGTCGTTGTTTGGATTTGTTGCCCATTCTTCGGACCCATATGAGTCGTCCACATTTTCTACATATGGGCGATATTAACTTTCCTCGAATACGATGGCCTGATGTGCATTTGATGCCTGGACAAAGTGAGGTTGAAGCAAAGTTCGTGTACTTGGCACTTCCAACTGGTGCATCGCACAAAATACGCCAGCTCACAAGCATATCAACACGTTCAACCCCGTCCTGTCTCGACCTGATGTTAACGAGCTACGAACAACGAGTGGGTGACTTTGGGATCCTTGAGCCCCTGGCTACGATCGACCACTCAGTTCTGATGGCTGATATGGAATTATCTTTGCCGTATTCACATCCGCTGCAAAAAGCTTCCAACTATTGGAAAACGGACTTCGATGGTCTAGCTCAAGCCGCAAACCAACTGGATTGGTCTCTGTCACAAGTTGCATCTGTGAAAGATTGTTGGATATTTATAAAATAGAGATTGACATCATCGTTTTCCCAATTTGTGCCATTGAAATGTCGGAAGTTTAGAGCGATCAACCTCATTGGTTTGACAAGGATTATGGAAACCTGGCTCGGCTGCGGCGCAGACTGTGGTACAAAATCCTCCTCTTTGGATCTGCCAATGATTGTGAAGCGAATAAATGTCGGCGGAACGTCTGCAACAGTGCAATAAAGAATAAGCGTCGACATTTCGAAGGGCAGCTCGCATTGGCCGCGAAGACCGCTCCAAAGTGAATCTTCGCATACGTGAAGCGACGCCTGAAGCCTGCAGGTGATGTGTCAGTTCTAGATGGCACGGATGGACAGCCATAACCTCAAGTATCGAGCGTGCGTCCGCGTTGGCGGCGCACTTCACTTCTGCATTTTTGAGGATAACCAGGTGTCTGTTCCGAGTTCGACGTGTACCGCTTTTACCGAACTCGATAGTCTGCATTGCGGCGTTGAAGATGTAGGTAAACTACTCGCCAAGCCTGCCGGACCTGCTGGGATTCATCTACTGGTTCTCAAGTCAGGTTCAACCATCATCTCTCCTGTCGTTACTGACCTTTATCAACAGGTCGCTGTCCGAAGTTTTGTTGCCGATTGACAGGAAAGTTTCTGTGGTGAAGCCTATTCCGAAAGGCGGCGACCCTAGCAATTTGTCTAACACCTATTTTGGCAAAGGTTGCTGAGACAATAAAGAAGAAGGGATTGCTGCAGTTGCTACAAACAAACGAGATCTTGAAGCCCGCACACCACGGTTTTATGCAAGGCCGCTCATGCATTACGAACCTGCTTGTGACGAGCCATGAGTGGTTGAAGTGAATAAGCAAGGGGAAGTCCGTCGAGGTGATATTCATCGATTTCAGTAAAGCGTTCGACAAGGTCAACCATGAGGTTCTCCTTCACAAACCCAGGATGTGTGGTCTCGGTGGCTCACTGCACCGGTGGATCCGCGACTTTCTTGTTGGACGAAAATGGACGGCACAGGTCGACGACCATCTAACTGACTAGTACCCCTCTACAAGTGGCTTGCCTCATGGCACTGTGCAGGGGCCCACTCTGTTCCTTATCCACATCAACCATCTACCGCAGCTACTCCGGTCGCCGTGTGCCTTGTTTGCGCACGACATGAAGATTTGGAGAGAAATCAACGCTCTCGGAAACTGTGGCCTACTTCAGCACGACCTCAACCGCCTGTCCACATGGTCTGCAGAAGTTCTTCTCCCGGTCAACCCTGCCAAGTCTGTATTTGTGAGCATAGGGAAGGGTGTTAACGGCCGAACGTACACCCTTGACGGCCAAACGCTATATCCCACACCCTCCGTGAAGGACCTAAGTGTACTCACACGCTACGATTTGTAGTCCCTGGACAGCACGAACAGGCTATATCGTGACGGACTGCGCATGCTTTGGGCGCTCAAACGTAGCTTCAACACATGGTCTGAAGAGTTTGCCACTCGCCTCTTCTCTTCTATCATTAGACCAATGCTAGAGTACGGTTCGCCTGCCTACTTTCCGATTACCCGAGGCGAAGCACAAAAGAACGAACGGGTCCAACACGTTGCTAACAAGCTCATCCCGGGTTTACGTGGATTTAGGTATGAAGCCTGGTGCGAGAAACTAGGTCTCTACACCTTGTCTTACCGTCGTGTGGGAGTCGATCTCATTACGACCTATCTTATTCTATATCTCGGTGACTTCCCAATGCTAAGGCCAAAGCTGCACTTACGAGGGCCATGCAGCACACGCGGACACAGATACAAATTTGTCGTGACGGATTTGAAATGTGTTCCCCACCCAATGTGCTTCGAACGGAGAGTGGTAAACATTTGGAACAGTTTACCTGAACATGTGATTGAGGCAAAATCTGTGCTACAGTTCAAAACGTTGTTAGATTTGTATTTTGCCACTATTCGATACAGAGAACGACTGCACACTTACGATGATATCACATTTGTGAATCCTGAAGTATCGTAAGTCAGGTATT
Source organism: Dicrocoelium dendriticum (assembly GCA_944474145.2). NCBI lineage: Eukaryota > Metazoa > Platyhelminthes > Trematoda > Plagiorchiida > Dicrocoeliidae > Dicrocoelium > Dicrocoelium dendriticum. The sequence continues at coordinate 125,318,963 of OX104065.1, forward strand.
TTAAATGTTACATTAGAAAGACAACGATATAACGACAACTTTTATAACTTTTTTCACCATATTTCGAAAGAGTTGCACATAATTCATTTAGACTTGCTCTATAATACAGTATTCAGTATTCAGTATAATAATAAATTGCCTTTTGTAATTTTTATCCGACTTCATATAACACTTACTCCATGTATGATATGTTAAATACCTTGGCTGGATTGCTGACTAAGTTGCGGGAAGTTTGCTAATGTTGCTAGTGTTGGCGCAACATTTTCAGACTTGAACACGTGCTTTTTGTATAATACTCGTGGCTGAAGATATGTATCATGCTTGCTCCAACTTCACCAACAATGTATTTTTCAAAGTTGCGGGTTACCCATTTGCACTCAACAGTAATGTGTGATACAACATTTACTATCAAAGCACTTGTTTGATTCGCAAAAATGACTGATTCGGGTTACATATGTGGTGGGCATATTGGCCGATTGGTCTTTGTCTCTGTTCGCAGGTTAGCAGCACCTAGCCGTTGGCTAGCGTTTGTTCGTCGATCGTTAAGTATATATCATATGACGGACTTCTCGTGCTTGGTGTGTTTCGTTTTTGCAAAGAAATAGCTTGGATATGGCTGCTAGTGTATACAATTACCGTGTTTGCTAGTTCACTGCTCGCACTAACAGAAATAAAAGGCGTAAGTGGATAGTGGTTTCCCCGAGTTTTACACGAAATATAGGCTCCTCCGTAGTAGTAACACAACTTAATATAATATATCGTTATATCTATCTCAAAACCTGATATATTTCTCTAGCGAATGAAGTAAACTTCAAGGTGGGTCGCAGTAACTGCGCAAGAACTTGCCAGTGATTATGGGCGAAATAATGCCCAACTTGGCAAGTTCGATAATAACAGTCTCTGCTGAAAGTTTTGCTCATAAAATGCACCCAGTAGATAAATCTCATTAATTTGAGTGAACATTAATTAATGTCGGAATAGTGCGACAAAATGTTAGCGCGAAAGGTAGAAAACATGTTGAGCACATATACGACCCTCCTTACACAATTGCACTGTTATATCAAAGCAGATTATATATTCGCTAGAGAGTACGAAACAAGTGGTCAAGTACTTTGGAAGTGTCCCGGCTTTTTAGTTTTGGTCCACACACCTAATGCTTCAATCGACATTAGATATTGCATCACCATGAATGTTTTCAGATTAATTGGTACACCGCTTGGGCTATCAGGATTCGACGAATTTGCGGATAAGCAATCTGGGACGGATACTTTTTACTCTGACAATGGTCTTGGCTAGAGATGCAAATTTTTTGCAAGGTATGCGCTAGGTGTTAATCGTTGGACAGTGAGCAATGCGCAAGCCGTCGCACACCAAAAAATCCGAACGCTCAGAGATTTACACACGTGTCAAACGAAACCTTTATCAGCTGGTTGAACGAATGGTTGCACTATATTTACATGTTAAAAATTTGGTCCTTTATTACATAAGCAATATCAACATCCAGAATATCACTCGCTATCAAAAGCATTTACAGGTACCAAAATCATGTAATAAGCCCACTGCTAATGGGCCGTCTTTTAAAACTTCTTATCCACATGGCGTGATTTTAAGCCAGTGACGACATAATTAATCGTCCTTGAATGTTATGATATACGTTTTACTACAACGTCGTAAATGGCAACACAACAGGAAGTGAGCCAACTCTAACCACTATATTGAATACATAATTACATCTATACATATCGTATGCCAGATAAACCTTTCATATTCTAAAGCGACTCTGGGAATTTTTATATCTGCTGCGTCATTTATACTCAGCCCCAAATCAGTCAAAGTAAAATTAACCTAAATAACATCTACTTTAGATAGTCAACCAATAGGTAGCATCGGCAGCAAATCCAATACATCATGAGAGTCCGGTTACGTAAGCGTATTCTTTTACCAGACTATTGGTCTCAAACGAGCCCAGATTTTGCAGTTAGTATTTTTAAACACAGCTTACCAGTTACCGGATTCTTGCGTCCAAAATACAATATATGTTATTAGTTAACAAAATCAATATGTTAGATCACGGTGGGTATCTGAAATTAAATACCTGCGCATCAAAACGTTTCTAAATGCGATTCTTGCCAGTCCGTGCAGTTTTAATAAAGCTGATGAAATCCTATTATATGCAGGTGGAATTTCTATTTCTTAAGCAAAGGTTGCTTGCAAGCTTGCAATTCTTTAATTACCGCCTACCTCTTTTAAATTATATCTTAACGAAAACAATCCTGAGGTAAACATAACATGATTTAATTTGGCAATGTTTAACCCGGCCTACAGCTAAGTTAAAATTAAACCAGTACTGCCGTAAATCTTGAGTTCTTATTGCATAAATCTGAATAAAGCGCATTAATGCACATTGCACTTGGTATATTAAGAATGAGCTGCCTACAATAAAAGAACATTATGTAAATCTCCGGGAAAACTAAATAAATGCACGTTACAGGGTTTTCACTGTGGTCTATGTTTCTTTTGTAAGCTTACTAAAGTCGTTAAATAGTAACTTTTACAAGCAACTTTACCAGCACATGTTATTGATGTGTGATAAGTGGTAGTGATCAAATCGAAATTTTCGCGACACTTTAAAAATAGATTAGCAAATTATTACAGTCCAGGTTAATTCAAACACATCTTATGTACTACCATTTTTGTAGTATTTACTATGAACTAGTGATCGTCTCCAAATTCATAGTATTTTCAACTCTATAGCACTTGGGATTGGCATGAATCAATAGTAATAGTAGCTGAATATACAACAACAATATATTAAAAGTGCAAGGCAGTTATCTAATAGAATAAATTAACTGGTTGTATACACAGGCTTTTGTAAATATTATGCGCTAAACCCGTGTGTTTTGATTCTAGTACATGGGCACAAGAAATCACGGCAAACCCATTGTAAACTCATGCTTAATTGATTCCATGTTGTAGCGTTTCTGTGTAGGAGCAACCCGACAGTAACGTCAATTTTTGTAGTGAAATAAGCTTATAGCACTAATTTTTAGAAACAAAATGAGAAATATTTGCACAACATGCCTTAGTTAAAAACCTTCAAATATGCGTGACTAAATTCTTTTATTACAAATGTCCATTATAATGTGAAATCTTGACGGTTGCCATAAAATATAGACACTGTTAATCTTTATAGTTGCTTCGCATTATCTCAGCCTTACATGAGGCTCAATTATGCACACCTGTAGCTATTTAGACACGGAGGATTTACAAACTAAAGAAAGTATGGTATAATTAACATAATGCGGCAGATTGGAAGTTCAGGGTCTCACGACTGTAATTTGCGCCTGCAAATATTATGTGTTAATTTGCTTCACTTCAATACACTAAACATATACAGATATGGATGGATCATGTAAACGACGGAGAGCTGTGCAACCCTAGTTAGCTAAGTTTTGCAGATGGATAAGATGAGAGTAACTTTAGTATTGATGTTTTCGAAATTAAACCATTGCTGCTCTCTAACGAATAATGGATTACGTAAATGCGAGATAGTGAAGCACATTTTCTTGTGGTGTGCTACGCAACCCAAATCTCATAGAAGATCTGCAGCATATGTTTTCAAATCTTTTTTGTGAAATATTGCATAAATGCCCTTAATCTTATGATAACAAATAGAGTAGAAAGTCTTTACTGCAGGACAATAATAAGGTAGGTTACATGCTTTAAATAAGAAACACTATAATTAGTTCTTTTGTGGGCCTCAATATGAAGTGGCAACCTTTATTTACAGTGTGTGGCGTAATATTCTATTGATAATGGCTGGCCGTGTTGCTCTTATCGCTGCAAAAACCAATCGTATTGCACAGCTTTTCTTTGGTTTTACTCACATCCCAGATAAAAACGCCTATTGCAACTGCATTGGCACTCACATCAAATTTAATACATTGTATTTAGTAGTCACGTTTTATATTCTCCTGACAAAGAGCAATTAATGAAAAGATCACCAAATATTTGGCGATATTTATGGTATAGTGTGCATCAGCTTTCTTTTTGTCCGCGAGCAGTTATTTAAAGTATATATTTGATACTTATTGAAGAAAATTGGGCAACTAGGATTATTTACATGTTTTGCAGCAACCACAATTAACACCATGGTGACATTAACTTTATTAATCCTACAGCCATGTTTTAGTTGAACTGCCATGCACTGGGACACGTCTGAAATCCAAGGAAGACCTGCAAACTCAGTCGACACTGAATGTCGCTAATTGGATCAAAGATAGATTCAGCTGCTTTACAAAAATAACGCTGATCATAAATGCTGAGCTTGGAGGAAAGGTGTAATTCATGGCACTATGCTAAAAGATTATTATATACTCACAACTTTTTATATTATTCGGATTATTTTAGTGGAGGCTGCTGAAATAAAAAGGGCAGCTCATCGCGTATTTCACCGCCCGACCCATATAATGACACCGTTGTTATATCTGCATGGTGTAAAATGTTTCCGTTATTTAGGTCATCACATGGTTTCCACTTCCGGAGTAGAAGGCTGAAGTGTTTTACATCGTAGGTAATGAAACCCCGTAAACGTGTTGCTTACTCCAACAAGCTTTTTCCACGGTAGACCAGAACTCTACGATTTCGCAATATAAATCTTCGAAATGCATCCAAAATCATTTTGATTGCGTCTGGTTTCATTGGCAGGTACACGGGTAGAGAGCAGTAGTTGCTATTCTGGCTTCAGAATAGGAGCGTGACTTCACCATTCACCATTGCATGCATGGCGTTTATTATATATATATATATATATATATATATATATATATATATCGAACCTGATCTAAAAAATGGCACGCAAAAATGCCTCAAAATGGGAAATTCTATGTGCCGCGATGACAGTCATGTTTGTATTATAAATAACTACTAATCGTAAATCTCTAACTCTGTGTAGGTTAATCTGTATCGGATCCAGTAAAATTCTGCCAAATGCACTACAATTGTATGCCAAATATGTTAATAGTAAACGGAGCTGCCGCATAAAACTAAAACATTTAAATAATTGCTTGGCTATTCAAGCAACACACTCCATCAATTTAAGTAGAACCCTAGGAATGTCACAATTACTCGAATCCTATCACAACCTGTCGCCATTAATTCCAGCTGGTATATTTTAATGAAACTTATGTGCCAATCACGGTATTTTCGTCCTCTCTGCTTTTGGCGAAACATTCTAAGTAAACGCACCTGTATGCAATAGGCCACAATGCCAATGCTAGATGGAACCACAAACCAACCAATCATAATTAACGAATATTTTGTGAAACGAAACGGTATATAATTCTCTAAAAACTGAGCTCAGGAATGCCCATGGGAGTTTAAAAAATAATATATGCCAGCTATATTGAGTTGTTATTTTTAATAAGGAAAAAAGTATTCCAAATTTTTAATGACGAGCAATTGCTGGATTAATCGGCAGCTTTACCCTAAAAAGGGTCCAATGAGAAGTGTATAGCTCAGGTCTTTATTCCCAATAGCGCTCGATGATTGAAGTTTAACTTTCTGCACTAAGCCGCGCATTGCTTATTTCTTGAGCATGTCACCATTGATGAGATCTAATCTCGAAACATGCACAATAAATGTTTGATGCGATCTCGTTGTAGGATCAGATCCAGCAAGTCTTGTAGACTTTTCTCCCACAATCGAACAATTAACCGTTAAATTATTTATAAACATATCCACTGTAAGGCAAATGCAAAATAAAGACCCTGTATAGCTCCCGGATCTATTAAAGACATAAAATAATCAATAATTTACTATATGTCTGCTGAACCATATGGCAAGTTTAAGCAAAGTAAAAGTCTAGCTGGCTGCGCGACACGACCTAAAACAACATGAGTCGCACCAAGTTCGTATATTTGCAATCCGTTGCAATTTAATGTTAGTAATGACAGACATTATGAATTTTTAAAAACAGTTTCATTTTGGCAATATCCATGGTAACTTCAAATTTGTTGCTGTTAATGCATACAGGAATTGGATAATGTTGACCTGCAAATTTACCGTCTAAGTAACGCAATTTGCACTATCAAAATAGTTAGCTAACAAACAATTTTTAACGATTCACGCAATTAGACAAAAGGTCTTCCTTATGGTGAAGACTGGACTTATGACACCGGAAAATTTAAGTTCATCGACCACTGTTTAATCAAAATTGTAACTACCCAAGTACCACCGATCTATATTTCCCTTGGAGGACACAACGGTTTTGAAGGTGATCGTGGCCAGGGACTCGATACCAATGTGATGATACTCATGGACGCATTTGACCTCAGACTCGGTGACTGGAGATAAACTTTCACTCGCTTATCAATAAATGCATGTGTCTAGTAACGCGTTCAGCATATTTTGCCATTGACTTTAAAAAACCTCATTAAATGTTAAGCAAAGTTTGGACATCAAGCTCATTAAATGCAACTTATAATACGGTCTCACGCCTGCACCAACTGACACGTAAGGTATTTTTAGCTAAAAATAATCATTGCTATATTTCTTACAATATAACAAGAAAATATATGAGCACAGATTTAAAAAACATTTTTAGCAACAAATTCTGCTAACCGGTCTCAGTAGGAAACTTGACAGCGCAATTCGCATGCTGCAATTGAGCATGTCAATTGCATACACAAACTCCTGCTATAAGGTAAAGTAAATAGGAAACATAGCTGAACGTTAGGCTTTTTAAGATGGTTAACTAATGACACGTTTTCTATTTAAAATGTTATTTATAGACAAGGATAACTCTTCTGCATATAGCCTCAATCACTAAACAAAATATTTTTGCAAGTGGAAAGATTAAAGACAAGCTTCTGCGAATGAACACAAACTTTTGTTTCAAAAGACCTGTTTTGCGAAGCTACATTAGAAATCATTTATTCTCTTTTAGACGGAGGTCAAACAACGCAGCTTTTTATGAAAACAAACTATCGGGTGCCTAGGATTATGAAACTTCCTATTAGTGGATTCCTCACCACCAGTTTGTATATTTACTTCGAAACTACCAAACTATGCGCATACAAAACAAATTCCCCACCACATTCAGTGACCACATATTTCCCATGAGATCGGATTGTTTCGTATACAATATATATGAACCAACGCATTATCAACCGTTATTAACTTCCAGTGTGCGTAAATCTACAAAAATGTCTGATCCTGCACAATTCGCTTATAATCTACCTCTGTAGCTAGGATGTATACAATTTGTAATTGCTAACATCCGTCATCAGCAAAACAAAATGATATTGCCGATCCTACGAGTCACTAGTGAGTCACGAACTAAAATAAATTATATGTTGATAAACGAACACATATATTCACAATGCAAGCTTGGTATTTACAAGGAGTTGACATGTTAGTAGCATTCACAGGGCTTAAGAAAGCTTTTAGATAAACCCTAAAAAGATGAGGAATTTAACGAAAATACTATAAAACTGCCTAGCTTACATGCCAAATATGGTTAAATAGCGAGCAAAGCAGACGCCAGTGAAAGCAAATGTTAAAGAACAAACTTAAATACAAGCTTTTCTGAAAACGCGTAAAAAGTTTACATCTCACAGCTAGGCAAAATTTAATCAATTTGTTTAATGTGATGTTGTTGGTAGTTACTCAAATAAGGCCTACTCTAAAATGTGTTTGAAACGCATACTCAGGGAATAATATTAATCTGCATTACAAATCAAAATAGCGGAGAGAATATTTAGTTAAACATTGATAAGCTTGGTATACAAGCAGTGCTTTTAACAGTTACCTACCAACTTAATAACCAAAAACACAGACGCATGGTTACGTTTGTTTATAAGCAATTATAAATTTTTGAACATTACAACGTTTGTAGTTTTATAGTCTGAAAGTGATAAAAGATTAGGCAAAGAACATCGTGTATATGCTCAACAGAATTTGCGTTTAGCATTTCTACTAGGTTAGTGGAACAAAATACTTGTTTAAGCAATTAACCTGTCGCGTTTCTTAATACAGATTACAATGCTGTAAGAAAACTCAGAAATAAACCAAACCAAAGTTATGAAGTTATGCGGAATTATATAGTGTTATAAAGTAAAAACATTACAAAATATATCTTGACGTATTTCAGATTTGACGCAATCATTTTACTACCCAATAATCATCATCCGTCCGTTATGCATGCAATTTATTTAATGAGACCCCAATCTAATTTTATAACAGTGATTCGCCGCGAGGATGATATGAGGTACCAAATTCCAGGCCGTATCTTATGAGAGACCATAAATATGTGTGCTCAAGTTTCCGTTTCGTGAGCGATGCCAAAATTTCGGGGTAACTATGCTAAATGGCTTGAACGGGACAACGTTTTATCTAGCACGCCAAACGGCGCGCATCACACGCGCTTTGCATGCAAAACATCAGTTCAGTTCCAACAAGTCAAGGTGACTTCGCGCGTCTGATTTTAAGTTGAGACATTCATACTCTTCCGGTAGTCTTTTACTCGTCAGCAGATATGTCACATATGCTTTCCACCAGTGGGGTTGCACGGTAACCGCACGCAGCGGTCTTGGCGAAAAGCAAAGCTTTCTCATAATTCATCTGCCAGATAAGTATTTAATTTGCGCTATATGATTTTTTAATTTTTAGATTACCTACGCCCAAAAGAAAGAAGAACAACTTACACCCCTAATCCGTTCGATGTGAAGACATAGTAATGAGACAACTACTGGAACGATATTGCATGTATTTTACAGTTAAATATAATTATATGTAGAAGCTGGATTAAAACATTAGTATTCAAGGAGCCGACAAGAGATCGTAGCGTATTGAGTCGAAGCTGTCTGTCAGGTTATCAAGTGGATTTCTTGGTATACTGGGTGTAATCGGTCGGTACGGTTACCTTGGAAACACTTTGGTTACGACTGAAGCTGGAGTTCAAACTGGATACAAGCGACAGCACAATCGCTGTTTCACTCCTCATTAGACGCATGAACATTAACGAATTACATGCAATACTGGAAACCTTGAATTCAATAGAGAGAAAAAGGAAAAGGAAATGGTGTGTTGAAGCTACTAAAATTGTAGGCACACGGACATTGAGTAGTAGGAATAGATAAGAAAATTCATCTGTTCTGCGTTCGCACAAGCGGAGCTTTATATAGTGGCACCCTTAAGCATTGTACAATGCTGAAAACTCGTGGACAAAATCTGCGCCTTATCAGCGCGATGAGTGATGATGGATTGCTCGTATATTCTGGCATAAAAGGCAGTTGTTATAAAGAAAGTTGTGCAAAGTGGTTGCGGATATTGCTTGATACCAGTGGCATCTATTTCGCGGAATAATTGTCCTTCATTGGGATAAGGCACCCTGGCACATCGATCTTGAGCGTATCTAAAAAAGGAGGATTACAGCTCCAGGAGACATCTGTGACTGACACCTTACACTACACGACGAAAACCCATCAAAGGCAGTTTTAGCATCATTGTTAAGCCAAACTTGTGGCGGGGACATCCCGAATCGCCTTGAGTGCATGTGGATGACGTGCTGAGGAAAAATGCATATCGAATGCAGTTCTCGGAGAAGGTTGCTGTAGAAAACCGTGCCGTCTTAATGCTTTACGATTGTCAACAAATGCTGCAGTATGCGCGAAATACCTATAAACTTGCCTTATATATTCTCGAGCTGGAACCGACCAAAGCGACTGATATACTTATTGTTAATGTTCACTGATTTTTTCCTTCCAATGCAACGTAAGGCCAACCCGAGTGAGGTACACCGTGGCTTTTAGTTAAAATTGCATGTACCTATGTGAGGGTTTTACTCGAGATAGAGAAAATTACTGATTTTGTGTAGATTCGTCGCAGTTAGATACAGAGAGACAGCCACCACACATCCAGGAAAGCGCTGTCTGACTTGTTTACGCTTGATTAAAACAGCAACTTTTTTACAATGACTGAGGAAAATGGTTTTGGGATGTCCATGTTACCAAAGTCAAAAGTTTTGGATACGAGTCTGCCGTATTAGTTGACCAAGCGGCGGAATCGGCATAACAGCCACCGACACCGGCAAGAAATGAGTTCCGAAACCACTAAGAAAATAGGGTTCAAAATGCAGTTATTCGTAGGCGACCAAAGTTAAGGAAGATTCCGATACAATCGCCAGCACTCTATGCAAATGTGTTATTAAGTCGCTGAGCTTGTGCTTTTACATCAGGGTAAAACGTTGTTGTTAAATCAAATCTTGACAACTCAGATTGTCGAGTTTCCGCCTTATTCATTTACCTGTGTCTCTGTATCTTTTGTAGACAGTAAGTTGGCCGAACTGCTCGAAAAATGTCCACAAGGATTTCTGAACATATTCCTAGGAAAGCTGGTAGCGAATTGTTAAACCTAACTTTTCAGATGGATCTCCCGAAACATACTTGACAGGTGCATGTGTGTAAACCGTAGTGAATCATTTCGCATAATCAACCAACTGAGGTTCCCCAGTCTACTTCAGTTCACTGAGGCTTTAACAATTAGGAGGCTAATATGCAGTTGGTGGAAACCGACAGTGTTTGTCGCCTGTCTCGCCCTGCTTTGGGGCGGCTGGTGGCCATATTTCTCTAGACGGAGTGTCAGCCAGCAACAGAGAGAATTCGACCATATCCCACTTTGAAGGAGGGAGTCTCATCCGGGTCATATGCATTGACAATGCAGCGAATCCCCGGTGCCTATGGTTGTCAGTAATCATGCTATACGCCAAGGATCGTGTACAATATTACCTATGTTATTTGTTACTGCGTGTGACATGTCTTCCAACGATCAAAACCGCTTAATTAGTTACACATTGACCGGTTAGTGACACGCGGTCTGTCACTGCATTGAGCACCAGGTTTAATCGTTGATTACAGTAATTATCGCTATCTCGATTTGAACCCTCAGAGAGGTAGATGCAATTTCAACGGAAAACCACGGTGTACCCCACTCTATGTGGCCCTACGTTGCATCGAAAGGAAAACCTCAATGAATATTAACAATAAATATCGGCAAATATCGGTAGTTCCTAAACATGTTATCGGAACGCTATGGACGTTTTAACTTAAATCAGACGCGCAAATCACCTTGATGTGTTGGAACTAAACTGATGCTTTGCATGCAAAGCGCTTTTGACGCACGTCGTCTGACGTGCTGGATAACACGTTTTCCCGCTCAAGCTATTTGGCTTTATGACCCCGACATTTTGGCATCGCTCACGCAACCCACACTTGCGCATACATACTTATGGTCTCTCATGCGATACATCCTGTAATTTGGTACCTTTCATATCAGGCCCGCGGCGACCACTTTTATAACTTTTGATGGGTGTCGCACTAACTTGTATGCATTACGGAAGAATGCGAATTATTGTGGCTAAAATTTTGCGGTGATGCTTATTATCATTACGGAAAATTTTAAACAATTCACATCGGTCTAACTTCTCAAGATTTCTTTTGTCTCTTGTGAACTTTTAAATCTCGGACAGCGTTTTCCTAATATTGGATGGGATAGATTACTTCAACTAATTTTCCTTTGGACCGCATAATAGTGTGCATACGTGTTATGTGTATCACGTTTCCATATGCAATGCATTAGTTTGCTATTGTGGTTAATATTCCACTGACTGCTGCAATTGTAACTTCGTCAATTTTCTTTTTTATGCTACTTGCTTTATTCTGCACGTTCTCTATAGTTTTAGCAAAAGTATTCTCCGCTCCATTGCGAAACTATTATTACTATTCGTGGAATTTATCTATTACGGGTCCTCTCTCTCTGAAACATTTTGTATAAGCATATTTTGCCCTACACTTCGCAGTGCACTGATATGCACTTCTGGGTTCACTATGTTCGCTACACTACACAAACGGGAAATAATTGTTATTACTCTATGATTTGTGTGTGTTTGCTCAACAACAAGCTTGCTAGCCATCTTCATTTGCATAATTATAAGGAACTGGAAGCGCTGCCACTTTGCATGAGGCCATCTGAACTTTACTAGTGCAGCAAGCATTCAGTTCCAGTTCGTTGCGAATTTGGTTGAAGAATGGAATCTTACTAACCTTTCGAATATGGGCAGACATCGGACTTGCCTTCAAAGAGGCTAAAACGCATCCTTTCCAAAGGCCAAAACACACTTAGTTGGAATACCACAATTGCATTTATAAGTAGTATGGCTGGGATTGCTTAGAAATTCGTTCCATTGTTCATGGGGCTTAGTATGAAATTTTCTTTCACCAGTACTAGATTTTATTGGGATAACATTAAGTTGGTTTATTTGTGCATATAGACCGATGCAGGTTTACGTTTGTTGGATGTTGAGCAACTTTTCAGTTATAACTAATAAATGATCAAGCATAAATCAAGATTTTGTATAAGAAGCCAACTTAAATACGAAATATAACTTACACTTTATTTTTATCGATCGTTACTCTAAAAACCTAGAAACAGTTTTAAAATACCCAGATGTATTGATGACACCGCATTTTCTTTTTAATATGTACCAAACACTATTTGCTTTTACAAATATTCTGAAGTGTAAGGTAGGGATAACGGCTACTTTTATTTAGCACCAGTTAGTCGACATTCTCTTTAAAATCCATATATATAGGGTTGTCAATTATATGCACCAATTTGAAATGTCATTTATATGAGAGAACTTTACATTTTAGTGGATGTACGCTTGTTACCATACCGAAGAATATATCGCATTCACACTTACTATGCTAGCTGAAGCTGTTAAACATGTACGTCTATATTTAACGCGGTTTTCAAACGCATTATCCAAATTAATTAACCGTATTATTAGAAATAATAAATCAAGTATACGTAAGTCACTATAATATTATCTCATATAAAACCCTTGTTCTTTTGTGGATGCGATAACGTTTTGTATCCTTGCGTTGAGAAAGAGCGACTGATTAAAAAGGACGATAAATCAGGTAGGTCTTTTAAGGTGACTAATTCAGGTGCATTAGATTTAGTGCAATGTCCGAAAAACTGTGGCGCTTGTGGGAATGTTGACAACCGCAATATTGTCTGATTCAGATAGTCCGTCTACATATTGTAGATGGTAATTAACACAAGTAGACGAATTCGTTAAAAATGTCGAAAAATGATTTGGTCAGATAGGTTTAAAATTGCACATTTTATTTTAATCAGGCTCATGCTTAATTGCTTGTTCCGTAGTTAGTTTGGCTTATTTTATGTAGGAGTGCAGCAAAAGACACCTTCCGAATACTTTAAATTATCGCTACATAAGATTTGGTAAAGGCCGTTCAATCGACCAATATCAGGTATTAGGCGTAGTTCGTAAACGAGAAAAAATAGATTTGCATAGAAGATATGTAATATACAAACATAAGCGATTATGTACCAATGATTTGGTTGAATTATTGACACCCTACATTTGTGCAAGTTAGCGAGTTTGGTAGGCACTTGCTAACGTGTTTTTTAAATGTAATATATTGCTGGTTTGGTATGTTTAACTAAAATATCAGCTGTTCAGGTTAGATAGCTGCCTGTTGAATCTTTTAGTGTCCTTTGTTATGTGGTCTAGTGGAAGTAGAGTGACACGTCACGAATTTAAATGGCCTAAGTCAAATCAATTTGGTCCCTTACTTTTTTATCCACTATATCCTTAGTTTATTTGTCATGAGCTGTTTTAACGTAATGAGAAGGCGATAGACTTAAAAATTTAGCTACAATTTTGTAAGGGTTTGTGTATTCAAAACAAATTGAAAAAATATTTATGGCGTTGATAATTATACACCTCTACGCCTTATCTGAACGCACGCAGAAGTCTACCCCAACACATTGTGTTAATCATACGTTGCTGAAGTTTGAGACAAAAACAATGTCATGACATACAATCTTACAGAGTGGGTATCTAAATAAACCCAAAACACTTAACACCATTTTGTGGGCATCATTTTATAATAAGTTTCATGAACCGGTACAGAAATTGCAACATTTTGTGAACTAAACTTTTTCAACTGTAACGCTTGTTGATATGATTGACTTTTGTTTAGTTGATCGCGCAAAATGTTTTTCCATTTGATGCAATGCAAGCAAATGTTTAGTAGCCATGGTACCAGCAAAATGATGGCAATATGTCAAGTAGCACTAATTTGTTTTTAACGCATACTCATGTGGACGAAGGAACAGGGCATATCTAAATACTAGATCCCGAATGCAACATATATTTAACGATTAGAGACCAGTAAGGTCGCTATAATCCCTTGAGTAAACACTATAGAAGATGTAATCAGTTTCATTAATGTAGACCTCATAAGTGAATAAAATGTGATCTTGTTTAAGGCCGCTATCAATACATAGGATTTTCGAAGACATAATCTTTATAATAATTCATAATCCAACCTCGGATTTTGAAGGTCAGAAAGCTTTGCCGTGCAAGCCGAATGCCATGTATTAATCCGTACTCGTACCACCGCAAATTGACACATTACTTGGTATGCAAACTATGGTAGAATACTTGGTGCTTGTAATGTTGCTAGAAGCATACACTAATTAAATTTGTAAACATGTAATTATTTTGATTCCGGTCTAATGTTAACACATACACTTCAAGCCGTTCGGCGTCAAAGAGCTTGCGTATGCAATAGGTATTTCCAGATGTAGTCGCGGTTTATGCATTGGCATATGGTTGGTGGAGCATGAGTAAGCATACCAACAAATAGGAAAATGCCACGCAACCATAGGTAGAAGCAAAACAAAACCTGACGCTATGTATAAAATAAATTGTTTGTCGTAATTCTGCGTGATTCCATTGTCCATTTTAACCAGTTATATTGTTTCCAATAGATGAACTTATGTGGTTAAATGCGAAGGTTGAAGAGATAAGCTATGGTTTAAGGGCATAAACGTAAAGACACATAATGGCTAGTGTTTTATGGCTTTGTTTGCATTAAACTGATATGTAAAGACATATGTTTTGCAATGCTTAATTATTCTAAGCTAAATGCACACAAAGCAATTATGTTTGTTCTGAATCGCTGCACGTGAAGCAATCGGAGTTATTTGAAGGATTAAGCACATATTCAAAGGATCATTAGTCATATTAACAATAGCTATGCGATAGGCTTCTTTGCCAAAATTAAGACATGGGTAGCGAAACAAAATAGAGCGCATAAGAAGTTGCTTCAGTGTAAATTTTCGATGATTCATCTTCAGGCCCGCACAATCATATGAGTGAAATAGCAGTGGGCGTAAAAATGGATTTACGACCAGTTCAAATGAGATTGACCACGTGCCGACCTTTGGTCTTTTGTTCTTGATAATGAAATGGGAATTTCCCAGTTAGTGTAAATTTCGTTCCTAGCTTTACGACTTTCACCGGTTTCCCACCAACTTTATAGCTTTTTCCTGCTTCTTTTTATGTATGTCACATAAGAAAACTGATAGAGAAAAATAGTGTGTTTGCATATAAGTTCATAATTTAATAAAATACCCTTTTGTTTACTGCACATCCCCCTGTAAAGATATGTATGGTCTTATTGGAGATGCATACAAAAATATTAACACAGTAAACTGTCACGCATGCTGTTGGGCGACGGTCAGCCGTGGTAAATTGGCGATATCTACTGGCACCTGGAATTAACTGGGACGGAAACCGGTAGGGTTTCGCTGAAACGCGCAACAAGCACGAGACTCAGATGGTCGAATCACTGGAGCTTGGGACTTTATTCAGACAACCCAAGGATTGCTGACTGAGAGAGCACCATGATGAAGTTACTATAATTGTACCACATCCACAAAACTATTAGTATTAGAACATAATTCCGTACAGATTAGAAATACACTTGTCGTACCAAAGCGTTATGCGGATGGTCCCTGCACATGCTGCTAACTGCATTCGTCATCATATATCTAAATGCTGTGGTTGCTGACGTTGAGACTGGCCATATCGCGGGTAAGTGTTAATCATGCAGCACGACGGCTGCCACCCAGGGTGAACTGGAACTGGCTGCTTGCAACCGGAAGTCTTGAAGGCGGATCCCGGCTGGGGTCAGCTGGTAGGAGCAAAAATGCAGTGGACCCAGACTGTCGAATCACCGGTGTACGGTGCTATTCCAATGTAACCAAAGCCCGCAGACTGAGGATGACTGTGTTGATCTGTGTCTAGTTATACAAAATACCGACTGCTCATTA
This sequence comes from Dicrocoelium dendriticum, assembly GCA_944474145.2. Taxonomy (NCBI): domain Eukaryota; kingdom Metazoa; phylum Platyhelminthes; class Trematoda; order Plagiorchiida; family Dicrocoeliidae; genus Dicrocoelium; species Dicrocoelium dendriticum. Next base: position 125,335,172 of record OX104065.1, read on the forward strand.
AAATTTTAAAAATAACTTTGCAGCCTACAAATCCTAATGTTATACAAAGGTGTTATGCGGAAGTTCAAGCTCAAGTAATATCAAATATATGTCTATGTCATCCAATAGCCTATTTCGTGCCAAGTCGCGGTGCGGAAAGTCTAGCTCTTGAGGCGAACTGCGGTCCTTAGTGCAGTTCGCATGTGGCATTACGGTGAAAGATGTGCAGAGCTATATCACAATCAAATGTCAAACATGAAGGTACACGGCTCTCACCCATTGCGAAATAGCACTGGTTACCGTCATCCTGAATATATGGTGGCGGAACGCTGCGGGGTTCGGTTAAAATGCGCACCAATGAGAGACCCAGAATGTCGAAATACTTGTGTCCGAGGATTTCCAATTCAAGCCCAAATATTGCTGACTGAAGATAGACCGTGATAAACTATCTCTAAGCCCTCCGAATCCACATTATTCTTTAGAAATATAAAATATATCCATATATCTACTTATTGTTTGCGTCTTATCAAGGTGCTGTGTGGGAAACCCTAGCTCATGAAGTTAACGTCCGTCCTCTGCACAGTACGTAACTAGCATGGCAATGGAAGATGAGCCGAACTACACCACAGTCAACTGTCAGTCATGCAAACTAGCGTCAGTCAACCATGGCGAGGTGGCACTTGCTTCTGGCTCCTGGTAGTCATGAAGGCGAAACCCGGCAGGGGTTCGCTGGAACGAGCAGTACTTACGACACAAAAAACGTCAAAAAACCGGTGTCTGGAAATTTGCCTGACTAGCCCTAGCCTGCAGTATGAAAGTGGACGGTAATGAAACCTCTCAAATCATACCAAATTTCCGCTAATCACTAACAAGGTAACATTTGTTTGAAAGTGTGGTTGGTCAGCCGATGTCGTTAGTTTTGCGCAAAAATACTTTTTGTTTCCCGGCTCCGATTTGACTGACACATTTATCTTAGCGGAAAGTGGTCGTTTTTGGAATTTACGTAAATGTGTCATTTGTGAGTATGTCTCATTTTGCGGTGCATTTTCAGTCAAATTGTACAGGTATTCCAGCCCTGTATGGACGGCATAATTATGTACCCTAATTGAAGGCTAGTTTTTATGCCGTCACAGACGCCCTTTTAAATTAAAAGCTGTTAGATTAGCAACATTAATTAAAACAACGATAACCGTAGTTTTCTGCTAATTTAATTTATATTTAAATAACACAATTACAATATACTAATAATTGTAATCATTTTGAAGAGAGTGTAGTGCCAGTAGCGGCAGACAGCAATATGTACAAAGTGTACACGTGTCGCACAATCTATTATGGGATCTCCGTTCCCTATGAAGTAGACCTTGGTTGTTGCCTTCACAAATCCGTATTCGAAATAAAAGTGTGTTGATGTTGGTTCTCCTAACACTGATAACGCATGGCCAGTGTCGTCCTATTTTGGACTCATCAGATAGAGAGAGCTTATGTATAGGTGAAACTAGGGGCTAGTGTTTCACAGCTAACGCCTTGATCACTGCACCCCTAAGATGTGTAAGAACCGGTTCGCATAACAATAAAGGATTCCAAATTGTTTTGGGTTTTTGCATTTTTTGGTGTAGATTGAGAGGTTTTACTGTATGACTGATTATCAGTTTTTATACAAAATGATGCGGGAGTAGCTGACAATAAGTTATATTAAGGTTAGTAGTGTATGTTAGACGAAGTTAGTTAAAACCCTTTTACACAAATTATTAATAAACATAATTGCATGCTCATGTGCGTACGGACGTAACGGGATCTTCTAGGTTATGGGTTCAGCCTTCAAGTAAAACGCCTTTGAGCGCTCCAAGCTTAATTTCAGAATGTATATTTTATACCAGGTTATAAGGACTTTAATCTACATTTCCGTGCCACTGCTCTGTTAAAAACGACCTAACAGTCCTACATTTGCGCGCTAGCTTGTATCGTACATCCCGTTTTGTAACTATAACATATTTATTTTCAGAACTTGCTTTCTACACAATACATTAGTACTTCGATAAACAGGTGCCAGTATAAAGTTATGATTTTTTTATTTCTTGCTCTTTGAGTGTTTCATTCAGGGTTTAGATTAATTTGCATCAGTAATTCATGGTACATGAACAACCACAAACCATAGTTTTCCTCTACAGGTGCTTTACCATATTGATCCATTTTATGGGACTTTCAGTTCATTTGTGCATATCAGTTTGAGCTGTTCGCAGCAGGTATTTTTAGTGTACCGTTTTGTTGCATCCATTTTAAAACGCCACATTCAGGTATAAACTACCCAAGGGTTCAACTGTTGGAAGTAATCTAGCGCCAATGTTAAACATAAGCCATAAAAACCCATCCTTTTGGGCGCTGGAAAAGCTATTTTCAAACACATTAGTCGGTAACCGCAAAATATATTAGGATAATATTTTTAACAATAATATGTCGTATATGTCTCCTGTGGCCAGGAACCCTTTTGTTAGCAAGGAAGTCAAATTGTACCAAAGTATTTCTACTGTTGCATAGGCTATATAAATAGTTAGAATTTTGCGGTGTTTTATGTATTTCTCTCCTGATGGATTGTTAAAGCAGACGGTTAGGTTTGGAAACATTGGTAGTTAGATGTTTATGGCTCCATTCTACTAGCTAATTGATGGAGTTTCTACATGTGAAAATATTGCTTTTGGTATTTAGAGCAAAATAAATTTGAAGTCTGCTTCTAACTATTGTCACATTGTCATCTGACCTGATTGAGGTTGATAGCGAAATCACTGGTAGCTTTATCCAACTACGAATAAAGAAAAGCGTACGTTTGTTCTAGCGTAATGTATATTCATTTTTAAAGCGTTATTAAGCAAATATTGAGTTGAACTAAATTGTAATTTGGGTGTAACGGATCGAGGTAGGCCGTTTATGTAGCAAGATAAATGCAGCAACAGGTTTTACCTCACTCGTCGAATCAAAATGGTCCGAATTGAAATTCGGAACAACGTTCCCCTTAATTCACATCACAAGGTGCTTATCAAGTAGATGTTTAGCAAACGACGTCTACAGTTGCTCCATAACAATTCGCTAACCTATGATATTTTTGATATTATGCAGCTTTATTCGTGGTTAGGGCTAGTGGGTAGTTTAAAAAGCACAGCCCTAGCATCGGTTGTGTGGATTTTGTTAAGTCTGTCGAACTCAAATTAGCTGGGACGTTGTTAATTTTTTGGGCTTCTTTGGAGACATGGCAGTTGGAGTAAGACCCAAATTCAAGCTCAAAAATAGAGAGCTGGCTAGTTGGGAAGTGTCCATTATTTAGTGCCGGTAGATAATTTTGTGATGGATCGTCAGTTGTAAGTCAGTATGCTTGATGTTGTAGCCGAGAATATTAACATACATATGTGTGACACTATGACACACATAACTTACCATATCATATTGAAAGTGCAGTAGTGCTCCCTGAAGTTCATCGCGCCGAGACTTATAAACGGTTCTGATAGCATTGGCAAATATATATAGCTGTCAATTTTTTTAACAGATGTTTTGATCTCAATAAGACTGAGCAGTAACTGTGAACGACCGAGTAAAATCTCTTGAATAATTCAGCTAGTGATGGAGCGTAGAGAAGAGCGATAATCACCAGGATTGGCTACTGGTGATTACCTCCTAAGCATGATTATAGCAAATCAAGTAATGGGACTTGAAGCAAAGGTCTTCCAAGTTTTAGTACACCTGATTTGAAGTTTTCAGTTGAATGGTTGCAGGTGACGTAATTGCTTTACCATTACCTAGCCGGAAGAGAGCCAATCTGGAATGTAGTTAAGACAACGAAATTAATAAGTGGTGCATTATCGCTCGACAAGAATATCATGCTGTAAATTATCTATCGGGCACAAATTATCAATAAGGTTCATTAACCCTTTTTGAGCAGCATTTTAAATAAACGAGCGAATATCTGATTTCGTGGATTGGCCTGTATTTATCAACCGTTTTTTGGTACCAATATTTTATAACGGTTACATTACGTATATTCTAAAATTTTCACAAATGAAACTAGCAAAGAACAAGTGTAGTCTCCGAAACTACCTAAATGAACAATTGTTGGCTTGTATGCGTTAATAATTATTCAACCAATGCGGATGTAAAATGACTTTGTCTAATGTATGTTCGCAATCAATTCTGGTACGCTAATTCGTTTTTGCTCAATGTAGCCACCATCAGTTGTATGTTATTGGGACATTGTGTGATAATATATAATGGTGGGTGGTAATTCATACCAAGAGGTGCCATGCAAAAGAAGTAACAGACTAGAATTCGGGTACATTTTGCGGGTAACGTATAAATCTGCCGTGGCACAAGTTAACCTCAGCTACTTTACTTGATAACCGCCAAGTTCTATTGAGATGTAGGTGTAAGTTTCGCTGCAAGCACACATAACAAATTAACGAAGCTTATGTATCCTTACCTACAGGCACTATACGTTAAACGATAACTCATAAATTATAGATCCTTTAAACGCTACTTGCGCAAAACAAAGACGTCAACCAATAGACATGGGGATATGAATTATACAGCTATTCGATATATCTGACAAAATATTTTTCTGCCTTAACTCACGAGAAACGCCTGGAGGCCAGTCACTCTACTTGAATTATCTGCTTGCTTCTGGTGAATATATGTAAATGGCTAGATTATTGCAATATATATTTAAGCTCGTAATAATTTGCGTGGTATACGTGACCGCCAGCTAGTTATTTCTGGTTTTGCGTATTAAGCATCATTTCGGCACTGACCTATATTTTTAGCTTTATATGAACAAAGCAATGAATGATTAAAAACAGCAGGCTCCGGTCATCTTAACGATAGATGGTAGCTAGATTCATACAGACGTTTACAACACATCGGGAAAACGTTACTAGATTTGTGATGAGAGTGTGCCTAAGTCCAGCTGCGAAAACGTTGCCAAAACTCAATGAATATCCTTGGTACTCGCTATTAGTCTCCGGTCCAATTAATAGACCATCCAAGATTATTTGATGTATTATCCGTTTTGGCGATGTAATTAAGTTCAGTTGTGTACATTTGAAGCCCGTCAAGAAGTCGAATACTTTCTATTTATTGAATTACCGATGATATTCATGCATATAAGTTCATGGTAAATGCTTTGAATGTCAAGGCTGCGTGTTGCTTATAAATGTAACGTTCAATTACATGTAAATACTCTATAGCCTTCGTCTTACTAGCAACTGTCCTTGATATCCATACACAGACGCCGTATGGGTAAACAACTGATCTAATGCCTGACGTTGCTATGGACAGCCAAATTCCGTAACATGTTTAACCATGAACAAATTCGAAATGCCAGAGTATGGTGAATAACTTTGCAGTTATGTAAGTAAGTACTGCATTACAAAGCAAGCTGTACAATATAAAATTCGTACAATCATACAGTTGACCAGCTTAGAAACATAACGTACCCAAATAAAGTAATGTGATTTGTTGCAAAATATTAAATCGATCTAGTCTGAAAAATTTGGATCCTACCAGAATGGAAAGTTGAATACATTTATTTGTACCTATACATATAAGTAACATACATTCTAGCAAGTTGATGTCTGTGAAAAATTCCTGGCACTCACTTGAAGTATAAGTTATATATAGCATGAAATCTCATGTAGGCACAAGCGAGTTTTCCGTTAGTTTTTCATCTTAGACAAACGTCGAGCAAACAAGTGATGATACAAAATGAAAGAGCAAAGAGGTTCTCCTACAAGGCATGTTTGCACACTGCCATTAACAAACAGTTCTGCAATAAAAAAATAATGATTGCTAAATTAAGGGAATTAAGAGGCTGTGATTTTCACCCATAAGTTATTGAAAATGGTATTTAAGGAGGACGATGAGCGACGATCGGAGAGCGCTGTCACTGTTTGTATAATGAGTTGGCTATTTTATTTGAAAAAGCGTGGAAGCAATGCAGTATATTTACCGCGGATATACCAGTTTCTTTCACCAATTCCTTTAGGGAAATTTTGAAATGTAATAAAACGACGACATAATTACCTTTGGACTGTGAAGTGCACTCCATTTGCTTAGCTTACGTTTGTAGTTTGCTTGTATGTGCGGTAGAATTTGTATGTCAGTTACAATTCGGGATAGCGACTACAAGGGCATAGTATATAGATGTAATGTATCACGACATTTCTATTCTAAATGGATAACATATCTCACTTTATTTAACTCATCATATGCTAGATCAGTATGTAAAATTGAGAGTAACGAGCTTGCATGCAATCAGTAGTTTCTAAGGTTACAATTAATCAATCAACTTCATGAAATGAATAATTAGGTTTTCTGTTGTTTGCATTACAGACCGAGTCGATCAAAGTAACTAAAGGCAATGTACAAGCCTCTGACATGTCGGCATTTGATACGTGCAAATGCGTTTCACCCAAGAGCATTAGACTCAGCATTTAAATATTCCATAACAATCGTGCATAATTAGCAGATTCATTTGCATAACCAAACTGAATCTTGAAGTTAATACGTCCTATCTTGCTTGAAACTATTAGGTTGCGTCTGATTAACTAGCACAATGGATTTTCTTGGCTGTGTGTTGCTGTAAAGCAACATGTGTCTACTTTGAACCCAAATTCAGCCGTAGTACTTCCAGACAGTTTAATATTGGTTGCAAGTAACATGCCTGGGGCAGCTATGGAATTTGTGGTATTTACGATAACTTGCTGTATTCCTTTATATTGAGGTTCAGTAAACCAAAACTTTTGTCGAATATCGCTCATTGAAAGTTCATCCGGATCGAGTGCATAAACGCTATTATCTACTTGACCTGACCTGAACTAAGAAGCATACATGTATTACTCATTATGCAGCTGACTAACGATATATATGTTTTTCAGAAGTTATTGACCATTAGAAATATATTTGTATCACTATGCGCCAAAATTCGTTTCAAGTTCAATTCGATTATTTCTGCTTGAATCAGCAGGCTTTTGCTTAATAAATATAGCTATATTTTAAAGTTTGGACAGACTGGCACGACGAAGAATTATACAATCCGATTAAATAGCCTCCAGCTAAATACTTATGGAAAATATGCTGCAAACCTTTTGAAAACTGCACAGTCGGAATAGCTGCTTCAAGCCAAACATGATTAAAGTTTAATCAATTACCTTAACAAGTCTTATATAACAAAGCGTTTTGTGGAAAGTCAACGGTTTTTCGAGGAATTTTCAGAAGAAAAGTTTGTCAAAGCAGAAAGCTTTTCACCATGAAGTAACCTATCGGTGCGCTATAGCTGATGAATTTATTCGTCTACCGAAAAATTTTCACTTTTTCAGAAGCCTGTTATTAACATAAAGACTTGAAATGTTACCGTTTTTCAAGACATAAAGTAACAAGAGTCAAACTACAATATATAAAGATTACCATAAAGTTGATCCTAGTCAACAGGAGTCGGCTGATCTTTGGTTATCCATTTATGATATATGGGACAGGCTAAAGTTTCTTTCAGCATGTTTGTTATATCAGTCTATACCACCCGGTGTTTATGTGAAGGCTCTAGTAAACAACCCAAGTAAACTTAATGTAAATATACTTATTAGGAGCCGCGACGATAAGCAGCGTGCGCAAGGTAGTCTAATGAAATCCAGGTCCAAAAACATTTCACTTAACTACCCATTCTAAGCCAAAGTCGACGTAAAAATAAGCAACTTCTTTCTTGCAGTTTATAATCCATAATTTGCAGACCTACTTTTGCAGCCACTAAGGAAATGACCAAGACAAAACTGACATTAACACTTAATGAAAATCTTTGGTAAGACCGTATTCTCACCTAACTGAATTAATAACTTACTAAGCTTTAAAATATTTTGCCACGGATTTCTCAACAGTTGCCAAATACAAATAATTAGGAGAGCGCTAAAAATGCGCAAAATGGACACTTTGGACTTTCAGCATTAGTGCGCTGCGAAAACATGAAAGTTTATGGAAAACTCAATAAAAAAGCATGACTGTCACCGTTAGTTTACGATTGTTGATTTCGGCATAAATTGTGCATCGTCAAACCAGCATGACAGATGCAAAACAGTTACTTATTGAAAAGTTCGAAAGTTCTGCTGCAGAGATACCTGTGTTACTTGCAATTTTTTGCGTATTTCTGCGATGACTATTAGTGTATTCGTATATAAATTGGTCACTTTGTTCTGTAAGTCAACCTATATTATTCTAGAAGCTGTCACGCACTTGTTCGCGGAGCGTAATAATCCAGTGATTTGGCGAAAGCCGCCGCAATCATTTATTGGGCCATTCTACCTGATGGGCACAGACAAAGACAAAACACGTAGTGCCTTGTACAAAGAAATGTCTGAATAAAAGTAAACTAAAGTCACATTTGAGGTTGCCTGCACTAAACTAAGATGCCTGGTATGTGTCAGAGAGCCAGAAAAACGACTTCTAACCGATGTGTCCTACGCAACGCGAGTAGTTCAATGGTTTGATGTTAATGACGACAGCCAAATAATATGTGTCAATTTGTAGTAACAATTTAGACAATAACTACGTGCTTATTAAAATATGCATAAAACGCCTCGCGGAGTACAGTGAAGCGGAAACGCAAGAACGTGTAGCGTATTGATATGTAAATCATTGAATGCTTCTTACTTACAAGCATTATGAACATTGGTAAGTCTCACTCATAAGCTTTATTATTATAATCATAGAACAGTAACCAATGTCACTGTGAGTAAACAGCAACCAAGGCAAACAATTGCTCAAAACCGTCATGAATAATTTGCAAGGTTTAGTTTACCATCATCAATGTAACTACATGTGCTTTGATTAGAATATATATTGATATCCTAAATTTAAATTTGTTATTTTGTAAATTCCGGTAGAAAAATTAAGTACTAAATTAGTCGCTGAATGTAATCTGCGCAGAACAAAATTGCCGTAAATAGGTATGCATAATGATCACAGAACTTTCCAAAATTTTCTTCTTTTGAGAGAAGAAATCCTGTAAATTGTACCAGTGAAGCAGTGAATTTTAATTTCAAACAGCTAGGTGGATGAGCTTGAACTGAGTATTATACTAGGTTATAAACCCATCTGGTTAGATGGTTTTCTCGAATAACATTTTGTGCCCCCTGAAAAACGTTATTTAATGCGTGACACGTTAATTTATGGAAGACGTTACTTTAGCTATCTCCCATCCCTGCAGTTTTTGTTTCTTGATTTATGCTAGTAAAACTTCAAGAATACATTTAGACATGCGTTTCTCTCTGCTTGGTTTATTGCCGTTATGTGCTACATTTTTAAGCATAATGGTAGCAAAGTAGGTACCGCAAAGTATGCACTATTACTAAGCTTAGCACAGTATTTCTGCATTGCAACAACCTATTTTAAATAGTTTGCAAATTATGGATCGCTGTAATTTTATTTACTTTACCACTTTTAATATCAGATTTTGCGGGACTAACAATTTTACAATTATATTACAAACTACCAGCAATTGTTAAACATTAGTCAAATATACCTAAGAATTAACAGCTGAAAAATTGGCCTACTTCTTATTGTTTTTCATTTTGAATAAAGCATACCAAGTTGCATATAATACAATGTTCTCCAGTGTTATAAAGGGAAATCTCAGGGGACTTTATAACAGATTATTTCAATGTAAGTTAGTGCTTTATCACGAGAAATAAGGTGTGTTGGTTTTCGCTTAAAATCGACCGACAAGGACTAATGGAGGACGGAAAAAATTTAAAAAGTGAAATTATGTCTAATGACTCATAAGTTTATATAAAGTTTTAAATGTTATAATATGTATTATGGTATATTTTATGGTATGTGCTGCAAACCTCTTAGAAGGTTTTTCATATATATTTGCTTATATATTTTGATCTTAGATTTGTTTACCCGATGGTACATACCAACCCCGTACTATCTGCATTAGACATCACGTACGCTAATATCTTTTCTGCTTTTCTGCTCTCCATTCTTTGTGGCATTTGTTGGAAGAGTTTGGCTCCAAACTTTCTGCATGTTTGCGCTACTAACGTAAGCGCTTCGCGTCTTGCGTGCCACCTCTTGGGGTCAACATTAAAGTAACAACTTACAAGCTGTGCAGATCAGCTCACGTTTGCTGCGCGAACAGATGCTGCGCATACAGCAGCAGTTTATTCAAGCCTTTCACCTGCAAACGCTGCAGCGCACTGAGTATCATAAACTAAACGTCTGCAACCAACTTGGCGCTATGTAATGATATAATTTACCAGTACCTTGATAACCCTTGCAATGTTAATTGTGGTTTCTGGACTGTTTTATTATGGATAGAACAAGTATGCACCGTTATTTATTAATAAATTTCAGTGCCTTAAATATCAGTTTTCTAAGATACAGTACGTGATATATTACGGCTAAACTTAGGTAAAACACAGCAAGTAAACAATCATTATGTCGAATATCCCTTGCATAAAACACAAAAGATGTATGTTTTACAAAACGTTTTACACGGATGATGTAAATGACGGGGCATTAATTGCCTGTGATAGCATTACGAACCGTTTGTTTAGCAAAAGCAAATTGCGGTCACTGCCCACAACAAATTGTACGGACCTACTCTCTCAAACTTTTAGAAATACTGTATTTCTTTTTGTGAAAACCTTGCCACTGTTTCCGTTGATTTTGGAGACGAAGATGCATGTGAAAATGTTATATTTTTACATGTTGCGTATCAAAGATGAGAGCAAGACACCAACTGCACTGCATGAATGTACTACTGGAATCTGAAGGTGTATGCCCCATATTCCACCAGTCCACAGAAAATAAAAAGCCTCTTTTAGTTTTTGCATCATTGCTAAGAATGAAAAAGGCGAACTATCACAAATAATGACGGCACTGTTAAACCATGAGGGACATACGGTATATGCAATTACTGAAGATTATCAAAATGTATGCCGACTTATTTGCAAGAGAATGTAAAAAGCATGCCATGCGTTGTTGTTTAATGTAGCAAACAATTGCATTCTGTTGAAGAAGCAAAGTTAAATAGCTTGTGTTGGAACATTGCGCGTCAGTCAGAAACCGAGTAAAATATTTGCACAATACTAGGCTTTCTTAAATTATTCTTAGCAACTTGTGGGTACCTGGGCAAATATCACTTGCAGTTTGCTGCATGCTTAGACACTTGTTGACAACTGTATCTAAGTCAAACAATCCCAGTATTGAAAGCGAAACAACTTTCTATTGTAAATAAATCGGTTATATACAATAGCAACTCATATTATCAAGTAATATTATGTTAAAAAGCAGTTGCATATATCCTGTGTGTTTAAGGAAATACATATATTAATTTGAATGCAGACCGTAAAATAATATTAGCCAAGCCACATGTTTGACAGTATTTATAAGTTCATGATTCAAAAACATGAAAATGTTGTTTTCGATGCTCAGATGATAAGTATTATAACAAAGGAATGATGCGAAAAATTTAATTAGTGACATGTGTTGACAGTAGCTGCTCCCAACGCGTCTATTTTTATATAAGAACCCATGTAAAATTAGATTCTTTTATTAAAGAAATATATTATATAATAAAGCTATCCTAAACAATGTTATTTAACCGTTTTATGGCGTACTTAGATGCTAATTTGCCTTTTGTTCAAAAATCCTAGTCAAATCCATCAAAACAAATGCTTTGGATTTTCGTACTTGAGTTGCTTTTAACGTTGCATTTCACTGACAATTTTTCGGAGCTGATCAGCTCACATCATGCAAAATATTTGACCTGAAAAATATGTTCCATTCAAACATAAAAATTAGATTTGTATGTATGTCGATGCAGTAAATATGTAAATCTATGTTCAACGATATATATATGTACATATTTTAACCTTCAATGAATGAAGAACTGTGCAATCTACCGAAATTATTAGGTTACCACTTTAATTGAGTATATTTTATTGAATTACTCAACATCATAACTTGCAAATACGACACGAAAATTTGGTGAACGAAACAGTAAATAAAGTTCGTCAGCGGTACTGTCTCAACAATCACTGTAGTAAATACAATTATAACTGTTACGGTACTCTGATGCTGCAATATTGTAAAAAACGACGAGTGCCTCAGGAGGAGCGAGTTTATTTTGCATTTTGAGTTTTCCCACCAAGAGTTATTGGGTGAAGTATTCCATTGTTTGGTTTGGTGTTTGCTGTTTGCCTTTACCCGGCTACAAAGTTATAACAGCACTTAAATTGCCTCAACAATAATTTGGAACAGACAAATGCTATTTTCAATTAGAAAAAGTAACTTATTTCATGTAATATCCTGCAACTAGTACTGTAACTTATCATTACATAAACTGCTAAATGCAATATGACACGATTCGTTCAGTTAAATGTGCGAGAATTGAAACCTCCAAAGACTGATCATGATGACCACCTAAACAAGTATGAAGCACAAACTCATCGGCGTCATATACATATTTTCACTCTAAACAACATATCAACGAAAACCAAAGTTGATTTCGAAGCTAGGTAATATTTTTGCTTGTACAAATATTCGTAATAATATTTGTTAATCGATTAATCTCTAATTTCCAAGTTGCATTTTAAATACAACTGAAGTTGATTAGAACGGTTTCATTGATCAGCTATCCAATGTAATTTGTTCTAGGAAGTAAACTAGGTCATCTAAAAGATCAAACACACAACAGATCGTCTGAGTCATTAAACAGAGGTGAACATTATCATGTGGATTTCAGATTTGATGTATATAAATTAAACAATTCTTGAAGTTACTTTGGAAAAGAACAGTGTGCCTATGATGTGATTATGTTTCAATATCAAGATGTATTCGTCAGTATACTAAAAATGAATCAAGTAATGACTTTGCAACTTGAAGAAATTATCATCCACATTTTGTGCAGGGTCTTCGACTTATGTTTATTAGTTTTATTTTTATTTTTCAGACAACAGTTGCTATGCCCTACATGATTTTTATTATTATGTCGCGTGTTTTATATATGATAATTCCTGCACCATCAGGGTTACCAAATTTGATTTCTGGCACATCGTAGTATAGTAGTTATCCAGCTTGAACAAAGCCATGTTTTAAGTATTCTGTACTAACGGTTGTTCTTTTGCGTTCAGATAGTATTTTCCTACAGAAAAGTCCAACTTCCAGTTTTTAGATTTTTCTATTAATCTCCCAATTAGGGCTTAAAATTAATTCGACTTTTCACAAGCATTACAATAAGTACTGGCACTTATGGTCACCGCTTTAACCAAAATGCTTTGCTTCAATAAAATACGTGATTTAAACATTAGGATACTTCGAGTTCAATATTATTTCCGTGCAAAGAATCGTAAATCATTCTTAGTTGATTTTGTTGTCTATCAAAATACCAACGATTCCTAACATCGTTTATCTCGGTGTATGATTGCAGTGATATCTTATCGATTTTTCACCGAGTTTAGATTTCTTAGTTTACTTGGTATCAACAGAACAAAGGTATACGCAAATATGTCGGTAACTTGCTAACAAATCCGCCATGGTCAAACTACGAACTAAAATTTGCCTACCAAATTCTAGCTGAGTACTGTCTTCACATTTTGCAAATACATCCATTGTTTGAACTAGATGTTCATAATCAGACTTCATGAACCGGTAGGTTAGTAGCATCAGGATGCTAATTAGAACGGTATATGTGTAGAGGCTTTGGTATCTTGGAATCCAAGTAAACCTTTTATATAATAAAATTCCTTAACAACATAAAAATAAATTGAAACAGCAAACACTTTATACGGTACGACAAATAGTAATGTTTTGATCTCATTTAAAGCTTCGTGTTGTATTTCCAATTTGCTGGAATTTATCTCAATTGACTTTACCTTAAATGTGATTAATTTGACAAACTGCAAAGCAATTGGTTACACATAATCTATTTTATTAACAATGAGGTAATTTGTTTGAAAATTATTTAAACTATTTTCGCATAAATTTAATTAACAAATCTAAAAGCGATCAGAACAGACATTTGCAGCACGCATAATCAAGCACTGCATTTTTCACTCTGTTATTCTTGATTAAAGTAAGTGCCCGCAGTATAAATAGCGAGGGACTGCTCACTAAGCAAATTCTCATAAAGAATAAATAGAGAATACACATTACTTAAGCAATGTCATCCTAGATATATGCATTTAAGATTGTTCTTTTTGTCAACCGTTTTCACCTCTCATAAAATATTTTGGTTTTGGCGATCTATTTTTCAGCAAAACAATAATTTATGAACGCAGCCGACCGAATTCCATAGTTAGCATTACACAACAGAAATATTAGAGTGGCAATACCTATTGTGCATTATTTGCAATCTACACATCAGCTAGAGGTGGGAAAACACCTCCGCTATTGTGCCGCAATATATGAAGGAAAAGCATACATACATCCCTACATACATTTGATACAATACACAAAGCAAAAATAGATACAACAGTTGCATGCCAGCTGAGATACCAGTAACGGATAGGCATCGTTCCGGTAAGCTTCCAGCCAGCTACCAGGCAAAAAGAAAATTTTTTATTATGTTTTACCCTAGGAAATGAGATCGTAGATGGATGGGGAGGCTCAAATGGATGAGAAGGGACAACGAAACTCACAGCACAAACACCACTGAGGTCGGCTCCTTGCCATGTCAGCAAGTGAATCCAGCCATACGTGTTCACCGGTTTTCGACCCCAAGCAGGGAGCTGTGACGCTCCAACCCAGGCTAACTCCGAAGTGAGGTTCATTCCCCTGGACCAAGTCATCGCTTGACCACCTCCCCTCTTCTGCCACCCACATCCCCAGTGAGCAAACGACGCACATCAAGGGAGTCGGTGGGCTGGCATGCGCAACACGTGGCCCAGCCATCGGAGCCCGGTGCGGGAAATAACGGTGATGAGCGGTTCAGCTCCTTGCCCTGGGCCGTAAACAATGCGTCGAACACGCCTGTTACTCGCGCGGTGTTCCCACCAGATGTGAGCCAAACTGCGAAGGCACCGATGGTCGAAAGTAACAAGCCTCTTCATGTCCGCCCAGCTTAGGGGCCAGGTTTCGCAACCGTACAGTAAGGTCGAACTTACCGCTGTATTTTACAATCTACCCTTCAGGGCGAGAGTGATGTCGCGCCGCCGCCATAGGTGGCGAGGGTTAGCAAAATCACTTCGAGCTTTCGCTATACGGTTCTTGATCTCGTCCTCGATCCCAAGGGCGCTGCTACAACTTCCCAGGTAATGGAATTTCTGAAAGAATTCTAGCTGATCCCCACAACGGTCAGCGCAAGATGCCATCCCTGCCAATCTTGGAAGAACGCTTTGGATTTCGATGGTGCAAAGCAAAGCCTGAAGCGGCTGACAGCCAGTGCTAATCTGTCCTGCCCAGCTTGGTACGTCTGGGAGCTGACAAATATGAGGGCAATGTGGTCTGTATAATCTAAGTCAAGAAGTTGTTTTCATGGGAGTAGCTACACGTTTTTTAAGTCGTGTCCTGTAAATGCAAAATCCATGACTTCGTCAATAGGACGGCGACAGTTTGCCGTAAGCCCTAACTCTGCCCGTGCTACGCGCATATGATGCTTGGATAATATTTACATATTTCTCGAGCACACTTTTCCTGAGTAAACAATTCCAAAGGTCACATAAATCAATCGAATCGAATGCACCTTTGATGTCGAGGCACACGACAACGGTGGGCCGCCAATATGCATGGCGGTGCTCCAACAACTGAGGCAAGGGGAAGATGTGGTCGATGCAGCCATGATTCCGACGAAACCCGGCTTGCTCTTCATGAATCTGGCTTTCACGAGCGCCAGTCAGTCTGTGAAGAATTATGGAGGCGAGGAATTTGGAGGCGATGGATACAGACAATACCTAGTGTAATTCGGAAGCAAGTTTGAGTTTTTCAGAAGCCGTGGTATAAATATTATGGTTAGCATCTTTATTACACCACAAAATATTTAATTTATTTTGCCAGCCTTGTAGCGGAATTCAGTCTTACATTGTGAAATATAGCATAACATTTAACATGAAAATTGGCATACATATGAATCGACGCAACTATTTTGTTAACCTATTTACAAGACACAAATGGCTAGGCATGGTCAGCTAGTTAATTATTTTTTTTTCGCAGACAAACGGCATACTCAATGCATAGTCTTCGCAAAATAGAGTATATTTAGAGACCTTGAGCAAAGTTACTGTCTACTGGGAATGGTTACCGTAGTGATCATAAGATGATAAATGACATTTGAATGTTTGCAATTTGCTATCTAATGATACATAGTTTTTAATTTTGGACACCTAAAGGATTTGTGACAGCAAACAATTTAATTTATGTTGCTATATAAATGAGTACAAAGGACTGATTCACCTAGCTTCTTTCATGCTGAATTAAGGACTGCAGACGCACTTGCAAGCAACAGAAGCAAAGCTAGGAACAAAGACTAAGCAAATCTTTTCAGGTTGTCAATATAAATTAGACTTTAGCTTTACCTCGAAAGAACATGTGTCTATTTGCTGCGACAGTCAACTATTTAAGCTCAATAAAAATCAAACGCAATAAAACAATTAAAAATGACAAGCAGAAACCTTATTTAATAGAGCACAATATATTACTTAGGTCCAAAGGCTGACAGTTTAAGCATTTAAAATAGAAATTTTAAACATTTATTAGTACGTAGTCCATGCTACATTTCTTACTCTACTCGAAGGTAGGTAGCCCGCAATCAGCAAACCTTATACACTAAAAAATTTTTACGCCGCATTAGCGAACACATAAAGACAATGACAGAAATATGTCTGTATCGACCTATTGGGTACATACGTTGAACTTACAAAATGAGCACAACACATTGATGGGATTAACAACAATTATATTATATGCTAACTACTGGTAATGTACGTCGGTCTCAACGTACAAAAGCGAGACTTGCTTTAAAATTCTCACCATCTTGTGTAGTTATATGGTTTGGATTCTTAAGCTATTATTTGGTTTGCTAAGGTGGTAAAAATGGTTGCATGCTTTCGCCAACTTAATGTTTCTATCGTCGGAGCACTGACCTGCGGTAGTCAGTTTTGCTGCTTGGATCATTGATAATGGATCGGGTAGAAGCTAACGTTTGCTAAAACTTTAGTTTTAAAAATGGCTGTCAATAAGAGAGATTAGTTCCCAGAATTGACATTGTACTATAGACAGTTAATTGTCGCAAGTTTCCTATGAAAAAACGTGTCGATGCAGTTAATATCCTAAACGCACAACAATGTCCTCGAAGTATTACTATTATTGCAAGCATATAATAAATTCTGCTACAAATCAGTCAAGGAATTTTGGGAATATGTGGTGTCTACCATCTGCGTATCGGCTCCTCAGAAGTTAGCAGAATCATTTATTTATTTTGGAAGTTTCAAAACAAAACAACATTTAACCTCATCGGTGCCTCCTAACTAATGTGTGGGAAGGCAAGTCACTACAAAAATGTCAAACCCACAAACATTTACTGTACATCACGGATGATATTTAGGTACAAGAACAAAAATAGCAATGCAAAATCTTACATTAGTTGCTTTCTTTTAAATGATAGTGTGTACGAAACAGTTACCTAAACGTCATGCGCTCATAACTAAGTCATACTTCACTCCGCCACAAACTTCACAAAAGCCGCCACGATTATCTTGGATCAATACATTGATCAGAAACTGTTGCAGTTTATATTCTTGCAAAAGGTTGCTGCGCTGTTAGAAAATACATATGGTATTAGTTATCCTATAAATGCAACAAACAGTCGTTACCACATTAATTATCTGAATGTTTAGATTTAAAGCATTCTGAAAAGGGTTATTCGGTGCACTAATGAGGTTATAATCACAGTTCGCGCGATAGATACAACGGGTTCCTAGAATTCTAACGTATTTAGCATATATATTTAATTACAACGTAATTAGGGTGGGTGCTCCAAATTTGGCACGCAAGAAGTGGAATGTGATTAACTTAAAATTGCATACTTTTACACGGTATGGTCAGTTATGCTAAAGCCCTCTTGGAGCAGTATCCTTATTCAAAAATCAAATGAAGACAACAAGCACGGTACTGATTTCTAAATATCAAATATGTCATTAACAGACTATTCGCAGATGTCTCCATTATCCACTGTAGACCCAAATAATTATCGACCTCGGTTGGTAAGCAAGACCAAACGGCCAGTTTACTTTCTTGCTCGTTTATTCTTGTGGTCTCTCAAGTGGTGCAACTTCGTAATTGTACCAAAGCTTCCAGGCATTGGCGGCGTTTTATAAATGAGGTCTAATATAGGATGTTAGCATCTGAGAGATTTTAGGTCAAAACGCCAAATGCCCACCAAAGAAGGCTAAGGCTATTTTAAGCTACTCAAATATTTTCTCGGTTTGACAAACAAACAAGATTCTTTCGTGAGAATACCATATTTTCCCTTTCAGTAAAGACATGCTTCAAATTTGATCGCCTGCTCCATTGCAAATCGACTGACGGCATACACACAAAAGTGTACACTTGTTGGCGATGAACTGATATCGCTTTTTAGTCGCTCATTCGCATCTGTCAAGGACACTTTGTAGCGCCACGTGGTCACTCGTTGTTTCGTAGGTCTCCATAGCACAAGGTTATCATTGAAAATCAAAACAATTGAACATCATCACAATCACGAAGTTGTATATTTTAATCAGTAGTAGGCGTTGAGCGTTTACTGGGCGTCGTAGCACACTGCACTGAAGCTCGATAAGCGCAGAGACGGCCTCGAGTACACGTGCATTCATATATATTTCACTTAAGAAGTCACGCATCCGACCAAAAATTGGGTCACTAGCACCGGAGATGTGAATCTTCTAAAAGAGTATTCAGTGGTTCAGGCAGCCAAATGCTTTTGAATAGTCCAGATGAACTTAGTCAACACTCCAAATGCTCTCCGCTATTTTAGTCCAGCCAGGGTGAGCAAGCAGCAGGTCTGTGATGCATGACCGGTTCTGACGATTTCTTTGCTGTGCTAGTTTTATTAGTTTTCATTCTTCTAAATGATTCATTGGAGTTCCGTTAATAATAAACGATATTACTTTGGATAGCACAGGAATAAGTGTTATCGTGCCATAACTGGTCGGATCCGAGCAAACTGTCCTTTGTAAATTGAAATGACGATTCCTTAAATTCACGTTGCTACAATCTGCATCTTATCGTGGCTGATATTTTCGGCATCAGTATACGTAAGATTGTACAGAAATATTTGCCGTTTCAGAAAATGTGCATCCATAAACAAGATATGGCTATTTGCGGTACCACTTGAGTGAACAGCATGAGCAGCAATTTTCTCTAAAAATTTATTATTATACTTTTTGTGCTGGCTCACGTTGCGTAAGGATGACAGGATTCACTCTATGGAAAATACGGTTTGTTAAAATCATTTAGAGGTGTTTGGGTATTAGGCGAATTTCTCAGCTAAAGCAGTTTATGCTTTATTGTATCCTCGGGTAACAGGTTCACGACGATTAGTTGTATAACGTGGGCTCCCTATTTTGGTACCATAGGACTCCTAGCACTTTTGACGGAGTGAAGCTACGTGACCTTGCACCCCCACGTCCTGCTCAGCATGAAACGTTTTGATCTCACCGCGTAATGGCTTGTTCCTCAGAGCACTGGTTACTAAATTGTTGAATTGATGAACGAAACCCCAACAGATGACAGCACAGAAACTTTCAGCCAGAAATGACCAGTTAGTTGCAATAGTGATTTTGTTCAGAAGGTCTCAATCGGCATTAGGCTGAAAATGAACTGTGTTATACTGAATACTCTCCAGAACAGATGTAGCTGAACACAATGTTTATAATCAACGAGACCCAAATTGCCAGCTGTATCTAACGTTTTGATTATCGAATCCTCTCTGGTGAACACGAGATGCAAGATACCTAAACATATTCCGTCCTGAAGCTTCTGGGAAAAAACATGGTTGTAGAGTGATAATCCGATAAATAGCGGCTGTAATTCCATAATGACTACTTTACTGAGACAGGCTGGGAGATCTGGGGCGAGAAGCTTTATTTCGCCAACCAAGAGAACGTAACAGTATGAATGCGCGAGTAGAGTATTCATAGATAATGATCTGCGAGTGTCCATATCTAAATTGAATGACGAAAGGCCGTACAAGATGCTTAGTATACATGTGTTAGCAGGACTTAAGTGAAGACTTTAACAAAGCATGTCAAAATTCTGGACCCCCTGCTTGTTGATCAGATCTAGATGAAGCTCGCTGTGGTAACGTAGTAGTGCGCCACATATAGTCTGTACATTTTTGCAAATAATGGAGATTCCAGGGAGTACGATTATGGCATTAGAGTTCACTTCCCTCAACCATGTCTCAGTTACTATGATGAGATCCCACCACATCCAGGAATGTTACAGCTGAAGCTATATCGCTTTGCAGAAATGATCATTGCTCACTGCTATAAAAAGGAAGTAATATCATACAGGTTGACGTTTTGCTGGTAAAAGTAATTTTATGGCTTAGCTGACCTTGGTGATGTTGGCTGAAACTAGACTTTGTACGAGTCACTGGCTCTAGAGAAAGAGCTGAGACACAAAACTGGAAACACACTGTACGTGATAATAACCCTGACCGTAACGTGCATCTTACAGAATCTCTACGAATGCTCCGCATTCTGTTAGATTCGTCGCTGCGCTGGACGCCATAACGAATATCCTCGCTGACTTTGCATCGGCATTTAGACATCAGCAGCCCTGCTATCTACAATCAATCTTTTGTCGGTAGTATGTTACGGAATTTGGCCCGGTACCCTATATTAGAATTGGTACGGTTATCTCAGAACGTAAAACAACCAGCAACATAGAGCTACAACCTTTGTAATTTGCTAAAGCGGAACTCATCCTAAAAGTATTAGCATGATCTAAAGGGAGAGTGTCTAACAATTTCAAATCTATTGATCCAGGTCAAGTGACCGAACTTCATCACTAGACGGAGCTTGGGACTCTGAGACATAATAAAATATGTCGGTTTACTTACAACACTTTTTCGCCCATCAATCTTGGTTTTTGCATATTTAACATTTATTCCAGGGAATGTCTGTTATTTGTCTCTCGATGTTGGATTCATTGTACAATTGATTCTCGGACAACCTAATAACCAGCGACATAACCAGGCGAATCATTTAACTCCAAAAATAATCTAGGCTTATCATAAAGCAACATGTTTGTGCCACGCGCCATGCTTTTCATGGTCTGGGGGTCAAGAAATACAACGAAGGCTTTAAATATGGAGTCCAAGTGATTATGGCCGTCCAACAATTTACTCCGGGTTATATTGGAAACTTAATGAACAAAAGACCGGAGGCTTTATGATTGCGTCTAGTGGTTCAACACTTCAGCAAACGATGTCCTATTGCTTGCTGTTTATTTGTAAGAGAAACTGGGGATATTCATTGGTAATTGGCGGTGCTTCACATGCTATATCTAACGATTCGCATTTACTTGTCTGCTTCAAATCTGTGCGAATCCTGTTCCACATTGAGATTGCGGGTCGCATTGTGGGTTTGGTAGCATCCACCATTCAAACATGCTTCACTACTTGTCGGTTTGACGCATGTCCTTGCAAACCATTGCTGGTCAGGTTTTAGACTAAGATGGGAACATTGCAGAATGCTGAACTGGAAAAACCAGGTTATCTTGCCAACAAAAGTAATCTGATGGCTTATCAGTTCGTCTTCATTTCTGAAGGAAGAAGTGATCGTTGGAGACAAGGAGATTTACGATTAGCGAACCATTAGCAATTTGTAGGTCTGTTGAAAAATGCAAGACTTGATAAGGCGCAACCTTAACAGTTTATTTGTAACGAGTCATACCGAATAAAATATTTACCATACTTAATTGATTGTCACTTTCTATCTTTGTCTGCTATTCAATGTTGCTCTTATAAGTTGGTCTCGCAGTCCACTTTTACGTTAATCCTGATGCAATTGATGTATTGCTTAGTTTTGAATGATTTTATATCCATGGAACCCGCAGTTGAAACACTTTAACAGGTAGACAGTATACTTGTCCAAGTGTAATTGCTTTCTAGGAAATATCTGTTCAGTCTTTTAGATCTACTGGTGTTGACTCTTGCAAAACCCTTGCCTCTTAACAATTTCATAATCCGAACAAATGCATAACTCCCTGACAAGGTGCAAATGCCGTACAGCTACGTTTTGTCAGTCCTTGCATATATAGCATGATCTCTGCATGAATATATTGTTTGCATCAAGAACTACGTTGCAAACTTTACTATTGAGCCTTGAAACAAGTTAAAATTGGTTTCTGCTGCCGTTTGAATGCTATGGCATTTGACGCACTTCCAGTTGTTCAGTTTAATGGGGTGTCGTAGGTGAAACTGCAGATTTCATGAGGGTGTATAACGCAATCTTGAATTGACTTGAATGAGTAACGCACAAGTCGAAATACTCCGCTTCCCATTTCAAGCAAACGACTGTTCCGTGTTGGATGAAGAAATCCAGAAGACGAGGCGCCCGTTAAAAGAAAAATATTCGACACTGATAGCCATATTCTTCCAAGATTTAGTTATATGTTGCATACTTTTAAACCTGTTGAAGTACAGTGCAAATTTGTAAAGCCATCTTTTCACGCTGTATGCTATATTTCCTGGTAGGGGTATAATGAGTTGCTCAGAAGTTAGAAACGTGTACAAGTGTGATATTTTAGAGAGAGCACTAACTACCACCAAATATGATCTATCACGCGCTAGTCTTTAGCAAGCTACCGCCCAGAGCGTGCTTGTGTTTACATGATCCCATTGCTCACGGTGCATTTTCAGATGATTTCACGAAATTTGTTCCTAGTTGTTGTTATTGGTTTGGTTTACCAAGTGAGACGGACTTGACGTCGACATGTTTTCCTGTTATGCATTTATGGATCTCTGCAAGGTTGTACTGTTGCCCATAAATGCAGTTTGTTGCGCGTATGTGAATCAAAAGCATGGATATATAAATCCGGTTTGTCCATATTGAGTCGTTTCGAAACTCACGATACGATAGTTTGTGCAACCCTAGTCACTCGTCTCGATGTTTGCGTAGACTAAGTATAAACCTGGTAGCTACATGTTGCTCCGTGGGATCGAACAGAAGACCAGTGGTCGCTACTCTAGTATTTTCCTGTGATGAGAGAGAAGAGGCGGGTTGCAAGGGTTCTGCAAGAATCAACACCAGTAGATCTAAAAGACTGAACAGATATTTCCTAGAAAGCAATTACACTTGGACAAGTATACTGTCTACCTGTTAAAGTGTTTCAACTGCGGGTTCCATGGATATAAAATCATTCAAAACTAAGCAATACATCAATTGCATCAGGATTAACGTAAAAGTGGACTGCGAGACCAACCTATAAGAGCAACATTGAATAGCAGACAAAGATAGAAAGTGACAATCAATTAAGTATGGTAAATATTTTATTCGGTATGACTCGTTACAAATAAACTGTTAAGGTTGCGCCTTATCAAGTCTTGCATTTTTCAACAGACCTACAAATTGCTAATGGTTCGCTAATCGTAAATCTCCTTGTCTCCAACGATCACTTCTTCCTTCAGAAATGAAGACGAACTGATAAGCCATCAGATTACTTTTGTTGGCAAGATAACCTGGTTTTTCCAGTTCAGCATTCTGCAATGTTCCCATCTTAGTCTAAAACCTGACCAGCAATGGTTTGCAAGGACATGCGTCAAACCGACAAGTAGTGAAGCATGTTTGAATGGTGGATGCTACCAAACCCACAATGCGACCCGCAATCTCAATGTGGAACAGGATTCGCACAGATTTGAAGCAGACAAGTAAATGCGAATCGTTAGATATAGCATGTGAAACACCGCCAATTACCAATGAATATCATGCGAGCATCTACTATGCCGTAATTCTTCTGTCCAAAGGGGCAGGGCCTACACAAATCAAACTCTGTATCGCCTCCTAAATATTTGCTAATCAGGAATTGAAGTGCACCACTATTGTCGACGCATGGTCCCTCCTGGAATTCAGGGACTGTCCGGCTGAACCCTTCAACATTGCTCCGTCATCTATACTCCTCAAGTGCAGCGTCACTTAATGAATGATCCTCTTGTGGGTCGTCTTCGTTGTGGCTGGGATATTTGAACACTGGTGCTGTTGCGTGAAATCAGCCATGATTATTACACCATGTAATCGGCGGCAGAACCCATCGGACTGAATTTATTCCTTAGTACACGTCAATGTTTAATCAAATAAATTATACTTGTCGAACCATTTTAGTTTCATTAGTGCAACCATCTGATAATTGAGGGGTACGGATCTTGCGCACAATCATTTTCCATACTCCTTTAGGATTGCCTATATTTCTACAAAAGATGAATCTTGCTGTAGTGACCAGTCCACTTGATTTGTAGCTCAGGTAAATTCATGGAAGCCAGTTTACCATATTCCTAGGATGACTGCTACGGAAGCGAGTGTGACAGCAGCAGCTTACGCCAAGCTAGGGCCACTGGATGTTCACGAGATATTACTGGATTCATGCCTCACACTCCATGACAAGTTGTTAGCAGCTCGTCAACTTCAAATTCATACATGAGGGATCTGATTGCGGTTTGGTGCGAGTCCACCAGCAGACGTGTAGTGCTGCCCCAATCTCAGATATCATCTCCGCACTCTCCTGCTTCCAGTTCACAAGGCCTGTAGGGAATTTGAACCCCTGGTCAATTTCTTTGACGTGTCAAAAGCACGTATGAGCTGAAAGCGATTACGGTTCATTTTGTCTTGGGTACTTTGCAACTAGTGCAAACGGCAGCTTCACATAAAACAGTAAATCTCACTCACCCACATTTCGCCAACACTCAGGTGCATCGAGCTTTAGGGCACACGTAGAACATCCGCATTTCTTTTGGTAGCAGCAGTCTAACGAAATAGGAAAACAAATCTATACCAGCACGTCACCATGATCTGTTGTTGTTCTGTCGTTGTGGGAGTACGATTAGCCGCACAGCTGTACATCCCGTGGAATTATATCGGAAGTTAACAGAGTCCCAGAGAGTCCCACCGGCCACCGGAAATTAACTAATGGGCAATACTTTTACGCTTGTTAAGTCATTCGCAACTACTGAATGTGTCATGACCGTGGAACAAACGGTTGAGCGTGAATCGTCAGTGATCTATTTACACCGTTTCCATGGATACTTAAAATACCAAAATTTCTAGTAGGATGGCATATTAAGGTTTTCCAGATTGGCCGGATACGTATCTGGGCGATAAGGAATATTTAAACATTCAAGTGTGCCAAGGCGGGGAACTCAAGTCAAGTCAATAAAATGCTTAATACACCAACAACGCTTGAATATTCAGTCATAATCAGACTGGTTTCATCAAATAAATGTATCGTACGCGCTGGATTATTCCATCACCTTTCTTTCTAAAATGGGTGATTAGATTTGACCTAAACGCTTCTTTATCTACTTTAGGATTCTTTTACCATACCAATACTGTAAAATTCCTTCTCGTGTTCATTGCGAAACTGATTTTGATTTAATTGTCCAAGCTGATAGAATAAAATGAGATTTGATAAAATCTGTTCAAAAGCCACTGCACTCAGCTTTCTTTTTATTTCTGTATTCTGCAGGAATTAACTCCTTAGGCGGCCGCGCACTTGCAAATAGATCCGATGAGCCTCCAGTAGCTGCTAGACATTGTTCCGGACTCATTTATGCAGAAGTAGCATCTCAAATTTTCACCGTCTAATTGTTACGAATTCTTATTTTGCTAAGATGGTTTATGTGAAGGTAACATTCAGTCTACGACAGCGTTGTCACTAACCCTTTTATCATTTGCTGGGATAACATTAAGCAACTGTCGAAGCGTCATCAACATTTGAACACCGTAGCCAGTGCATTATGCACTGCTGTCGAGATGTTGCAAACCATCAGCCAAAAACATCGGCATCGACCCGGTGTCAAAATCGACAAGGGTCATTAACATATTCAAGGACACATGCACCGATATGCGTCCGCACGTCGTATTCACACCCCCAGACATGCGTGGGTGAGTAAATGCTGTAGACTTACATGCCATTGGTGGGTCGGCAAATTAGTGAGCTCCAATCTACCCCTGACATGCGCGTCGACTGAGCAAAAACGAAAGACTCTTCTTAAACGTGCGGTGGATATCAATTAAGAAAACAAAGTTCTCAGTCGAATTTCAGTGTTTGTTGGATACAATGGCCAAGAGGACTGCTGTTCCTGGATTACAGGGTGTCAATTGATCACTCACAAGCAAGCATTCAATGTACGGAACGCACTGCTCAGATATTTTGAAAAAGGAATATTTCCAAAACAAACGATTAAAATGTTGGTTTGCATATTCGCACTCAGCTCACTAGGTCGTATTAGAAACACTATATTGCAATACTGTTATATATACGATGTTTCACATGGTAATTGGAAATAAACCCTCACTCTCTCTAGTCCAGATTGAATTCAATCGCAACAATTCTGAAGGAGATATGGCGATTATACCTGCAAAGATGTTTGGTAATAGTATCTTTTCAATGTAATTTTAACCTATTAAAGACGAATGGGTGCGTCATTTCCGCTACCCATGGAAGTTACCATGCTGTTCATGTTGTTGTGCCTATTACAACCATAATTTCGTATGTCCTTCTAATGAATTGATGTCAGCATATCCGGGCCAGATATAATGGTGCTTACCAATTTATGTATAACTGCAAAGTCAGTTGCATAGGCACAAATGATAGCATTTTTTCTTTCAGAATGAATCAACATAGGTTTTAATGGGATAAGTGAGAATATCCTATCAACAACTATGTTCACTTGGGCCGCCGAATTCCTCGATATGAGAAAAAATGGTGTCAGGTCATTATGTAAAACACAGTTTAGATTCTAAACTGGCGTAGGGCACTTTATTCACCGATTCCTTCAGTTTGCTGTGGCCGTCGCTTTAGACCAGCTAAATCCATTCTTTTACGCTAAAAAGCAAATATTCGACAGATTACAGTTGTCGTAGACATAAAGGAATCTGTCCTCATTCGCTCTGTACCTATGCTTGTCTTGTCTCGCTCAATATCAGTTATAAATATGTATCTGGATTATTGGTAATGGTATTGTAGATTTAACACGAAATGCTTACATTTACCAACTTTCGCGTTTGTATTGTGGATCTCAAATTTTTGAAGGGAACTAATTCCTTTGAAATATATGTGTCCCTGGTCGATTTCAATCAAGACTAGATTGTATAATAGACCGAGTTACACCGCACGTAGCATGAGTATATATTTTAATCCGCTTCTGTAAATAGAGTTAACTGTGGCAGGTTAAAAAGCATCTGCAATTACATGCGATTAGTCAATCGGGAATGGGCAAATTTTAATCGCTTATATGTGGCAGTTGTCTGACGTGTATTGAATGCGAACAAACTTTGCAAAGGACAACCAGTCGTTCTAACTGTTTAAGCAAGTTACATGTAGGTTGTCAACCGCTAGGCGTTGTTGCAAATTTGAATGTGGACAACTTGCATTAATGCATTTATTATTATGAATGTCCAAACCATCCGGAAGCGAAACAATAGATTAGTCTGTCGTATGTTCAAATGTCCTATTTTCTATTTCGACAACTTAGCTGCTATTTAGCTACTTAGAAATTTAACATTCGCATGTAGGGACCTTTACACACTCAGACATGCAATTTCAGTAGTGTTGAATATGTACTTTACGTCTGCAATATTAACTAGTTTGTGCATAGAACCATTGAAATCACATGTGGCGCTGGATGCGCGGTTCATGTATACACGTTAAATGTAAGGAATTGCGAAAAGCACTGTACTACTCTAGTTTCTTCCGCTGTTCAGCCATAATGAATTAAGGAAACGTGCGGAAACAAACCGGCGAAGTAAAATTAATTTCCCTCTTCCTGCAAACGATTTAAATGTGTACACCGCAACTACCATGTCGGTGCTCGTATATTCGTTTCAATTAAACGATGATGTTCAGTTTGGTGCGGCAACAAAAAATACACTGGTTTTGACCACCAACTGCACCTATAATTTACTTTCTAACCAAAACATTATAACCTCTGTTTTGTTTTCAGTAGCCACGCATACCTATGCAGTTCAGCACAAGAAAACTGCGACAGCAAGCGAGAGGGCGATACATTATGTAAATTCCACCTTTTTCAGAACCCAATGTTAAACAAATATTTGATTAATGAAGGTCAGTTTGCAGCGCTTTTTTTGCAAATGAAAGATTTTTGTTCTATCTGTGCGGCATTACACATAATTATTTAATTTAACATGCTACTAAGGAATATTATATCTTACGTAGAATATTATAAAAGAAAACGCATTTTGTGACCCGAGGCAGTGACGTGCTGGTGAGATAATATTTGCTAAAAATAATATCTTTCTTTTGTTTACTTGTTGCTTGGTATGTAGAATATTACGTACTAATTAAAAGAACAATTCAACGCGACTTTACACCTTCCGTTGGATAGGTACTAGAAACATGGAACTAACAACCAAGGTAACAATAAATGCAAAAGAGTTAGTACTTTGAATATGAAAATAAGAACTTATCTTTTGCTCCGCCGTAGTCCAGCAATCCGCTTAGATTCACAACACCTACAATTAACATCAAATTGTTTCATGGTAAACTCCAGATGTAGGATGGAGATGTAGTGCTAGGTGACAAATTGTCATTTGATGAGTGTGTCATCTAACCGTTTTTTCATTGCTGTTAGTGTCGGTGTAGAGAAGATCGATTCTGGGAGAGCATTCCACGGTGACAGACACAAATAGAAAAGAAACCTCGGCGGCACTCTAGACGGCTATACTGCACGGCAAGTTTCAGTTAGTGGCCCCTCAGTGCTTTATTGGTGCAGCGTCACAGTAAAGAGTAGCACACATGATTTGGGTCTTGCAGATAAATTATGCTATGATAAGGTCGTCTTTTAGTCTGCGATAGCTTCAACTGAATGGCCACAATCCTCGCAGCATCTGCTTGTATGAAAAATTACGCATTCCAATTGGATTCTTATATGCCAGATATTGTGACGGCTCCAGTGCATTAAGGTCGTGTTTTAGCCATGGATGCCAAGCTTATATCGCCTATATGACATAGGAGGGAACATGCACACTGAGCATTTTTCGAAATATGGAGTTGTTTATTTGTGCAAACGCCCGTCGCAACAGCCAGCCGTGTTGGTTCCCAGTCTTTGAAACCTTTCGTATTGCCTGGAGCAACCCAAGTCATCTTGAAACAAGGCACCCACTTCATGTTTGACAACTGCTTGGTGCAGATTATTTGATCCGAGCCTGTATGAGTAGCTGCTCCGATGTCGGAAGCAATTCCCTTAAATGTACTAACTTTGACCATTGATAGACCGCCTCTAGGTCACTCTGGACAGATGCTGGTCGGCGTTTTCCTAGATCCTGCGCAAAATCTAGAGGTCGTCTGCACACAATAGAATATTTGAAGCGATTCCCTGTGCAGTCTACTCAATAAACACTAAAAGGTAACATAGACCTAGAAAACAGTCTTGCGGCACGCCACACTCAAGTTGTTTGGGGTCAAATAAAGAGTTCCGAACTCTGAGCAATAACAACGATTGAGCTAGAAATTTGCGATCCATCTTAAAAGTGGGTCATCGACTACTAATGCTGGAGCTTGAAAACTCGTATCCGATGGTCTACAGGACCAATAGCTTTCTAAAATTCTAAGCAGAGCACAAGAACGCCTCCTCGAACGTCAGCGGACTTTGTCCAAATATTGTGTGCGATTAGTAAATTTGCTGCGCATGACTGCTGTCGGCGGAAACCGTGCTGCTCAGGCGTGACGGTGTTACAAATTTCCAGATAGCAAACCAGTACATCGGTAACAGTGAATTACATAAGCTTGGAGAGTATAGGAAGAAGAGATGCTGCACGGGGTTTGGATAAATCAGTTTTGCTTCCACCTTTTTTGAATCGGGGTTATTATTCTAAGCTTCCAAATGGCGGAAAATTTATTCTGATTTAAGCAGCGCTGGAAATACTGAGTTAAATATCCTGCCAGTTGGCTTGCTGCTGCTTTCCATGCCTCTGGACAAATGGCGTCGACACCCAGCCAGTTAAGTTTGAACAGAGCCGTCGGCATTTGCAATACAGCCTTCGCTTTAAAAGGATATGAGTTAGTAATGTCAAAGGGACAACAATATTTGGAAGATTGCTTAGTGGGAAGACCCTCTGAAACGTGGGAGCATATTACATCAGCAGCGCGTTTGCTCCTTCCACAGCCGTTCTTTTTGTGCCATCAGCCGTCGTGAGTAGACGAACTACTTGCCTTACCCTTAGTATGCTATAGACCTGCTTACACAACATTTTAGTTAGCATTGAAAGTGTCTGCGATATTCCGCTGATATGCGGCTTTGTCATTTCTTAGCGTTTGTGTGCAGCGTTTAGGATTTCCTGCGTAGTTATTTCAAAATTCTGGTGCTGGAGCTTCTCTGTATACTTGGGCGTTTTTACATACACCAGGAGCTTACCTCAAACTTTAAAAGCAGAGTTCTACAGTACGTCCAGTATTAATAAACCTGCTCTTCATGCTGCTGATACTCAGTACATACACATACATACATACAAGTTAGTTAGAGGTAGGGAACACCTCAGCTACTGTGCTGCAATACATGGAAAAAAGGGGAGAAAAAAGCAACTAGCGCAAGCCGGCTGAGCTACCTGTAACGGATGGGCATCGTTTCTGTTAGCTACCAGCCGGCTATTGTGCATCAAAAAATTACTATGCAATTATATAAGGCTAACTAATTAGATCGTGGTTTGAGGGGATGCTGAGAGGGGTGGGGTGGGACAAAGTAACTCACAGCACGAACGCAACTGAGGTCGGCTCCTACACATATCAACACGTGTGTCCAAACAAACGTGTTCATCGTCTTTCGGACCCCAACCCGGGAGCCAAAACGCTCCAACCAGCGGCAGCGCCGAAATGAGGGCCTTCATTCCTCTGGACCAAGTCATCGTTTGGCCACTTCTACTCTTCTTGAATTCAAACGCCCGGCTGGCAAACAACACACGTCGCGGGAGTCGGTGCGCTGGTATGCTTAAAACTTAGCCGAGCCACCGGAGCCTGGTGCGTGAAATGACGGTGCTGCGCAGTTCCGTTCCGTTCCTGGTGCCATAAACAAAGTGTCGAACACGCTTGTTGCTCACGCGGTGTTCCCACCAGATATGAGCTCAATTGCAAAACGCAGCGGTGGTCGAACATAACTAGCCTCTTCAAGTCCGTGGCTTTAAGGGGCCAAGTTTCACAACCGTAAAGTAAGGCAGAAGGTACCACTGTATTTTACACTCTATCCTTCAGGGCAAGAGTGATGTCGCGCCCCCGCCATAAGTAGCGAATTTTAGCAAAAGCGCCTCGAGCTTTTGCTATACGATTCGTGATCTC
The DNA here is from genome assembly GCA_944474145.2 of Dicrocoelium dendriticum. NCBI lineage: Eukaryota > Metazoa > Platyhelminthes > Trematoda > Plagiorchiida > Dicrocoeliidae > Dicrocoelium > Dicrocoelium dendriticum. The sequence goes on from OX104065.1 coordinate 125,366,684, forward strand.
ATCTTTAATCCTACGGGCGCTGCTACGACTACTCAGGTAGTTGAATTTCTGAAAGACTTTTAGCTGATCCCTATCAAGGGTCAACGAAGGAGGCGGTCCAGACCAATCTTGGAGGAACGCTTTGCACATTGAGGGTGCGAAGCAAAGCCCAAAGTGAGGACGGTTAGTGCAAATCTGTCCAGTGCCGCTTGGTACGTCTGGGAGCTGCCGCTGATTAGGGCATTGTCATCAGCATACTACGTCAATAATTCGTTCTCCTAAGAACAGATCCACACCTTCCAAGTCGAGTCTTGTGGACGCGATTTCCATGACTTCGTCAACAGCGAACTTGAAAAGGGAAGGTGAAAGCTGGCATCCTTGTCTCACACCGCTGGAGACCATAAAGGGCGACGACAACTTGCCGTAAGCCCTCACTCTCTCCGAGATACGCGTATATAATACTCGGATAATATTTACAAATTTCTCTGGTAAACCTTTCCTGAGTAGACAGTCCCAAGTTGCAGGTATATTCACCGAATCTAATGCAACTTTGATATCCAGGAACATGCTCTAACAACTAAGGCAAGGTGAAGATGTGATCAATGCAGTCACGACCTCGACGAAAGCCGGCTTGCTTTTCACGACTCTGGATTTCACAAGTGCCAGTCAGTCTGTGAAGGATGACAGAGGCAATCAATTTGGAGGCGATGGAGATAAGACTGATTCCTCTATAGGTGCCGCATTCCGAACCTGGGCCTCTATTGAAAATTGGAAATTTTACGAAGCGGTTCAGTCGGTTGGGACAGTTTCCTGCTCCCACAGTTTAACTAGCAATTCGTGTAAATCATCCACAAAAGCAGGTCCCCTGAATTTAAAGAGGGCTGGAGGAAGATCATCAGGTTTCGCGGCTTTATTGAACCTCAACAATCCGATCTCATGTTCGACTTGTGATCGACATGGTGGATCCAAAATGACAGCCTACGGAGCATGGCGATCAGTGGCTGGCGAGCAATCTAACACTTCCAGTCGATTCAATTTCCTTTCAAATTGCTCAGCTCAACGCTTCAATCGTTTTGACAAGATGTGGATAGGCTGTCCAATCTCGTAACAAATTGTTTCACTAACACCAAATCTTCTGCTGCTCTATTCCCGTATCAGAGGGAATAATTTACAATGGGTATCAAGGGCAGCGGCCATTTCCATCCCTGACGCACGATGAGACCACCAGGATTCGCGGTCTCTCTTCAGGCTAGCACGGAGTTTTGCCCGGAGCTCTTTGCGAGTTTCATTGTGTTCGCTTCCAGCCTGCATATGCCGGCCAGCATCTACAAGTTCCAGAGACCGTGAAGAGTCCCAATGTCCATGTTGGTGATTAAACATACCACATGAGGATTTTCCCGCTGCAAGTAAGGTTTGGTGAATATGAGGCCAGTGAGCTTCAGTTGTCTCCAGTGAGCGTTTATCCAACTCGAATGACAGCGTAGTTTGATAGGCATTCAAAACAGCTGGCTTCGCCAGTTGGCTGGTGTCAATGCGCTCACATCATCGCCGCGGGCTTCCGCCAAAGCGCATCCGCAGGTCAGCACATACAAGTGCATGATCGCTGTCCACACATGTGCTCCAAATCGAGCGACGGTTCTAGGTGCAGCCTCTCCAGCGGTAAGTGATTGCAATATGATCGGTTTGCGTCCAAGGCTAGTTCGAGGCTGGCTGGCGCCAAGTCAATCTCCGGCGGGTGCTGTGTCGGAAATTAGTGCACGCAAGAAATAAGCGAACATGCTAACACAAATAAAGTAACCGCTCACCGTTATCATTACGGGAGACTACACCATGTTGGCCGCTCAAATGCAGCTCATATGTGAATAATTTTCCAACCTGAGCTTACAGATCCCCAGTCAACACTACAGTGTCCGAGCTTCTTCTGTTGCGAAGGAGCTCATTAAGTTGACGATAGAAGTCGTCTTTTACCGATTCATCACTTTAGTTTGTCGGTGCTTAAGCAGCGATAACGAATAGACACATGGCAGTCCCAAGCGACTTCGAAGTTTTAACGAGCCAGCCAATCGGAACACACATATCCTGCTACCGGTTGTAATCCAATCAACCAGAGCAGTTTCAGCCCGGGGACTTAGGGCAATACCAACACCGGCTTGGCCGGTGCTCGATGCTGCATCGTCACCGGATAGGTGCAATGAAAGGTGCGGCTAGTGTCACCTGAACGATATCGCAGAGTGAGTACAGAGCTCGAGTCTTGCAGGCGGGTCTCCGATAAGCCGCAGATATGGATTTTGAGGGTCTCTGATGTTCGGATAAGTGCTGTATGTTGACCGACCTGAACCAATGTGCTAACATTGAGGCTGGCCAATCTGAAGGAGGATCGAGGGATCCAAATAGAAACCGATGAACTGGGCTTGACCGCTTGCTTGGACATGGGCCTGTTGACAGGGCAGGAATGACGCTCTGCGTTCACCCATGAGTTGACAATAAAACACAAGCGACTATTGAAGCAAGGTGGGGGAGGAACGAGAATTGGGGCGTTGAAAACAGGGGGATAAAAGTGAAGCTAGAACGGGACGATATGGTGAAAAAGCGTAGGAAGGAGGATAATAAGACAGCAAGTGTTGAGCAGTAGCATCCAAACCCCTATCCACCCTGATCGATGCAGCATATAGGGCACCGTTGATTATCCTCTGCGGTGGCCAGAGCATCAGAAATTGGTTTGAAGTGTGATTCATAGTTTTGCGTGGGCAGGATACAGTCGTGTTTCCCAGGCATAGACAAGAGAACGATTAGTTTTATCAACCAAAGCCTTTGGTTTAAAATCATTACCGCAAGAAAGAGGGTTGGGCACTAGGCTACAAGGAGTCCGTTTAAAGATATAAGGAGCCACCCTCCTTCCAACCCCAACCTAGAGGGGATGGAGGCTGAGTTTGTCTGACATCTAACCATAGGCCAATCTGGTATGAGTGGCTCTGAAGGTGCAAAAATGCACCACCCAGTATAGCTCAATGTATCACTGAGGCACACAAACCATCGCACCACGGTAAGATCCAGTCTCATTGCGATAGGGCGTAAAACGAATTGAAAGGGCGACTAGGTATCAGTGAACTAATTACAATCAATTCATTCATTCATTCATTTCCATTCAGTCATGTTCATTCAGTCATTCATATTTGGGTTACTGTACGTTGCTTGTATAGAATGCAGCACAATTTTAAAACGTAAAGTCCTATGTAAAACAAATTTGCCCTAATCGTACTTTTATACTCCCCACCTATTTGATAATGAAGTCGAGAAACATGATATTTAAAGTAAGCATAATAAATTGTTACAAAATACATGTGGGTACTGGGAGTGCTACAAGTGTATGCTCTATAGGCAAATATATACCTTGTCCTCGGGTTTGTATACCGTCTAATTAGGTCAGAAAATTTACCGACATTAGTTGCAATAAACCACACTGCTTTCCGTAAAATACTTCTGAAGTTGACAGTACACGTGTGCACAGTTAAAGAATTTACATATCTTAAGCAGTCCATCTGATACAGCTCAGTTTCCGGTTAAACATTAGCATCAACTGGTTTCAACAACACTAGTTCCATGGGTCTTTGAACGATTATTTATTCGGAGGCGGCAGTCGTGACCAGACAGACTTTCCTTGGTCTTTGTCTTTATAATAGAATAGCCAACAATTGCCAAAACAAAACGAAATCTTGTTTCAAGATGATTTGTAGTAACTATGTCGACGAAATTTTCTGGTTTCTAACATTTGTGAATCTATTTTTCTTTAATCACGCTGTCCTATAAAAATACACAACCTAACATTTTACTGATCATTAACCTCCGAATGAAAAACGTATAGATTAAGGAGATATCTTGTCTACATTAATGCTTGCAGGGTTGGTGTGCAGTTTTTGGTTGATAAATAATTCAAAATGAACCGCAGCGTTTTGAAAATTTTTATTTCGTAACGTGTTGCATTTGCCTCATAGTCTTCGGCAATCTAATATCACACCACGCTTCATTAGTAAATTTTTTTGGCTCCACAGTTGCGCTTGAACCCTTAAACGAAGTAACGGTGCAACATTTATACATTAAATCTTCCATTCATTCTAAAATATATAATAATCCTACGGAAATGAGCCAAACGGATATATTTCCGATTTACGTAACCTGGAGTAGCCTGAACAAATAAAATAGTAGTCGTTTCTGTAATGTTCCCAGCTAGGATAAGCAACGTTGAAATATTGAACAATATAAGATTTTTCTGAGGTTGAGGAAAAGGCTTATACATACAACATGTTACATTGCATTTAAAATTGGTACTTTACTACCAAAGAGCCATATTGTCAACAGATTCCGTTTAACGTGGGTATAGTAAAGTTCTACATCAGATGATTTGTCATGTCCGCGGCATTCTAGACTAATCTATAAAGTCATGTTTCTTTCGCATCGTCTAAACCCTTTAACTAAGAGATGCAACAACTTCGGCACACATTTTGTTGAAATAAGGGTTTGAGATATTTTATTGATTTACTGTTTTATGTACAATGCTCAGTGTACGTGTAATTTTCTCAAAGCAAATTAGTGTAAAGCATACAGTTGTATTTTGTCAGAAAGAAAGATACAAATAAACCATCGTTTCAGGAAAACCTTCAGCCAAAATATTTGATGATTGTAAAGAGAAAAACAAGGGTGGTTAGCCTAAGTGTATTGGTTATACTATTTTCATTATTTTAGGATGTTCAAATAATATATATGGCCACATGTTCCACATTGTTTCGACTGGCCTTGCAGTGTAACACGATTGATTTGAAGGTTTGAATCCCGTTGAGTCAATTCCGCAGTACGTGCTTTCTCCCCCACATTTCCTCCGAAATTGTGCTCCGTTTGAACGACTAAAACTAATTTAATAAAAGTAAACGCAGGTTTTATTGTCTGAAAGCACATACGTTTTCCATCGGTATGCGGTAAATTTATCTTAGCGCTCTAAAGCAACATAGTCCGGTAGATTTGGCATGAAAGCGCCTGTATGAAACTTTTATGAAGTCCGTTGCATTAACGTCATTTTGAACGATAGTTATACTTAAATTGTCACCCGCGAACATTTCGGTAAATCTGCGGTATATTCTAACCTACGCAAAGTAGACGAAGCAGCTTATTTAGCTAAATCGTTAAATATATCTTAACCTATTAACGGTTTATAGCTCCTGATAGTGACATGTATTAACCGTAAATTAATTAATACCCTTATACTGGTGCTTCGAAAACGACATACTTAGTCAGGTTCTATTCGATTATTCTTGGATTAGTTCGTTAATGAAGGTATAGTTGTTGGTTAAGCAGCTCAAACCACGAAATAAGCATGAGTATATGGAGTATAATAGGTGTGAATTGTTTAAGTTAGCAATTATCATATCAAAACGGTCATATAATCATCACCCGTCAATGAAAGTAATCTAGGGCTATTTATTTCTACACGAATCATCAGTAATGTGCGTTACATATGTTCCATATAGGCCCAAATACGCAACATGACCGTTTACCGTCTGTGGTTCAGATTACTGCGCTACTGGAAAAGGTAACGACCACGGTTAATATATAGTTATATCCAATATAGCGTCTCTCACATTGCACTGGCTTTCACGTTGATATGTACAAATGCTTGCTTGGCCCCCTCAAAGGTTATTTGACAATAACTGCATTTGTCTGCGATCTGGGAAAAACATGGAAGCCTATGAAAGTTTTTAAAAATCCACTTGTATTTAAACGCAATAGTTTAAAAATGCAAGCGCACTTTATCCCAAATGATTTGAAACAACCTCGCCCCTTCTCTATTTAATCGTATTTGCTGCAATTTGAAACATATTTTTGGAATGCTGTACCTTCCTTAACTATCTTGAGAGCTGCAATGTATAGGAACTTTTATGTTTAGAGGACATGAATACTTGATAGTAGATTTTCTCACAGAATTAACGTGCTTCTTATGTTCCTATATCCACATATTTTGTTCTATCGATGAGCTCGGCTAAAGATGAGTGAGAAGTTCCTATCTTGAAATTAATGTGCCTTGATTTGGCCACTATTAGGAAATAAAAATAATTACCTTAGAACATTGATGCATGATATGCTGCCGAATAAACATGGACCGAACAAACTAAACTGTGCAGGAAAGTTATGTGTATTATGTCATTATTTGCATAAGGTTTTAATGCAGTCATCTTAAACAGTAAGAGAACAAAGTTACAAACTATTTTAAAAAATTTTCGTAATTGAAAGCGATATGGTGAAGGTTGACAGACGGCACAAAACTTGTCAAGTGAAAAACTGTTTCCGAAAAATTTAATTTACAGCAGGAAAATCAACGAAGCTTTACGGTAATAAAATTGGGGATTTCAAATCTCCTGCCAGAGCAAAACGTGTTTGTGCAGCCGTTGGAATTAATTTACATTCTAGTGTTAAATATGAGCTAGTATCGCTTGTTTGGAAGCATTTCACACCGATTGACTTGGGCAATTTTTAAAATGCATGGATTTAATTCTCTGATCCATATTTGTATGCTCTGTTAAACGGTTCACCTATGCCGTCAAAATGGATAAAAAATAACAAAGACACTACCGTTATTGTACTACGTTAGTCACTAAATACGTACATAATTATTCTCGTTTATGCAGATCGTTGAAAGCATTTCTCGAAAGATGCATTTGTCCGAATGGTGGTGCAATTTACCAATAAATAAATAACATTTTTAAAGCCAATCCAACTTATGTATTTTATGTTTGCTCCACATAAGCTACCTAGTTCCCTAGTAGAAAACGATCCGTAAATTGCGAAAATGTAACTATTGTACAGGTAATTTTTGATACCATGTTATGTAGTATATTCCTAAAAATATCTGAGTAATTCGCCGATGTATTCCTCACAAATGATTGATTGATTAGGTAAAATAGCTACAACTACAAAAAATAGATATTCATTGAAACGGAAGTATATAGGTTTTGTGATAATTTAGTAAGAAACCATAATTTAGGCTTAGTTATCTACATCTAGGAGAAAGTCTTACTATATTGTAGTGGGTACTCCGACTAAGAGATATATAATACATGATTACGTCATCCATTCGATGTGCGCATTTTACTGTACGAGATAAAATTACCCGACTTATTGTCGCATGATCCTCACAGATTTCAAAACCTCCAGGTCTTTTAGGAAGCGTTAATCCGTCCGCCACTTTTCTATTTACGTTAGACAAATGCTAAAATCATACAAGCTGTTATAAAAATTAAGCTGATGACATCGTATTGGGTCTCAAACATAGCCACAGACATCTTACTTATGTTATAATATTGTCCAAGCCGTTGCAAAACCGCGATCAAATGCTTAAAATTAGTCCATTTATAAGTAAATGTGACTTACCGCTCTTAATTTTGTCACACAGAAAGATCAAGTACAGTCAATTGCTCCTATAGGGCACAAAGTGTTATTTGAAGACTATAGAATAAACTATCCTACTTTCGCGAAGTAGTTAGTTATGGCCCCGGACTACGTCTTTATATACACCCTACAGTTAAATTATACCTATACAATTGTTCATTTTAAGCCTTTGCACCGAAAACCTCCTCTGAATCTCGTGATTTGCAACCATCTTTTTTAATGAGTAGTTTATATTTACCTGGGGTTTACTTTTCCCCATTGATAGCTCCTGGTCTTCTGCTTAATAAATTGTCATTTTTGTGTCCTTAAAGCGTTTATTCCGGTGTAGAGAGGTTTCCTTGTAATTTTGTATAAATCAGTATATGTTTATACATAGCTTCTTGAGCAAGAATATTGCACCAATGATAATAACTTAATCACGAAATATTTTCCTTAACATTTTATCATATAAGCTGCGGTTTACTAGTCTAATATGACATTTGCAGTATGCAAATCTACATTTATTCGATTATTAATGTTTCATGGGTGGAAATCTGGACAAAATTTAGTTGGTTTTCCTCGCATTCACCCACTTTGGAAAGATATCAGTCGTTTCAACATAGTTGACCTCGGACCCCCAACAAGTTCCTATTCCAAGACTTCCGCTTTTCAGCAGCTTATTCCTATAAGTCATGTATGAATATTGCGGACCTGCATGACTGATATTTGACAACTATTTAGCACGGGTAATCTTTCACAGTAGCACAAGTTACGAGCTATGCGGTAGACGAAAACTGGCCAAGATCTGTAAGACAGTCCGACGTTAAGCCAGATGTCCGGAGATTTCATGGCTGAGAGATGAGCGTGACGAATTTAATGTAAATTAAACGAGAATCCTCCACTCATAAGTAAACAAAAATTTCCATCAAGACATCTTCCAATTGCTGTGTCGGACATTTGCCATGCGGCACGCAGTAGAGTTAGGGCCAACCGCCTTTCACTGTGCAGTTCGTAACTGGCCCGAAATTGGAAAATGTGACCTGTTTAACCTTAAGTATAAATCAATCATGTAGGTCTGTTGCGGTCACACAAGGCATATTGGCCCAACCTGCCGGCATCCGAAAGTCATGGGGGTTAAAACCCGGCAGTTGTCCTGGGAATACGCACCACTGATGAGATTCAGCAAGTTCTAAAGTTTGGCTGTTTTTATTCTAGACTGTAGGGGTCATCGTAACTTCATCTTATTTCCATCTCTCTTTTATAGCGAGTTTTGCTAGATCCCAGGTCTGCCGCTCTTGAAACATTAACCCAGTAACAACAGAACAGCGATCGCGTTTTGCTTTTCCAATCTAGTTATTTCACTGTTTCATGGTAGCTTTGACTTTGGTAGGTTTATTATATCATGATGTTTGATTATATGGAGGCCCATAATGAATAATGCAATTTCTTGACTTTTACTTATAATAGCAAGCTTGGCGATCTGTCGGTACCTTACAGCAATGACTGGTTATTAAGTATATTTTCAACCAGGTTGAAAATGCGGTTCATGCCTAAAGGTTCAAGCTAGCAATTCGTCTCGTTTAAGTTTCTTGGATAACAACTGCTAAGGCACCAATGTAATTATTTGCTCCCAAATAAGATCTGCTTTTCCTCTCAATCGATAGTTTCTTCTCACAAGAATAAATCTGCTGTAATCGCTATATCATCGAATCAGGACAGACAGTGATATTCCTTGAAAATCCTTGAAAAGCAGATTAAACTAGTAGTCTAACCTGACAGAAATACGGGGAGATTGTATATACTTAAGTGAACTGTGCCTACCGGTAGACATTTCCAGCATATATAAATGCACTTAACATGGCGGCCTGCAATACGTGCTTAAACGCATGTCTAATTGTGATATGCTAAAATTATTATGAAAATGCGCCGAAAGCTTGCAGCGAGCTTTCTGCATCCGCTATAATAACTGCCTTAGAAAAGCAACAAATGTACTCCATATGACAAGAAGGAACTAAAGAAATGTATATTTTAGTATTTTTCGCTATGACACTCTAAAAATCGTTGTGAGAATTTGCAAGATCAAATAACGTGTAGAAGAGGTGCATCATCCCCAATGCTAGCAACAATCAAAGTGAAATACAAGATGTTTGTGTGTGAGCAAGTGCTGCGTATTGCAGAAATAATGGCCAGCTTACTATCTACTATTACTGCTTTGATATGCCTTAAACGGTTGACTATCAGTGGTGAATATGCTGATTATATCACCGCCCTCTTTCATAAATAGCTTTGGATTATTTAAATCAGAGAAATTTATGGCGCTGTAATGTCATACCTTTGAGATTTTGTAATCATTTCCAATGTTCTCTCTTCAATTAATATGTAGATGACCTTACTCCACTTATGATGATTGGTGGATCGCAGAGGTCACCATACTCAAGCTTTAGTTACACTTTAATGCGGGTTCCTATATTAATCACCTGGTTACCGAGTAGCATGTTACTACTGTGTATTCGTTGACTACACTGCTGTTTACACGCATAATGCATGTGAAGGGTGCAGATAATTGCTTCTATTAACTGAGGGCTTCCAATTGGTTGCGTTTGTATTGTGTGTTAAATATGTAAACAGCAACTGGAAACACATACATTGTTTTCTGAAAACTTTCATTCTGTCCACAACAGAAGTGGCAGTAGGCATCCCAGTTTTGATCAGCGGGGCTCAATTACGTGAATATGTTGTCTATATAAACATATCCCTGCATTTCCGGTGCTGATGAACCCAGCGTACGGGCGTGTTTGGACACATACACACCAACTGTTTCTATCGTTACGGTCCCATGGATGCAAATAACTCCGATGCGAATGAATACACCAGGCCGGAAATAAACAATTGAACCAAGCGGCAGAAGGCACCTTAATCCCTTCTCAACCAAAAAGGGCACGACACTTTGGTTTATGTTACATTTTTACCTAACAAAGACAATAGTCTGAGTCATGGGGTTACTTATAAGTGTATACACTTTTTGAACCTAACAGCGTGATAATATTAGCAGTAATTATAATACATACAGCGCATTCTGGATATAGATTGACGCTGGAATGTTTATTGGCCTGAAAAATATATAGGTGGTGATTGATGAGATAGCCTAACCACTTTCGCAAACATACATATTATTCTGTCCCCAAAGTGAAGTTCAAACCCCTTTAGGTCAGCAGCTTTGGTAGATTTATGGCACATTAAACACATAACTAAATTATTTTATTTCTGCCAGTGAGGGACACGCCTAGAAAGGATTGACCATATTATAACCAGTAGTTGTCACAAATGTCAGTATGTTACCAGGACATATGGAATTAGTTTTTATGTATATATTTAAGTGCATGATTAGTAATCACATAGGGCGAATATGTTACTGTTTTGCTGAATTTGTAATTGTGTTCACTGAATTCTCCAACATAGGAAGTGATCAAATAATGTATTCGAATTGGATGTCTTCGGGGAGTGAGGAAAGATCCTGTGGACAGTCAGAAAGCAGTGACCTTATTTGTGACGTGTCATATCTGCCAACTCACCGTATTGTTAAACAGATATTTGTGGCTTTTTATAGGGCGAAAGCTTGACCGCCGAAATCCCTCCACGTCCTAAAACACTGTCGCCGAACCACTCGCTGGAACATGCTTACCACGGACCACCCAGATGGTACCACGTGTAAGTTGTTCGGGCGAGCATAATGGATATATGCTTGCAGTTACTGTAATAAGAAAAAGCCAATAATGTTATTTTTCTCCAAAACTAGCCTGATACACGCACTATTTTGCGTAAGTAGGGCTTCAATTAAGATTTGTTATCTATCTATGGCAGAGTGTCTTCAGGCTGAAAACAAACAAGCGTTATTAAATATATTGATAATATTCCTGCCCTAGCGCGTCTACAATTTTCATAGATAATGCAGGTTATCCAGACATCAATAAGAAGAATGCAATTGAACAAACGCAACGCCAATTTATCTTCGAAAAGTTCTATTCAGAATACTGATGCAAATAGGTTCTCATTGTGATGCCACATTTTATTGGGTTTAGCTATCACTTGAATTATAGTAAAATGCCATTCTATGGACCTGGCCTTTAACTACATTCCCACCAATTAACTTAATGTGTTTCTTGTATCTTAAGCAGCTGACTATATGAGTTGATCTGTCTGACACGCCATCTCACGCTATATTGTCAGATGTGCTGCCCGTTTGATAAAACTTGACGTCTGATTCGTACACTGTCCTGTTAGTCGAAGTCCATGTTTTGACGGATCTACCCTCCTAGTAACCGCGAGTATACCATTGGCGACGGAGATGGCTGATCAGTAACAGCTAACCCATTAATTACAGCATCAGCAAGCTTATGTGTAGCAGCAACAGCTGGCCATAACGCAACAACTAAAATACTGATGCTGTTGTTCCAAGCACTAGTAGAGAAAGTGTCATCGGTAAACCTAACAAATGCCACAGTAAAATCTGCGTCCATTTCAGCTTTATATTTGGCAAACCAAACGCAAGAGTTATATTATGAAGGACGACATTGGGCTCGAAACGTGATAGAGCCGGTAAGAATGCATTTTGCTGGTTGTCGCGAACACGCTTCATGATGCAGACAAAGTAAGTCTTTTTTCACGGAGGTTGTGCGCAAACGAACACAGCCGGTATTGTAATTTCCTCATCCTGAAACATTCCCGCTATTGTAATTTCTGGAAAGCTGTTATATCCATTTTTACATCGCTGTTGCGTGATCATCAATGTTCAATATTCGTTATCGGCGCTTAAAGCTAGTTAAAATCAATCCCTGCGTTATGTTTATACGAAGGTAGGGTGAATCATTCATGCGAACGGGCCAAACCACAGATCTTCTGAACTATCGGTACAGTGCTAGAGTAGATGTATTTCCCTTTACTTTAAAGCTGAAGTAAAGGTCGTAGCATGAGTGGTATCCAAAGTGGAGGAGTCTTCCCTGCGGATATTCATGCAAATTGTCAGCTTATGGTGGTATTAAAACTAGGTCGCAAAAGACACAGGCAATAAAACTGATGTCAAACGTCGCGATGGTTTACGCAATTCATACCCGATCATTGACGTATGTCTATTAAACCACACAACGGGAATAACCAAGTGTTCGCAGGAATTGTGTTGCGTGGCTTTTGGCTCGAAACTTTTTGTTCATCAATCACTGGTGCACTGTCTGCCACAGAAATAGCCATAAAGAAACATTTTCAATTGACCACACGACTCACACATCGTGCAAGTTAGTCAAAGCCTTCTGCTTAACGCAGAACCAAATGCCAGTCTAATGTGGTTTGTGCAACTTGGCAGGGATAAATATTAATTCTAAGTTAATCACGCATACGGTCTATGGTCAATCTGTCTGTCTACAGCGGGATATGCTTGCTGACATTTATATCCTCTCTAGTATGACACGGTCGATTATTGGTAGATTGAAATTACGTATTGTGAAAAATACATAAGATAGTTTATCATAAGTTATTCCAGGGATATATAGTGTATTTTCCCGTAGATTTGCTTAGAAAAACCATTGGTGTAATGTGGGTGTAACCTATACAGGAACCGTGTATTTAACTTATGCTTTGCTTAGACGAACAAGTTGAATTTTTGTACTTTTTTGAATCGGTGTACGATCCAACCAAGAACATTATAACAGATACAAACAAGGCGTCAGTACGGAATTCTACAATCACCAACGGTCCGCAGAAGCAATGTTAAGAGGTCTTCAACCAAGCACTTGGAGGTTGCAACAAAAGCAGAGCTTCCTATTATACCTAAGTTGAAGCCAACTTGAGTTCTGAAAAAAGGCAAGTTTTGTATGCTCTTTTTAAGATTGTTTATGCATATTTATATCATCAGGAGCAATAGGAGTGCGATTTAAAGCAGAATTATCAGATGTTGCAACCCCTTAGAGATAAAAATTAAAACTGGAAAATTATGCTTTTGTTGTTGCAGAGAAATATTTTTAACTGGCGCGAATACATTAATGTTTTGTTCGTCAATAAATACTGCCATTACCGGGAGACATTTCGGTTAGTCGACGCCAACTAGATTTATTTCAAATTTATTTTTCTGCTGCGTATCTCGAACTATCAGTCTATGACGATGCACGGCGCATAAATATAAAGAGCACTCATCGCGGTCGGTGTCGGCAAAATCGGCCGACATTCGGATTAAAGCTTATCTAGTCCTTTTCAGCAAATGATGAAAACGATCTCCGCGCACATTCCATATATGCATATATGTGTATTGTTATCTTTATCAGGCAAAACGCAGCTTATTTAGCAACATATTCATGTGGTTGAAAGCATACGGCAAAATGGCTGGAATCTTAACAATGAGAAAATTCTTTTTTACTTCTTCGAGCAAATAACTTGAATTTATTTTCCACCGTGAATGGGTGAGAACCGGTGTAGCAAAAATGCATGTCAGAGGAACTACATGATGCACATTCTTTTCTGTGCATTGTGAGTTATAACAGTGCTTATAATAGTTACTGACTTGTGTCTGCCTTGCAGAACAATGAATGAGTTGTCAGGTAAAGATATATATTGGGTTTGGTCAAACCAGTCTGCGAAACCATTTAGGATTTTTGATAAAACTATTGTATCCGATTAAATTTTGGCAAAGTACGACCGAAAAACAGAGATAATTGTCCCCACAGTTCTCCATAACAATCGTGTTGCAGCGGTTCTCTGAGTCTAGGGCGTACGCAGCACATGCTTAAGTAGAGTCTGAAAGAAAATACGCATATGACAAGAAAGCGACAATGGCCATATTGTATGAAGTTCCATTTTTTCACCGCATGTAGCAAAGCAGATAGTTTGATCTAGGTACATGTTGTAATAACTATTGATCAGTTTCAGTGTAAACATTCATACTGTTGTGCATGACAAATCGTCTTCGGAGTTAGGGGACACTATGCTGATAAATGATTTAACAATTTAGCATGTGCCCTATCTACAACAATATGCCGTATCGATGTATCACAAAACAGCCTAACATACCAATTGACCAAGGAATCTCATCCGTTTTGTTTTTATCTAACGTGGCACAGATTATCTTTGACTGTATTAGAGACCATCATAGTACTTCTGTGAACATTTCTGGAATAAGAAAATCAATCTTCCTAAGCAAAGTTCCATTCGTTTTTCTGAACATGTTTGACCAAACATTTGCTGGCCCAACCCACCAAATTTATTGTCGAATAGACTTGTTGAGGATTGTTAATAATCGTTTTATACTCATAGATTGTTGTTGTTCTAAACTACTTGCAGACAAGCATATTAATCTAGTTGCACCGGTTTAACATCAGAATGTGGCGGATGAGAGCTCTAGCCAGAAGTTTTGTATACTGACCTTATATTTACAGTGCTATCCTGTGGTGTATAGTTGATTGCAACCATTATGTCTCAGCAGCAACAAGCCCATACATCATCATCAAAATATTAATGCCATCGTCCATGCCATAGGCGAGAATTTAAGCCTAATTTGCTGGTTCAGTTCAAGACCAATAGTTGTTAATTGTGGATGACGCTTACACGTTTTTACTATAAACAAAGAACGGCCACTGTAAAGTGTTCTTAGTAGCACCACAGGGTACTAGTCAATATACTAACTCAAAACATTGGCTGTGCATATTGATTTCCAGATTTAAATAATTGTGTGAAGAATGAATTTTCGATCTGCATCGGACTGGGAAACTGACAAAATGTAGGCACAGCCTGGACACAACCTATATAGGTAAATTGCTCGCCGAATATAACTAGTTCCCTATCTAAGGGAGATTTTTGTCCTTCGCAATTTCACCGCTTACTTTGGTTTTTGACTCGTTAGGTGCATCTAGATATGTAGACGCATATTTATAAGGTAAAATGTATGCAGACATTTCATTCAAATAATTTGCCTTCAACTGAACTTCAATCACAAAGTTCTGTTAAACGGCAACCAGCTATTATTATTGCAAGGCGATAAATGTCGAAGGAGGTAGTGCGCTAAACAATTGTAGGAATGCAACATGGTGAAACTACCAACACCAAAACAATTTCATTGAGGGTATTTACACCTAAATAGTTTCATCATTAACATGATAGACTTTAGCTAAATGTGTAAAATGATTCGGTTACTATGCCGCATCACATAAAACAACGCCATAGTTACATATCAACTGAGTTGCCAACTGCGAATAAGCATTGTTCCGGAAAGCAATCAGTCAGCTACTAAGCAATAAATAATTAGTTTTGAAAATTATCTTATGCTACAAAATGACATTCTTGTTGGAGAGGAAGGATACAAGGGAATGAGAGGAAAAAGTAACTCACAGCAGGAATGCTACGGAGGTCAGCTCCTAGCCATATAACCAAGTGCATCTACCCAAACTTGTTCATTGTCTTTTGGAACCCAACCATATACCGTACGTTTGAGAAATTGGTTTCTGCTGCCGTTTTAATGCTGTGGCATTTGACGCAATTCCAGTTGTTCAGTTTAATTTGGTGTCGTAGGTGAAACTGCATCCTTCGCGAGGGTGTAATATGCATTCTTGAATAGACTTGAATGAGTAACGCATTTGCTGGGGTAACAGTAAGCAACTGTCGAAGCGCCACGAACATTTGAACACGGTAGCCAGTGCATTATGCACTGTTTCCAGATGTTGCAAACCACCAGCCAAAAACGTCCGCATCGACCCAATCTGAACTGGCCGGTGTCCAAATCGACGAGGGTAATTAACATATTTCAAGGAAACATGCACCGCAATGAGTCCGCACGTCGTATTCACACCCCTTGAAATATGTTAATGACCCTCGACGATTTCGACACCGGCCAGTTCAGATTGGGTCGATGCGGACGTTTTTGGCTGGTGGTTTGCAACATCTCGACAGCAGTGCATAATGCACTGGCTACCGTGTTCAAATGTTGGTGGCGCTTCGACAGTTGCTTACTGTTATCCCAGCAAATGCGTTACTCATTCAAGTCAATTCAAGAATGCGTTATACACCCTCGTGAAGGATGCAGTTTCACCTACGACACCCCATTAAACTGAACAACTGGAAGTGCGTCAAATGCCACAGCATTCAAACGGCAGCAGAAACCAATTTTAACTTGTTTCACGGCTCAATAGTAAAGTTTGCCACGTAGTTCTAAGATGCAAACACTATATTCATGCAGAAATCATGCTATATATGCAACCACTGACAAAACGTAGCTGTACGGCATTTGCACCTTGTCAGGGAGTTATGCATTTGTTCGGATTATGAATTTGTTTACAGGCAAGGGTTTTGCAAGAGTCAACACCAGTAGATCTAAAAGACTGAACAGAAATTTCCTGGAAAGCAATTACACTTGGACAAGTGTACTGTCTACCTGTTAAAGTGTTTCAACTGCGGGTTCCATGGATATAAAATTATTCCAAACTAAGCAATACATCAATTGCATCAGAATTAACGTAACAGTGGACTGCGAGATCAACTTATGAGAGCAACATAGAATAGCAGACAAAGATAGAAAGTGACAATCAATTAAGTATGGTGAATATTTTATTCCGTATGACTGGTTACAAATAAACTGTTAACGTTGCGCCTTATCAAGTCTTGCATTTTTCAACAGACCTACAAATTGCTAATGGTTCGCTAATCGTTAATCTCATTGTCTACAACGATCACTTCTTCCTTCCGAAATGAACACGAACTGATAAGCCATCAAATTACTTTTGTTGGCAAGTTAACCTGGTTTTTCCAGTTCAGCATTCTGCAATGTTCTCATCTTAGTCTAAAACCTGACCAGCAATGGTTTGCGAGGACATGCGTCAAACCGACAAGTAGTGAAGCATATTTGAATGGTGGATGCTACCAAACCCACAATGCGACCCGCAATCTCAATGTGGAACATGATTCGCACAGATTTGAAGCAGACAAGTAAATGCGAATCGTTAGGTATAGCATGTGAAGCACCGCCAATTACCAATGAATATCTTGCGAGCATCTACTATGCCGAAATTCTTCTGTCAAAAGGGGCAGGGCCTACACAAATCAAACTCTGTACCGCCTCCTAAATATTTGCGAATAAGGAATTGAAGTGCACCACAAGTGCCGACGCATGGTCCCTCCTGGAATTCAGGGACTGTCCGGCTGAACCCTTTAACATAGCTCCGTCATCTGTACTCCTCAAGTGCAGCGTCACTTAATGAATGATCCTCTTGTGGGTCGTCTTCGTTGTGGCTGGGATTTTTGAACACTGGTGCTGTTGCTTGAAATCAGCCATGATTATGACACCACGTAATCGGCGGCAGAACCCATCGGACTGAATTTATTCCTTAGTACACGTCAATGTCTAATGAAATAAAATATACTTGTCGAACCATTTTAGTTTCATTAGTGCAACCATCTGATAATTGAGGGTACGGATCTTGCGCACAATCATTTTCCATACTCCTTTAGGATTGCCTATATTGCTTCGATAGATGAATCTTGCTGTAGTGACCAGTCCACTTGATTTGTAGTTCAGGTAAGTTCATGGAAGCCAGTTTACAGTATTCCTAGGATGACTGCTACGGAAGCGAGTGTGACAGCAGCAGCTTTCGCCAAGCTAGGGCCACTGGATGTTCACTAGGTATTACTGGATTCATGCCTCACACTCCACGACAAGTTGTTAGCAGCTCGTCAACTTCAAATTCATACATGAGGGATCTGATTGCGGTTTGGTGCGAGTCCACCAGCAGACGTGTAGTGCTGCCCCAATCTCAGATATCATCTCCGCACTCTCTGCTTCCAGTTCACAAGGCCTGTAGGGAATTTGAACCCCTGTTCAATTTCTTTGACGTGTCAAAAGGACGTATGAGCTGAAAGCGATTACGGTTCATTTTGTCTTGGGTATTTTGCAACTAGTGCAAACGGCAGCTTCACATAAAACAGTAAATCTCACCCACCCACATTTCGCCAACACTCAGGTGGATCGAGCTTTAGGGCACACGTAGAACATCCGCATTTCTTTTGGTAGCAGCAGTCTAACGAAATAGGAAAACAAATCTATACCAGCACGTCACCATGATCTGTTGTTGTTCTGTCGTTGTGGGAGTACGATTAGCCGCTCAGCTGTACATCCCGTGGAATTATATCGGAAGTTAAAAGAGTCCCAGAGAGTCCCACCGGCCACCGGAAATTAACTAATGGGCAATACTTTTACGCTTGTTAAGTCATTCGCAACTACTGAATGTGTCATGACCGTGGAACAAACGGTTGAGCGTGAATCCTCAGTGATCTATTTACACAGTTTCCATGGATACTTAAAATACCAAAAATGCTAGTAGGATGGCATATTAAGGTTTTCCAGATTGGCCGGATACGTATCTGGGCGATAAGGAATATTTAAACATTCAAGTCTGCCAAGGCGGGGAACTCAAGTCAAGTCAATAAAATGCTTAATACACCAACAACGCTTGAATATTCAGTCGTAAACAGACTGGTTTCATCAAATAAATGCATCGTACGCGCTGGATTCTTCCATCACCTTTCTTTCTAAAATGGGTGATTAGATTTGACCTAAACGCTTCTTTATCTACTTTAGGATTCTTTTACCATACCAATACTGTAAAATTCCTTCTCGTGTTCATTGCGAAACTGATTTTGATTTAATTGTCCAAGCTGATGGAATAAAATGAGATTTGATAAAATCTGTTCAAAAGCCACTGCACTCAGCTTTCTTTTTATTTCTGTATTCTGCTGGAATTAACTCCTTAGGCGGCCGCGCACTTGCAAATAGATCCGATGAGCCTCCAGTAGCTGGTAGACATTGTTCCGGACTCATTTATGCAGAAGTAGCATCTCATATTTTCACCGCCTAATTGTTACGAATTCTTATTTTGCTAAGGTGGTTTATGTGAAGGTAACATTCAGTATACAACAGCGTTGTCACTAACCCTTTTATCATTTGCTGGGATAACATTAAGCAACTGTCGAAGCGCCACCAACATTTGAACACGGTAGCCAGTGCATTATGCACTGCTGTCGAGATGTTGCAAACCACCAGCCAAAAACGTCCGCATCGACCCAATCTGAACTGGCCGGTGTCCAAATCGTCGAGGGTCATTAACATATTTCAAGGACACATGCACCGATATGCGTCCTCACGTCGTATTCACACCCCCAGACATGCGTGGGTGAGTAAATACAGTAGACTTACATGCCATTGGTGGGTCGGCAAATTAGTGCGTTCCAATCTACCCCTGACCAGCGCGGCGACTGAGCAAAAACGAAAGACTCTTCTCAAACGTACGGTAGTCGAGACGCTAAAAGCGAGGCCGGCATCGAAGTGAGAGCCTTCCTTCCTCTCGCCCAAGTCATCGCTTGTTTAGTATACCGTGACTTGCTACCTGATCATCTTATCTGAATTTTACTAAACCAATATTTATCCATATCATCTTAATTATAAGCAAAGCTTACCTTTCCTAACTATCGATAAACCAAAAATCTGTGATTTATGCATCGCGGCGTTTGTCTGGGTGAGTACTGCCAAGAATAATCCGCGAAAGGGAGAAGTATTGGTAGAAGAGTTCAACTACAATGGGTTTATTCGTTATATAACATACGTTAACCCGCACCTAGTATCTGAAAATATGTCTGCAAATATATGCAAATCAGAAAATCTATTCTTACAACTTGAAAAAATGTATCAGTTCCATTTTATAAGCAAATGTTTCCTCCTCCGCTTTTTTAACACAGTTAATATTTGTGAATTTAAATTTTTAATTTCCTGCGTTTTTCTGGCGCTGTACAATGAGGGTAAACAAACTGTTTAATATGTAGTACTGACTACTGACTGTTGCTCTGCCAATAACGCCCTCGCACTGGTAATTTCGAGAACGAAATATATCGTAATATACCTGTAAATGCATCTTGCATTTATTTGAAATTTAACCAACCTATTTGCAATAAAATAGACGACATTTCAAGTGTTGGGTCTAAGCAATGCAAACGTACGCTAAATTAAAGAAAGTATTGCAATTGATCAAGTAAAACCCTGCGTATCGCCCCCGTTTAATAGCTGTTTCAAACATGTTTGCGTAGATGCATCTTACTGTGCTATATTAACTTTGCCTGAGCATGTGGCTTGGTTCAGCTGAATCATAGGTTGCTTCAGAATTTACTATGCAGCCCACGGTTTTGCAACTAAATTAATTTCAAATAGATTACGAACATAGCTTCATTCCAGATAGATTTGTGATCACTGGTTATAAACAATAGCAATGTGGTTTGCAAATGTCAACAACCAAATTTATAACACTTCACAGGAGATTGTTTGATGTGGTTTATATTTAGGTTCCCCGTGCTTCTTATATAAATAAAATTCGAGCGCAGTCCAGGAAGTAAATGCAGTTGGTAATATTATTTAAACAAAACCCGTTTCCAGTAGGATCCTGAGTGCCATCTAGTTAATTCATATGTGAGAAACGTTGGAAAATATAAGAAACGGAACAAATTGGGGAACCATGAGATAAGCTGTGAGAACAAAGCAACTATTTCTTTTATTTACTGGTTACTGTCAATTATTTAGTACCTTTAGTATCGGTGTTGTGTGATCCGCAACGTACCTTACTGGAAAGCGTTTGACTTGGCTGTACAGCATTTAGCCTATTTTGGTCAATATGTTCACAACTATATATAAACAATTACATTGGTTAACAATGTATGAAGCAGCCGGAGAAATGTATCGCGGTAAACCTCCATAATACCGCATAAATCAATACGAACACAAACATCAGACTGTCACCGTCATTGGATCAAAGTCAAAACTAAATTTTCATTCGTCAACGTAATTCACCATGCTTTCTCCTAGAATGAAAGTTTAATCTTTGCCTGTGTTTATGCGTACCTACACCTATATCATATTGAGAAGGCGGCGTTGCAAAATGAAACCAGGACTCACAGAGATTAATAATATATGTTGGTATTTCATGGTAAAACCATCAGTACTAATGATTGATGAATTTGGAATGTTTACAGAAGAAGCGGAGTGCACATATCAAATAAAAAATCAATAATTCTATTGGGTCACAGGAGTAATTATCGGACAAGATTAGCTAGGCCGTGTATCACTTGTTGGGAATATACCGGCGTAACAATTGTGACAGCTTCTCTTAAGTTGAATTTGAGGTGTACGGTACGTAGGCCTTTTGCAAAAACGAAGTGCCGCAAGTAAGCTAGCTAACATAATGATGGGCAAACCACCAGTTATCTAAAACGTTACTAACGCATTAAGCTGCTATCTTACGCAGGTAGGGCAAACTTTACAAACTAGCAGAAGGACCTTGCTAACGTTCCGGAGATTCTCACAAAAGCAATACCATAATAAACGGGATGCTACAGATATAAGTATTACAAAGCAGCAGTTGGTAACCGGGTACACTTTGGTTTATTATGAACACAGACACGCATGTATGATTTACATAACAATGCGGTCGAATTGCTTTTGTTTTGCGTTGTGTTTATTATATACCTGCAAAGCGGAATAATTATACACACGCCTAATGGTACGGTGAAGAATGTCTCATGCATTTTTTTGGTCAAAATCCTAAAGCTCAAAATTTTCCAGAAAAGCCTTACAGTGAGCGGAATTAGTGCACCTTATACAGGAAGCAACATCCTAGGGATGTATTAAAAATAATTAGAGTGATATAAGTTGTAACGAATAAGCTAATTTTAAGTGCTACGCCTATCGGCTATTGCTGCCAAACCGTGGAATATGCAACGAGTATGGCTGTTTCATCAATAACCTTCCTGATGTTACAAAATATGTCGGCATTTCAAACCGTGAAAATTTGCAGCAAAGTCCAAATTTCTGTAGTTCTGAGCAGCGACATATTTTGTCCATCCGGAAAGTCCAGTTTAAAATACTCTTACAATGTTCTCTATTGTTGCAGGATTAGTGACTTTAGTTGGCAGAACAAAGTACGCACCTTGTTACCGACGTTTTTCTTTAGCTTTCTCTTTTTACAAAAGGTCTTCAAAACTATTATTTATGGGAAGCATTCACTTTTACTAGTTTGTCTTAGGGAAATGCAAAATACCAAATGCTTATTATGTTATGCCTAATTTCTATTTTTGGTTTAGCAGGGCATGTTTGACAAGAGCATTCTCCCTTACGGATCATGGTAAAAGACAGACCCTAATTCTATCTAATGGCAGCGGGTCTCATAAAACCATCCCAAGCACAAGTATACATAATGCATCTAACATCCTGTCATTCGCTTACAAGGTCACTCGTGGTACTCCGCAGCACAGTGAAATATACTCTATGAATATTTTAGTACGGTCCAAATCAGTGGAACACGTTTGCTGCGCTCAAGGGATTACAGCGAATTCAATTGTTAACTCACAATTCATCATAAAAAATAAATAACCACTGTAATTTTATGTAGATGCAAATATAATAAAAATGATGGAATCAGAACAAAGCAGCACAAGAGTAGTTGATAGTAAACATTGACCACTAGATGAAATGTATAAATGAGAAGATGCCAAGAACTTCATTTGGCGTTATGCCTTATATGTTCTGTAGCCACTTTTGTGGACCTACACGGGACCGCCGTTATTAAGTCCTTATTTACCAGGCTGACACAGTCTCACAGTCAATTTCCTCATATTTTTATACCAAGTCACAGCATGTTCACCTCGTGTTTTCGCACAACGCTAGGCATAATGATGTCTTAACCTAGAAATCCTAAGAGACTTAACCCAGCAAAAATTTTAATGAGGCATCAGAAATAATTCTGACAGAACATTATTAGGTGGTACTTACAACTTGAAACCCAAATAGCCATCAGTCTAAATCTTTCGCGAATTTGGTGACATACACATGCCACTTGACGTTAGTTTACTGCCACGTATATTACGAATTTCCAGGGATTAACGCTAGGGGCATTAATTTATTGGACATACGCTGTCTGATAATATATCTAACATGCTATAAGGAGATACCAATTAAGATACAGTAAGTCATGGCAGTCATTTAGGTATGTTCCTTGAGGTCATATTTTGCAATGACGTGTAAGCTATTTGTTATTTTAGAATGTGTCAAATGTTGCAAGTGCTGTGAAGGACAGCTCTGCTAAAGAAGGACTTGATTTTCAAAATGCTCAGATAAAGCATCGTAGAGAAAGTGAACGATAACAAGTTTGAGAAAATCGCCCCAGCAAATTATTTGGCTCATTATTATGAGGGACTTCTTAATTTGCATTGAACCTCAACATGAAAGGGGTAGGTTAAAATAAATATCGGTTTGACAGTGTCAAATTCAAACATCTACGGTTAAAACAAAATAGTAGAATAAAACTTTGCACACATTAATTCAACTGCTGTCAAGAAGAAATTATTTTAAGTCACTATCACATTATTTGGTTCCTATTTATATTCACGTGCTGCTGATGTGAAGTAAGATAATATATTTCTTGAGCCGTTGTCAATATAATTCATCACCTTAAAACCGAGACCGTTGACGAGGAAAATAAATGTATCTATGCTTTGTCATTTCCGCTCAAGTTGACTCTTAAGTGGATAAGAGGAAAGATTTTATAGGATAAAACACAAAGTCCTTTCTCTTATCAAGGTACACACGTTGGTGATGACGATCATTGTCATTAGTTTAATTAAGCTCCTAGCAGGCAATCTGCATCAAAAACGAACTTACACATTTCATTGCACTACATAAACGTAACAAAACGCTTTCAATACAGTGACCTCAATCGTCGTGAAGCAGTCAGAGGAATGATGCAGCAACTTAAATACAAATTAATCCATTCCGCTTACAATTCACGTACTGTTTAAATGCAATAATAAGAAGAAACGTAAAGAGGAGTTTTAGCTGTTATGTTAATAAAAATCAGAGCTATAAATTTGTTGTACTTTATAAAACGTACCAATAATTTTAAGCTGTACATGTAGTACATATTTTCTTAGTTCATGTTAGATGGCATAAAATGCATTCATCTTAGTGCATGTCATCTGTGACAATAAACCTAGAGCCTGATCAATAATTCAAGGACGTACCAAGGAGACCACACCTTAAAAGCAGGGGACGCATTGCTCTTTTAGTGGATGGTGTTGCTTGTTCGGTTTTATAGATTTATCGTAATTCTCCGGTTTTCGACGGTACAGGGTAATCAAATTTATCTGATCTTAATATTTCGTGTCAAAATAAAGAGTCAAATGGTAGACGTAATCAAGTTTGCTTGACGCAGTTTTGGCATCCGAAAGAAAGCTTAATATTTCTGGTCTTTCCTCGAGATGGGTTTCTAACAGTAGATGGATCATCAGTTTGTGCTAATTACTGAACTATTTGATGTGCCTGATATTAAAACGTATGCGTAGCTTTGATATTTGATTAAAAAAGGAAAAAAATAAATGTTACGGAAACTCCTAGCGAGATATATGTACTGTTTTCAAACATATAGCACGATTACTTAATCGTGTCATTTACTGAAATTAGTTCAATGAACGGGATTCTCAAAGGAACATATAAGACACTATGCGATTCAATTTAGCGCTACACCTTGCAACCGCTATCTTGCGGTATTAGGTATCAACGTCATGTATTGACGGTTATGTGGTGGATTATTTACTCAAGTTAGAGTTACACTACCAATCCATCAACAATTCTTACTGTACATCAAACTGTCTGTTGTATTTGCCTACGGTCTTAATACGTGGTTACGGCGAAGGCAAACTCTAGATGTACTTGTGATGTTACATTCCAAAAAGAAAAGCACTGTGGCGTAAATGATTGACAAAATTTTCTTGAACACTATGCGGTGCTTGAAAAGAGCACCTCGAATGCGTAAAGAACAGTATTGTTTCCCTTAACTATGTAATAATCACTAACCCAAATTTCGTTGGAGGTCATCTTAGGGTATAAGGATTAGAGTATTTCATTAAATTAAACGTCAATACAAAATAAGACAAACAACGTAGACAAAGAAACACGTTTCCAAAGCCCCTGAATTTGCTATATTGTTTGATACCTACGCTTAATTCAAGGGTATAGCAGGTATGTAAAAACATAACATTGTGAGAACGAAATGCATTTAACTCATATTCATATGGCTGTGTCAGATTTCCGTGCAATTGGATGCCTGTACAGCTCAATGCGTGTTTGTGGGAACTGGATCCAGAAAATGGGTTTGTAAAACGACCGGCGATTTAATGCCTTTCAGTTTACCCAAACTTTGGTCCCCTTTGATAACCGGTGTGCAGTGCAGAAACTGTTACCTTCCGCAGCCGGCCAACCATGCTGTGTTCTTTACCTAGTTCACTCAAGGTAACCCTTGATTTAATATGTACTCATGGAGGTTTCAGCATATAAGGAATTGCTAATGCTAATTTTTGCACTTCAAGTCAAATAATAACAGTGTAACAAGGACACCATTTCAAAGCCTGACACCGTCTAGCTTGTCTTTCCATGAAAGAGGAAATGAAGGCATCAAAATATAGTAGTTGGAAGCTTAAAGCATACAATCATGTTGTACCGGTAGTTTTTCTGAGCATTAAAGGAAATTATGCATCATCTGCCTTTGTGAACAAGTTTTCATTGTTCTTGGTGATGAAGGATGGATAATACCGGAAACAGCTTTTATAAAATTTAGCGAATACTGGTCTAGCAACAAAGTGTGACCAAACACGTCTAGCAGATTTTAGGGTATAAGTGAAAACGAAATATTTTTTCGGCTACAAAAGAACAAAGACAAATGAGACGAGCCGGAGCAAAAGTCATCGTCGTAACTATCAAGCAGAAAATAGAGACGAACCCCGATGTAAAGCGTTTGATATAAGATCAGTGATATAAATTTGACATATAACATAAGGATAGTCCTGCTAGCCGTTACACATTTTACTTATTTATCAATCAAAAGTACTAGGATATTTAAAGTGTAATCAACATGGGCCGTTTGATTACCTTTCACCTAGGAATAGCTACCAAATCCCTGCATGAACCCTTGATAGATACTCTTGAAAGACTTGCCATGATCATACAGCCAAATACTCTGTCTGACTTTAGATAATCAGTTTTAACGTCAATGTTGCTCACATTAAAATAAGTCGAAAGCGCGTCTCAAAAGCGGTTTGTAAAATAGGCGGATATTTGGGTGTTTGATTGCTCTCACATAATCCACATTAGTCAACCAAGCTTCTCATGTGTCTAAATCACATATGCTTGCATCCAGTGTAACCTACATGATTATATACTGTTCTGTTTTATATATTATATTTACAAAACTAAGTATATTACCAACATGCACAAATAGCACGGAGAAATTCTAATTTGTCAAAGGAAAATAAAAGCGGTAGAATAAGTAATAGAGTGGTAGAACAGAATGTTAGTTCTCAAGATGCCATGCAACCTCTTGAGAAATGGTGCGACAGGTCAGTTAATATACGATCATTGCCAAAATGAAAATTTTATGATAAATACACCACACTACTAGAAAATAGTTTGCGTTGTATGTTGCATACTTACAAGAGACAGGGATAATTTGAAATCTGTAGATGTCAATTATCAAATGCTTCACTAATTTTTAACTTGTATCTACGATTCCATTTTTAATGAAGCTTTTTACTACGCCTTTAACAAAACTTCCGTCTTCTGCACTCGCAGCTTTTTAAATTAAAATTGCAAGTTATCTTCACACACAGAATTTGCAAAAAAAGGTACAATTAATGTCCAAATGAGAGGACAGAAATCGTTTTACCTTCTAACGCAACACATTTGGTTCACCGCTAAATTACCCAACAGGCAACAACAGAATATTTTAAATTCAAAGAACTTCCACCTTGCTCATTTTTGCCGTCACTTCGCAAACGTTCTCACAAGGTTTCATCCTTTTATGCATAAATCTACCTTGGTGAAGTTAAATGAACATTATTTTACTTCCTACACTTTAGCTGAACTTACCGTCATCAAATAATGGAACCGTTCATAAGAAATTGATAAAAGTGTAACTTTGTTTTACTACCGAAAACATTTAAACTTCAAATTTTACCGTTCAAAAAGTACATAGTGCTGGAACTACAGTAAGTCCGGTCGCTTACTTCGGCTTTCTAAGACAATTAAATGTTATTTTTCATTTTTTATACAGATTAACTTTTAGTGTATCAAATATATGTTAAACAGTTTGCATGTTACTGTTGCTCGTGTGAACGAGCGACATATTTCAGCTTAAAATCTCGAATGATCTTTCCAGATATTCGTGGTGTTTTGGGTATACAACATAAAATCATTCCTCGGTACATTCGATCGGGTTTCACACTTAAATTTGTGCCAAATTATTTTAAAAGCTATATTTTAAATTTAATATACATACTCCCACAAATATTTTACCAGGTACACAAGCAATTTTCTTGAAACATTTATCAATAATAGCAGAACTCCAGCTGTTAAAATGTACTATTATATTTAAGATAGTATCCAGAGTAGGGAGGCAACGATATTTTCTGGTTTAATATATCCCTCGTCAATTAACTACGGTCAAATTACCAAGATATCTTTCTTCAGGATTTTGACATAATTCGAGAGGTCACTCATTTGATAACATTGAGAATGCAATACAAGTTATACGTGCATTTAACTACCTCTGATTATAACTGCGGATGATCCAGATAATCCGTCAAAATAGTGCGCATGATTGTTCAGCGAATACGTTACAGAACGAGAACCGCCTTTCGAATATGCGCATCCTTTTGCGGCTGTTCAAACCAGCGATACTTACTTTTAACTATTTCGACCAGCAAATGGAACAGGCACAGAACCTTGCTCATAGACATTAAGCAAGTCAAGCAACATTTCGTGATTTGAATAGTTTTATTTTTAGCATGTAAGGTTTTTATATATAAAAGTACTGTGTTAATAATATAATAAATTTAAAAAAAGTATATAGAAAATAAAAGGATGTATGGTTTTACGTTCCCAAATAACAATTGCACAATATACAACAGAATATTCAGAATTTACATTCCAATAACTAGTAACGTTTTACAAGAACTTTAATAATTGTGTCAAATTAATGAATTGAGGATCTTGACCTGCATATGATACATTGTATTCCAAAGGTAGAGAGATACGTACGAGTTCAGTAACATCGTACATAATTTGATCATATATTATCGCAGCATATTAATTTAAATATCATCTATCTGCAACGGATAGTGCAAACATAAATTACATTGAAAAAGACATTGGCCAATTTAAGGCCTATCGTTTTTATTCATTGTTGGTTTATGTTTATGGATTTGCGTTTAAACATTCTGGCGCCAAAGTCTTCCATAAAATTTGTACTTATAACGTATAGCATTACACGTTGGTAACTCCTTGACCCATAGAATTCGCGGTATTTTGCAGAAGCAGTGACATTTAAGAGCACAGCGGTTAAAATTGAGCCGTAATTAATCACCTGCTTCTCTATAGAGGAGCATGGCTGCACTATGATTTGATATAATTGGATATATTTTGCAAATTAAAGGGAATTTATGTTTTAGTCAGTAAACTTCCAAACAAGACGAATGACTTCAAGGCATACCGCATATACGCTGTAGACTTACTTCGCATATTGTTTATACTGCCTTTTTTAGACCTAATGTGCAAAATATTACGAGGATTATATATGGTGAACGTCCATGCGATAGCACACATTTCACTTTTCATGCTGAAGTATCTTTGATCTATAACAGTTAGCGTATTTTGCGGCTGTTGTTGACTTGGTTATATGTTAACTAGAAGAAATGAGGTTTCTGTTGTACCGCGGAACAAGAGGAGGACTATAGGACCGTACAAACTGATGTTAGTGTATTCGTTTCGACATCACTGTGTTCTATTTACGTCAAATAAAGATAACTTACTTAAATTCGCATAACGCGCCCTGCCGGTTCCAATGGGTTTTAGTCTACAGGTACATGGGAATATGCTTGTGGGGAATAGCAATAATCGGGCTTCGATTATGCATGCAAACACATAAGTTCACCCGTAGAGCGCAATTGCATTTACTTAACATGGACAAAAATAACTTACGCTACTTTGCATGAACTACTGCCAAAAATGCACATTCCTGCAGAGCTGGGCAATAGAGTTTCTGACATTATTTTCGGACCTCTGTTATTCAATTAATGTGAGAAAGAACATTGAAAACCAAGCAAATTGATAATCTGCCTCGCACAAAATAGCCACGTTCGGTATCATTAGATAAATCATTATCTAACAATCGCAATTATCCTCGTTTGGTCTACCCAAAAGCAAAGTTGCTGATCAATGTCTTCAGACATACTAAATTAAACATCAAAAAGGTTTCCTTGATTTTACTAAAAAATATTATTAGCGTGAGTATTGCAGCACCAACGACGTTATTCTTTGATATGTCCACAAATAACTGCCCTTTCCTGCATGTTTTGCGACAGCTCTTGCAAGCAACTTAACGGGACGTGTAAGACTGTGCTTCCAATCCCGTAAATATCCATTGTACCCTTTTCGACATTCAGAGGTATTTGTCTACCTACAAAATAAATATTTGGATGCAACCGCATTTACTTTCTTCATATGTTTTGTTCCATACTTTACATGTAGGTTCAATGAATTCTGAGATACGAGAATTTTGTTGTTCCTGGGACGCAAACACTTACTGTAGTTGAAGTTGTTAATGAAGGCACTCAGATACGATGCGAAGAGTTGACCATGTATGCTAATATTTGTACTCATAGAAAGTTCAGTAGAGTCAAGCAATTTATCGGGAATGTTGCGTCTGCTTTAAAATTGGCAACCGTTTGAATGCCCCGGTTGAGCTTATTCAACATGTAGAATAACCAAAGAAACCATAGGTGAAACTTGTTATGGAGATTTTTACCCACTCGCAAGTTATCCAAATTGCAACCAATTGAAATAACAAATGGGCAGGGATTAGATGTGCTTGGAGGTATTTATAACTGTCCGCAAATATTAGTTTTGCTACTAGTTCTCTTGGTAGGTGTTATCAAACATGCGAATCAATTAAAATGGAGTACAGTTTTAAACTAAAAACTAAACAGAATTGCTTAAACATGACCTCATAAGGCACAGGACGACGGCACCATATAAGACTATGACTAATGGGTTGTCGTTTACTTTTATCCTACTATGAAAGATTTGGTGATATAGTTCGGAAAGCTGAAGAAATATGAAACGAAATAGTTAGTATAAACTTTTCCTTCTCAAAGAACCACCACCATATTGTAAATGTAAGGTAATATTATGGAAGTTTTGGGGATAACACTTCCAACCAACTAAACGCAGCATTTCTGCCAAAGGAAGCACTGCTCTTTCTTAAAATTAACCGACCCCTCCGTCTAAAACACTATGTACAAAAGTGCTATAACTTTAACTACATGAATGTTATGTTGCGTAGGGCTGCCATGCTATATCTAAAAAGGTAAAACGACAGGGAATTCTACAAGTGTAAAATTGGTGTGAAAGCTAAAAATCCACCACTTGCGATTTGAGTGAAAACTTAAGGTGAGACTGTTGCATACACCTATAACATAAATAAGATTTGTCAGAATAGCTTATATAAATCCCACAGCAAAATAGGCAATGTTACAGGGATATAACATTCAGGCCGGAAACGTCGAAATGTATATCGTTACACATTTACAAGCAACATAAAATAAGGCTCCCTTGATTTGTAAAAATTGAGATTTATTGTACACTATAAGTTGATTTGTATTATGTTCTAAAATAAATGCCCAAATTTTGTCCGTGTAAATTGTCCGTTAAGTTGAGTCAATTATTTGATCAATTTGCCAATTCATATTTAATTGTTTTGGTCGTTTACCTTTACATCCAAATTATGTCATTAATTTCCTCGATCAGTCCTATATAACAAGCACAGGTTGAATCATATTATTGTGTATATGCTACGTGCTGCGTTTATGTTGCTACCTTACTGGACATAATACTCGTATTCGCGCAACACAACGCAGCTATAGGAATGCACGTTAATTAAAATTACACGTGTCATGTAAATTTTCTTATGGATGATTTTACGCATCGCCTACATTCGCAAATGTAAATAAATCAATGAAACCCAAAATTAAAATAACAAACTAAAATGAGCGTCAAGCTAAAGCGTTGGAAATTTGATAGCTAGTTCAGATCATTACTACTGTGCACTGTTTGTAAGGAAGCAGACTGACGTTTCTTCTAAGCGATATATTAGAAATTAGTCAGGATATTAGCAAATAGTTGTTAAAGAATAACCTGCGGCTAGAAATGACTCTTCGATTAAATACAAATAAAGGATTCGTTGCAATATAGTGTATTAAATTATACTCTGTTTTCTAGAATGCACAAATTTCTAAATAATGCAACGAATCATATAACTAAAATAAGCACGAATCCTAACATTGAAAAATGCCACTCTTTTGCTGAATGTTAACAGCATACGGATAACTAACTAGTTGTAATATTTAGCGGATCTGGAGTAAAGAACATGTGCGAATATTTGCCTACGATAATCAAATCGTCGCGATTTAATGGGCATACTAACAAAAGGTTTGAAAAGCTATATGTGGCGTCTGTATAAGCCAAGCTGCAGGTTGCCGAGCAATCAGTGGAACGCATTGTTCTGTAATTGAGGATCCTCAATTCTGTTAATTTATAGCTTATAGATTTAGCTCAAAGAACAGTGATCTGCCTGTTTACTTGAAGCTAAGCACATTTGTTACATGTCTTGCTTGTTTCACGCTAAAGCATAAAATTGTTCGAAAACATGAATGCATTTATAGACAAACGATTTCTTAACTTCAAAAAATATCCGAGAGTAAAGACCACTAGCTTTGTCCAATTTGCAAAACAATTTATTACTAGAGGATTTAAAGCCGATTGAAACTGTTTGCAGCTGCAATCGGATAATATGCTTCTGCTGACAAAAGGTACTTGAGCTTACCAGTTGCGAAACTAATAATCACTAAACAATTCATTATTGTCACTTTCTCAATAGTGCATAAAAAATATTATACTAGTTGGATCCACTACTAAATGAACATAAAATGTTTGTTTAGTACTAATAGCGCTTGCCATGATAATCAACTGTTTTTAAAAGACAGATATTAAATGTCAGGTATCAGCCATGTTGTTTAACGATGAATGTTTAAACACCGAAGTTTGCTTTGTTGAAAGATAGCGTATGACTGATAATCCACAACATTTATGAAATACGCCTAGATAAACCTGGTCGTTCCACTTTTCTTTTAGGCCAAAAGACATGCAAATATTAACGTATAAGCTAGTATTTAACAACGGTTACACGTATGTATTTAAATTCATAATAATATATCATTAAACCTACGATCTACAAAAGGTTTCCCTTTTCTATCTCACATCTTAATGATGGACCCAATTAATTACTTGGCAACACTGAGAAATGCTCATGTCCGAATTGCTGTTAGTAACTACAAAATCGATATAAATTGCACTAAGCAATACTTGCTCAAAACTCCTGTTCCAAAGTCAAATGGATAGGCTTGCAGGCCCAACCCTTTCAGCTAGCTGTGCTAAGAGGCCCGCTTGACATGTTCTTTCACAGTAAACTACCTTGTGTCATGATTTCACTGCTACTAGTAAGCAGAAGAATACATACCTCATATTACCGAATATAACCTAATGCTGTTTGTAACATTGTTCCTTACTGTGAAACAGAGTCCAATTTTATAAGGCTAGTGAAATTGGAAAATATCACGTAGATAATTCACCATTGAATTCACTGCCTCTGAGTGTTCTTAACACAAACGGCTAGTGACGGACGGTATTCCAGATGAGCAGTTAAATTGTTTATAACTGGACTCGCGAGTTTGTATTTAAAAGTGGCGGTATATTGCATAATTGACGTACGTGACTGAGAGCGGTAGCGAATCAAGAGTCATGAAACATTGTTATTCCAAGTGATCTGGTGAGTTAAAAATAGGACGTCTTCCGGCAACACTGGCCGTAAACTATGCTTTCATCTACTGTTCTACTGCGGTTTATATGCATTAGGCCTACTGCTATGTGATTCGGATTTTTTGACACACCCTTGCCTCTTACCACATATTGTCGGATGTCTTAACTATAACATGTGACTTGATGTCTAGTTCATACACTGAGTGGTGCAGTAACAGTTTGTCCTTACGGCCGCGGGCATCATTAAAAGCGCTTATTAAAATACTGTCACCACAACTGACATGAACTCACTCAAGTAGGAGCAGCTGGTATTTATGTCCAAATCATGGAGAAACAATCTCCTTTCTCATATGCCGATTTTTAGTGGTCGCTTAGTACAGGAAAGTACGACTTTAGACAATGTTGTTGTTGCAAATATATACTGTCTGCTTATCTATGGACAGGTTTGTATTCGGTAATATCCGGTCTTTTTCTTACCATCAACGTGCTGGAGTACGTGGATCAACGAAATTTCCTAGGCCTTTAATGATGATCATTTGCAAATAGAAGATCAGGAAAACTCTCAAAACGTTAATTACGCAAACATTACATAAGACGGTATTTTTCCTTTATAAATACGGAATCAACATCTTTTGCCGGAAAGGAAACACAAATGAGATATACGATTGTTTTGGACAGGATGTTAAACAGTTTTGAAAGCGTAACTCCTTTAGGCTAAAGAGTATATAGCAGATAATACCCAAAAGGTGGCTCACATCTTATTACTGAGTTTAACGTTATATACATTTCAAAAAGCGTACCTAAGCTTTAGGTAAAATGACTGTTATTAATGCCCTAAATCCGCCTTTTTCTCTCCGGTCAAATGTTAAATTATAACTGCTGTCGAAATGCTAATTATTCAAGTGTGGCAAACTTCAATTTACGCAAACAGCAGATATTGGTGTAAATTCTGTTAGGTTGACATGTATTCCATTTTTAATTAACCATTTTATACCGCGAACATAACATAATTATTTTAAGCTTGTTTTGCATCTTCTAAACTACGCAGGTTTTAGACTGCGTGCTAAAATGCGCTTGCTAATATTCCTCAATTTCTTAAGCTGACAGACAGCCGCCTTAATTTTGTATCGCGCGACTGACCGCGTTACTTTCATGCTTTTGTTCCATACATTACTTGAAAGACCGAAAGATACAGCGGCTTACGCCTCCTAATTTGGTAAAATCAGTCGAACAGGCACTAAGAAACGCAACAGGATCAAGAAAGGCATATCGCATGTTGCTTTTTTCTTGTAGACTACAAGCGTTAAACAAAGTTGCGTCGCACTTGATTGACACAAAGTGGACGGGCCGTTGAATGAAGTGCAGTCGTGTAAATGAATTAAATGTTAGCTAAGTAGTTCTGCAACAGATTTTACCAAACTATTATATGCCAACATGAGATACGTAAGTGTTAGCTAGCGTGAGGGGCGATGTATGCACATGGTTCCTCTTTTCTGCATATTATATATTGTTTATTTTTACACGTAGCGAAATACATCACGACGGGCTGGGGTTTTTGATAGTGGGTTATGGATCTTGCAAATGACTGATGTCATGCAATCTTTAAGCTGGCATCCATTAATTGGAATGTAGCAATGCTATTCGTAGAGCTAAAAGCAGCGTTGGATATATTGGTATATGTTAATTGACTCACGGTACATTTCGCACTAAATTTATACAGTAGGACTCATAGAATAATTTGGCTAGAGACTTGTATCTTTTTCCTAAAACACTGCAATCGTTCAATTAATGAATTGACAGTCGTGCAATGAAGTGAAAGTGCTAATTCATGGGACGAAAACAATGGCGTAGTTGAGCAAATGATGTCAAAGCTGGTATTATCGCCCTTAGTTTTGCATCCTCCCCGTTATGTTTGCTTTACAAACCCAGAATGCATTTGATCCATTCAGGTAGCCAAAATTAGGACCCGAGCCCAAACCCTGTATTTACTTCCATTGATATTTTCAAACTCACTAAGACGCTTTTGGACAACTAAGTAAAGGTTGGAAGGAGATGGTGCCAGCTTTGTTGGAAACGGCGAACCAAAGCCATTAACATATACCATCCTATTTGTAGTATACCGTTGCACGGATAAACAGTAAATATGAGATTCCACCAACCTTAGCTTAATGTGTAGGTCACTTTGCTTACCCTATGAATCCGTGTACCCGTAACCAAATTTAATACATATATGGTTGATATCTACAATATTGTTAACAAATATATTGCTTTCATTCTCAGATCTCCCCCTGTATGGCCTATGCCAATACGCAACCGCCTATTTATACTAGGTGATTTTAAAGCTTACGACTAATTTGGATACAAGTTGTGCACAGACAAAATAGAGACGAATGTCTGTCATCTAAATTGTTGGAGTGTTAGGTGTCACTCCACCACTTGTTACTTATTCCCTAACAATCAAAACCACCTTTCCCACTAAGTACCAGAGATCTCAATGATTGAATGCATCTAGAAGGTATACGTGCCGACAAATCCGAATATTCCTGTACAGACCAGTGGGACAATTATGAACTGCGAGTTGTTGTTCTGCAAATGAGCAAACATTGATAGGCACCAAATTGTACTGCTTATCAACACAATCAAATAAACAACAGGACTATAAAACAGTACTGTAAAACAGTGCTATAAAACAATACTAAAAAACAGTACTATGAAAGCTGTTCGTATAGCTTCTAAGTACTATGTGAAACATAGGCGCTAAGCAGAAAGTTCTAGCCCGTGAGGTTAGTCATTGTCCTCTGCACAGTTCTTAACTGGCATGGGAGTGGAAGATGAGCCTGTCTATATCATATTCAACTAGCAATCACGCAAGTCCGCGGAAATCACCCATGGTGAATTGACACTAGCTGCTGACACCCAGAAGTCATGGGGGCGGAACCCGACAGGGGTCAGCTGGGGGCGCACTACTGACGGGACGCAGAAAGTCGAAACGCCGGCGTCTAATACTTTTCCAGACTAGCCTAAGTTAGTTGTTTGAGAGTGATTATGATGAATTAGCTACATAACGTTTTTTTTCTTGGCGGTGCAAGCGATTGTTCCCACATAGAGGCGGATCGATTATTATGCAGTTGATTTAACAGACAAAGTCATACACCGCGGGTTAGGAGAAAACTAATTCCTGTATGTTGAGTTGGGATGTATGCAGCTACTGGTGCGTTGTTTAATCATTGAGTGGGCTTGGCAGATCAGTATAGTTATGAGTTGCTATACCTATGTATTTAACTAATTTTGTGTCTTCACCGGTTAACGGTGTTAAGAACCCAAAGGACCGGTGTCAGGAACTTGAAGATTCTTTTACACATGGAAGAATCT
Organism: Dicrocoelium dendriticum; assembly: GCA_944474145.2. NCBI lineage: Eukaryota > Metazoa > Platyhelminthes > Trematoda > Plagiorchiida > Dicrocoeliidae > Dicrocoelium > Dicrocoelium dendriticum. The sequence goes on from OX104065.1 coordinate 125,403,432, forward strand.
TCAGTATACAATATGACTCACGCGCGTGAAAGCCAAACTTCCTACGAACCAGTAAAGCTAATAAAAACTAAATTATTATGCGACCAATCTGTTGCGCACAACAAACGGTAAACATCATTATTAGCTTCCGAGTAAGGCTGCAATGTAAAGAAAATTACAGACCAAATGGTTAAAAATCATTGCGAAGCTAGGCGTTAATGCAACAGTCAGTGAAGGAACAAAGCATATACAAGGTATGCAGTCATTAACTGTTACGCAAACATACCTTTGTTTTATAATTCGTCTAACAATATATATATATACATACATTCATGCCAGTTGCAAATTTTAAGCCGGCTACCGATGATTACTCTGGATAAGGAATCCGTAACATAAATGATATGTTTTACACATTAGGCTATTTCTAGTGAGATATTTGATCGCAGGCAATTCCAATCAATTCCTAAGTATTGGAACAGTTTGTTCCCAATACTGTTGTGAGCAATAAATGTACGTTTTCTCGTATTATTTAGTTTGCCTTTGTATTTATGTCTTTTAATTCCGTAGCACGCATGACTAATTATTTAGTTTTACTCCTGTTGTTGTGAGCAGGGTTGTGTATGCATCTGAACGGAAAGCACAAGTATAGTTGTACTATTCATGACCATACGGGTTACTGTCCATGGATCGTACTCCGCTCATTGTAAATCAACTTTGTAGGATTCCCAATGAGTATTTCGGTGTTGGATTTATGGATTATGTGAACTGTTTCACTGTCATAATATGACGCAAGCTAAACGGTTGTTCGTTAATTATTGTGTGGATGACGTACTAATTGATGTGTATAGTTACAACGCAATTTGTCCATCCTAGTTGTATCGATTTATCCGGCATGCGGAATCCATAATATAGGAATGTGACCATAACCGCTGTTATGAGGATCCGTAGCACAAATTAAAATTGCTTTGACTGATTTGCTAACAACGTACCCTATTGAAGTATGGGCGTCCAATTTGATTAAAGCGTTCGTTGTAGATGAGCAGTACACTAGGCCAAAAACAACGGCAAATTTTACAAGCTTGATACATCCATCCGAACGATTTTGCATAGTAGGCAGATGTTCGAAAATATATTATGGTATCCTGATCGTAGCTATTGTGAAAAACTATGCTTCCACTTGAAGTGCCTATCTTGAGACCGACCAGGAATATTTAGCCAAAGGATGCAAAAATGGATACAGAAAGACGGTCGATTTATTCCTCGTGTTAGGCAGATGTTTCTACTTGTTATTGATTTCCCTCCATCACAAACTGGGATACATCGCACCGGTTAAAAGTAAGCGTTGCGTAGTGCGGTTTTGAGGCACTCTAGAAGGTATCCCATGATTTTTAATACTCGAATAGAAAGGCAGTACCGATGCTGGTGGAATAACGTCTAAAACAATGGAGTCAGTTCGAACCACCAAGTTGCATGCAAAGCATAACTTGCCGAAAGGATTCCGCGTGAAAATACTTAAAATCGCTTAACCGCCACAAGGGTTTCTGGGGCAGTTACTGCTTTTGAGCAAACTCAAAGCCTGCAGGCCAGATTCTAAAACTGGAATGGAATGCACTGTTTTGACTACATCGATTAATAATGAAAAATCGACCTGTGCGATGATTGGTTAGTCTCTAATTTGTTTTCATAAAGTTCAATGTAATAGTCAGCATATATTTTCGCCCGTACCCTCAGTCAATGAAAAGGATTACGAGTGCACGCGTGTAACAGATGATGTTTACCTTTAAGTAGCTGGTCGCAGTTGTGCTACAACTGTATAACTCAAGTTAAAAAGTATTTGTGAACCAACGTAGCGTGTTTTCCGCACTTCACACTAAAACGGCTAATAACATACCAAAATACGCTAATGAGAAAATAAAAATGGATAGCAATACAACAAGAAAGGTACATTTTTTGACGATGAGTGCAGTCGCACCAGCGGGATAACATCTCTGGTATTTTGACTACCAAGGGCAAGAGTTGAGATCCGAATAGGTAACTAATGCCGTGTAGAAAAGCAGGGTATACTACTGGTTGAAGTACAATGTAGAGGTATTTATTTAATTCTGGGGCATAAAGCAATAATTTTATTAGCAAGCGGACAAAAAGTTCATAAGTTTAGAAGTCTAGACTTAAAAAGAACTACAGTACACCTCAAGAAGCAGAAGATAATCTGTTGCATTTCTTTAAATTAAAGCACGACCAACCGAAAGCATTTTGAACCAGATGGCTTAAATGTTGTCTTTTTTAATTTTTTAAATATATAACATTATATAAATGGTGAAGGAAGAAATGACCGTGATAACTAGTAGCCAGGGAATAAGTTATGCTTCAAAAAATACAATAAAGAAATATATGTTTACAACGGGATTTAGTCTGTTGGAACTTATACCAAAATTCTCGGTCAAATTACTTGAAAGTGCTGGGAAAGAGGACTTTGGAGTAACGCAATTTAATAACTAACGTGCCGCTAATTAACGCTCTAAAGTGCCCATTTAACTTGAGATAGTGTAACGCAGCATGATGTTATCATCATTTGTATAGATAATGAAGTTTGCTGAAATAGGTTGACATCCAAACAAGGCGTAGATTATTAAGACTGAAAAGATAGTGTTCTCCAAACACCATAACTGGATGAGAGTGCAAAATTTGTTCCGCTAAATAGCTGTGTGAAGTGTATAGATTTGTGAAGTGATTAATTATCACAATAAAACCATACGGAAGACGCCATTTTTGGACAAAATATCAAGTAGTAATTATAGGTCAATGTTTTATAAATGTGTTAGTATAATCAATAACAGCTCTGTGCACACTTACATGACTTATCCAGCTAGAGTGTAATTTAATGCGCCAGCTACGAAAATGTGTCAACTTCACAGTTTTGTAGGTAAAATGTTCAATATTGTCAGTATGCGTGCCCGCGAACATAGGAATGATCAGTAGTTATTATAGTAATTGGAACATGAAAGACGTGCATGCAATTAGTAAAAACGTCCGAGAATATGTTGATGAAGTGTGTTATTGTGGTTGATTACCAAATGTCATATGTTGTACTAGCATGTAAGCACCAACACAAGAACGCTGACAGAACTGTTGAAATCAAATATACATACTGGTATTACTTCGGTTTTGTTCCTCCTAAGGGCGACCCTACATAGCCGTTTTAATACTTTGATCTCCTTAGTTTGTAATAGCATTTATTAGGTAGACCTCTGTAGCTAGTGATTAAAGGCTGACTGCTGGATCAACTTACGACTGTGGTCCATGAGCGACGATCAGCCCAGCAGTAAGGAATTTAAAGATGGTTTTGGAGAGAACGAAGCCTTTTCAGCTCCTCGTTAACGCTTGTGTATCAACTAAAATGGGCTCGTCTGTGGTGATGGGGAAAGATGGAGGAAGTGTCTGGTGTATCGAAACTAAAGCCATCGTTGAATTCGTCTTCATCCTCGTTGCTGTTTGTTACAAACAAGCGTTTTATGAGGTTTGTTCTCGGCGTCTCAAAAGATCTCGGCGACTGTGGTTATTTAAACCGTGTGAATGTACAGGCCGTTTAACCGCCTTACTTCATGGTTGTATGCAAGGGCCAACATTTAACCAGGGCAGTTATCTTACGTTCACAAGATAGCTCTTTTTCCTCCGCATATTTGAACATGAGAGATAAAAACACATCGCTAAGAAAAGTTATTTTTCTAATATGGAACAACACAGCTCAAAACAGAAATTGATGCAGTCTGTGTGGTGCGTGGGCTGAGCTGACAAGTCTTAATTAGTGAACATTGAATCAGCAGTTAAAAACATGTAAAATTGAATTTCGATACGCTGTTTGAGCAGTTCCTTCTTTTAGGAGTAAGGAACATCCTATGTATGATCACAAGTTAGTTGGCCAAACTGTGTAGCTTAATAAATTAATGTATTACCTGTGGTCGGCATTAACCCTGTGAGCACGCTTATGTATCGGAAACAATTCACGTTTCTTAAAAAAACGAAATCTAGTAGAGCATTGTGTGTAATGTTGAAGTTACAAATTTGGTCATGCACCTCGTATTACTGAAAGCAGTGCCAGTTATAGGGATTTTGCCGGCCAGAGTGCAAGTTTCCATCTTTCACCTTTACTCTAGGGAAAATATGGAATAATGGAACAATGCTTTATTACGGGGCAAAAGCATTGCTTAACAAGTCTCGTGGGATGGAAATCTTTGCGCAAACTGAATTGCGTGATGAAGTGAAAATATGGACTCACAACAGAGTTATGTAGAATGGGGGAAATTTTCGCGTATTAAACGTGCAAACTCTGGAATTCATTTTTTGGGAGTTTGACAAGACACTGTTTGATTACGTTTTGTAGCCCCTAGGTTAACAATTCATAAAATGAAATGCAAATGAGAGAAAGCATCGTCAACTCGTTTTTATTATCGCCAGTTTGGGAGCAGAGACGACATAATTAGTGAGGGGGTTCCAAGGATGCCACATGCGGAGGGAAAAGAAATTGCCACCGCATTCAAGCCGGCTATACTGAATTGTCATTTTCAGTGGGTGACCTCTAAGGTTAGTGTTGTGGTTCACTTTCAGCAGCGGACGGCATACGTGGTTACGATTCTACAGAATATGTTAAACCATTATGAGATCCAACCGCAAAAGCCGATATCGACTGCTGTACATTCTTATAGATTGCATTCTAAACTGATAGGGCAGAGGAAAGAGGCTCCTGACGTTCTTGTTTGCCCATCGTTGAGGAGTCTCGAGAGTAAAAAGATCATGTTTCTGTGACGGCTTCCACGCCTGAATAGGATACTCCACTTGCGGTCGCACGTATGCGTTAAGCCTTTGGGGAAAGATTGAGGGTTCAAACCGACCGAAGGCTCTGTGAAGAATATCGAAGTGTTGATGACTTATTCTCGGCGCATTCTCTGCTTGTTTTGAACAACCGAAATATTCATGTACCAATACACCCAGGTCACGCTCCTGAGGGACCTTCTCCAAAGTGTGACCTACAAGCTTGTAAGCGCTTACCGGCTGATGACGCAGATGGATCACCTTGCACTTAACTACGTTCAATTGAAGCATATTCCTCTTTGACCTCTAGTAAATGCAATCCAGGTCATGTTGGAGTAGATCGTGATCTGGCTTGTTACTAATCGCCCACCATATCTTCACGTCATCGGTGAAAGTCAGGAAATTTGAGGAGACAACTCTTGCCAGGTCGTTGATAAACACCAGAAATAAGAGCGGCCCCAGCACGCAGTCATGTGGGACATCACATTCCACCTCAATCGGGTTAGAGTTTGATCCCATAACACGCACTTGAAGCCTTCGTTGGTGAAGTAAGTTGCCAATCCAACCAAGTACAGGATCTCCGATTCCGTAGCTCTGTAGCCGTTGAAGTAGGATGCAGTGATCAAGGCGGTCGAAAGCTTTGGAGAAGTCCAGATAGATGACGTCAACTCCGACCCCATCATCAGACACTTCCTTCCAACTACCTCGTGCAATCAGTAGGTTGATGATGCATGACCGGTGTTGACGGAAGCCATGCTGCTCCGGTACCGAGATGTTGCATTTTTCCAGGTAGTCCATTAAAGCCTCAGCGACGGCTGCTTCCCTCATCTTCGCGAGCACATGGAGGAGAATCACTGGGCGATAGTTTGCAGGCTCTGAACGGCTACCACCTTTAAATTTGGGGTGATAATGCCACGCTTCCACATGGTGGGGACTTATTGTTCATCAAAGCACCTTTGGAAAAATGTGAGAGTGGTTCAGATAGCTGGTTGGCCACAGCCTTTGGTGCCTTCAGGCGGATGTTGTATGCTCCCGAAAATCTATGCTCACTCAGTGGGAGTAACTTCCTAAACACAATTGATAGGTAGAAAAATACATTTGTAAATAATGATGTCGGTTATGTGCATGCTGTTATGGGTCAAATATAGGTTGCGATTTCGAAAACTGAGGCGTATTGTATTCGCAGGGCATTATCTGCTTCATCGGCGCTTTGTACTCTACCGCCCGTCAAGAAAAGTGGAGGGATTCCATGCTTCAATTTACGAAAATCAATGACATGCCTATATAGTAGTTTGTTGTTTGCCATACATTTTTGGATAGGCAATGTTGCTAGGTTATCTTTTCTTTACGGAGAAATGTAGTGCAATGGTTGCGATAGCTCAGGATATTGCTTCGAATCTCTAAGTCGGTGTTAAGCTTGTAAGCACGCCATGCTGCATCCCTTATCGACAGACACTTAGAGTACTGCTCCTTAGAATTGAAGGTATTTTTGTGGCTGGAAAGGGTTTGGTCTCCGACGCTCTGTTGACGATGTCGCTGAGTCTATTAACAAACTCTGCCCCAACGTTGTCAAGGGGCTTCTTTTTAAGAATTCCCAAGCATCTGCGTCGGCGAGTACTTTTAATACGTGGTAGCGTGTGATTGTATGAATTAGTTCCGGTTGTTCAGATGGATACTCTGCATAACACACATAGTTAGACATTATAACTACATGGTCACCGAGGCCTAATGCACTATCCATCAATAACTTGTCAACCATGAGCTCTTTATTCGTGAGCGCATGGTCCAACATGGACGGTTTGTTTGCAACCCTGAATCCAGTGGGCGTGGTGGGATCATGGTACAAGGGAATAGAAGCGATCACTTTATGTAAGTCTGCTTTGAATTGCCCACTGAGCGATGCTAAAACTTCCAGATCGTGTAGATTGAAGGCCCCGAAGATGAGAATGTGGCTGTACCTAGTACGTGTTACTCTGTTCATTTCACGTGTCAAGCGGGAATCCATTTCCGGATTGGATGTTGGGGGGAGGGGGGGATAAACGACAGCTACGAGACATGTGTCCTTGTGTCTTTGTTGGAGACGGCATCAGAGTGAGTCGGTAACGTGTGTTACCAGATTAGACACTATTGTACATTGTAAATCGCTGCGGCAGTAGTGTAGGACCCCACGATCTCTGCTGGGGCGGTCCATCTGGATGAGTGATATTCCGGCTATTTCAACTTTAGCATCAGTCACCTCTTGATGTAACCGTTTCGGTTATATAAATTGGGCCCCAACATTCGCAACTTAGGAACCCTTGAGAGTTGGTGTAAATACATGAAAATTTCTCAGATTTACGCAATGTTTTGGTGGTTGTACAAATCATACGTGACGTTTCGCCGACCATTGAGTGGCCGACGGATTTAATTTGCTGTGTCAGGAGCCACAAACACTACTCCAGTTACGACGGTTAGAAAACGGCTCAGCACTGTGGTTTGCATTCAAATAGGTAGTAGCTTATTGTTGTCATTTAATAATCTAAAATACATAAAGAGTATTTTAATTGTTATGGTGGGGGATGACACCGTTGACAAAACGCTGGATCCGTTCTGGACGGTCGTATATACTAGGCATTAATTATTTAGTTTCAAGTGTACGCTATCGATTTCAGGTTGCAACAACCATTCTTGTAGCATCATCAATCTGGATTCATATATTTGCCTTGTTATCACATGTTCACGTGATTAGCAGTTTTCCCGAAAATTAATCACATATGCTGGACTTGATAAGCGAACTATGTGTCTTGGTTACGGAATCTCGCTTGGGTCCTATTTACCAGTCAGTCAGTGATTTTTCCTCGTTCCTGAAAGTTATTGGTGACGTGGTATAATGCAATTTTAAACTTGTGGCAAAACCTAACCAGATGCGAATTTGCACTTCGTCACAAAGATAAATCAAATCATCAACAGAGCTGGACAACGTTGCTGAGTATGTAAGTAGCTCTCTTAATCAAAAGGCAAAATAAGCTCTGCAAACACGAAGAAAATAGAGTGGGTAGTCTAACGTAGTAGATTGTGGACATCCGCAATGGCCAAATTTAAAAGCCTTACCCAAAAGAGAATTCTGTAACGTGCCAGATATTAGGTTCGAATCAATATGCTAATTGCGATGAAGCTCATTGCAGACACACCTCAGACGCGCACGTTTCCACAATTCTGGAGAAGTACAGGACGTCTATTTTGAACTTCTGGGTTCTATCATTGTTGCGCGTTCCTCGGAAGACATTCGTGACGCGATCCCATGACTTTCGGTTGCTAGTACTTTTGCCCCTAAGTTATTGGTGTCGGCCGCGAACCTATTTCAGTTACAAGTGAGTATGATATAGTGCTACTCTTAATCTATGTTCATGCCTGCTTCAAAATGTAAATATGACAGCACTTTGATCATGAGTCAACTTTCTTTACAGCGGCTGTGTGTAACAGTTTAGTTTGATCTGTAGTGTGGGGTCCGAGTAACAAGCACCATTGACGGGACCAGTGAGGTTGAAACAGTCTTCTGGTGCTTTTCCTCTACTGTGGGATCCTTCTTGCGACGAACGTTCTATAAAGCACATGCAAATTTTCAATACTTTGTTACGCGCAACGTAATTTGCTACGCGACCTTGATTCAATAGCTTCCAGTCAGGTGCTTTGTCACCCATTCTTAAATTCCCACTATTCCATTAACATTACGAATTTCGCTAAGAAAACAGTACATTCTATATGGCCTACGCACCCTTAACCACGATGGAAGGGCGGTGGACGAAGGCAAATAATGTATTCGTAGTATGTCGACAGCAATGTAGCACTCAGCTCGAAGCACCGTGCTAATATATTGTTGGAAAAGAAGGAATAAGACTAACATCAGACATAACGGTAAAAGTGAATAAATTCACGTCAGTACGCGATAGTTGGGGATCAGTGTTGGCGAAATTTGAACCACTCCAGATATTTTATATTTCAAAGTAAAGCCTTCTTTTTAATGTGTACTTAGAAAGCAGGAACTTTAAATCCTCTCCGATAACTTTATACATAATGTGTTGCTGAGTAAAATTCAATATGGAGAAAGGACCGGCTTACGAGTGATAGCCATCCGAACATTTCCGTTTGCAGACGAAGGCGCGTTGCCTGCATATAGTGACATATAATTGCTACATACGTGTGGGTAATCTTCCATAAACACATGGAATACTGACCTTTTGCATACCGTCTCCATCAAGGTGGTCCGTTTATTACCCGCAAAATTAAAATAACCTGCGTATAATCCGCGGGCTGCGCGCTTGAGTTTCAAATACGGTTGGTACTTCTTGCAAGTTATTTTAAATGATCTAGAAACTCATCAGCGGTCACCTGGGGCAAATCTGTATTCTACAAAGTAATGGTAATCGCGCATCGTTATCTCGGTAGTTAAAAGTGGAGGCAAATTTAAAGACATGCGTTATCTGGAGCGATTTTATCATCATGCTTTAATAGACAAGAAGTTGGACACACCGGCAGTAATTCTGGAATGAAGCGCACAATGCTGTTGAATAGTTAAAGTCAAGTGAAAAGTTGGTATAGTGTTTGCGATCACGACTGGGAAGGTTTCTGGAATATGAACGCTAGTGCTGCGGAAGCAAGGTTGGGTGATATTTGTATGAACTTTCAGTCAGCGTAAAAAGAAGAGAACAAGCATGTACATCAAGTAGTTAGAAGATAACGCGTGATGGTGCCAATTTTCTTCGTGGCCACACCTAAACGAGATAAATACGTGAAAGTGAAGTAATGCTAGAAAGCTACGCATAACGACAGAAACAAAAACTGAGCGACGGTAGCCGAGCAAAATAGAGCATATTGTAAATCTGCGTAGAGTAGACGGAATGGATCATTTAAAACTGTAATGAAAAAATATTGCTTGTATCAAAATGCTTAGTAACCATAAGACAACCAGTGACTCTCAGGACGGTCTACTACACATGAATGTGAGCTAAATGGAAAGCATAAACAAGGTGAAGTTCTTTATAGTACCGGAAACAAGATATGTGCGAGAAATAGCTAGTGTGTTGTAATAGAGGCAGTCAAGCTTTTTGTAAAGAAAGAGCGGGATATTGAATGCGTTTGGAATCATTATCGTACTTTTCAGGACGCTTCGTCGTGGTGTATTGATCAAGACAGATTCGGAAAGATAGATACGTGCAACCTGGTACTTAACATTTGATGAACTGGTTTGTATGCTTGGTTACGACCATGTGGTGGGATGTGATTTGCAGAAACGACAATTTGTGTTCGGAGCGAAGCCAAAAGCTTACCTCGCGCCATTTGGAAGTGAGGAGAATAGGGAATTGAAAGAATGACCACTGTAGAAGCTTATCCAACCCGCTTTGAGGAGCCGTTGATGATTCAGCGGTGCAAGCAATGTTACATTGTGCCAAATTGTACACGTAATTCCATCCAATATATTAGTTCAAATTAGAAGCATTTCCATGCTAACAGGTAATAGAATAGGAGAAGGTTTTGCAGTTTGAAAGACGACCCAACCGTTACCTCGAATTCAGATCTTTTGCCATTTAGTTGGGTAAAATAAAGACAGCTTTTGAAGCAATTGTCCCTCATGTGTACACTGCTAGGTAAACCTTGTCCTCAGGCAGCGCTGCAGCAAAACTGTTTTGTTAAGTGTTCCAAAAGGGTTCGTTTCATCGAGGAATATCATATGCTTTTTGCATGCATTATAGACGCCATTATGTGAAATATGTATGCTAAGGCTTCCAGTGGGTAATGTCGGCGTCTCTACTAAAACTCATAACTCCACGAACGACGTACTGGTTAACATCCAAGGCAAATCTTCTCGCAGGAATACTTTCATCAAGACGGATGTACAGTTGATCAGAAGGACGTTTATGTGTAACTTCTTTGGTATGGGCGCTAAACCACCAGGCGTCCAAACGGCGGGGGCGACTTCAACCTTTTGGTGACGATTAGAACGGTCGATCCTCGGCATCATATGGGTAGTGGCAACTTCTTGCTAAGAACACGTGAGTGAGCATCGGGAGCATTAGTCCAGTCAGAGTTCAGTTTCTTGACTTCACGGTGAACTTCAACGTGTTATAATGGAATTTTTGGGCCGGACCAAGTAAACCAATTCAAACTGAATGTATGTGATTAGGTTGCTCCCTATGATGAAGAACAAAACTCAGAATTGAGTATCTTTACACAAGAAGATTCAAGATGCTTTCAAAGCATTTACCACTTAGCTGTATAATTGTATCCACAAATCTCGGCAATTGTGTTTGCATAAAACGGTTCCAATGTGTAAATAATTCAGTGATGAAATCACAGATTATTTGGCTAAAGGTAGTTGGTTGACACCAACAGTCAATTTGCTCTTGTATACCAATTCACTTAACCATCTAAATTGTTTGATTGATTGTAGGGTGAATCTATCTAAGACATATTATATGGTTTCTAATGGACAGCATATATCAAAGTAAAAGTGAATATAGTCACCGTGATAAAATATTGTGAATACAGCTAGGTCGGTATTCTTGTAGTCTCGCAATATTTTGTGATGAACATGCTCGTGGTCTAACGGGTTGAATTGCTTATTAGCCAAATAACGGTAGTGAATCGTGCAAAAAGTGACGGGTAAAGTCTGAAGGTAAAATTTTCGATCGAGTAAGGCACGTTTTGAACAGAAAGCAACCATGCTTGATATGTGAAGGTTCAATCTAGTTGAGATATATGTCTGGAGAGAAAAGCTAACACGCTAGACAAATGAAATGCATAAATGAACGTGCTATCATTTTATTGAAAGCCTAAGCAGTGACACAAATAGTGTGATCAATTTTCGCTAGTAACGCTGGAGTTAGATCAACCGCAAAATGTCCAAATATGATGTTTTTGTTTTGGAGGAGAGGTGAAATTTCCCAGTAGTACCAGAAACATAACCACCAAAAAGCTTTGGTCTTACATTCAATAAAATGGCGACTGCAGGCAACTGTTGAGTAGGTAAAATCTACAGCTGAGCAGTTAACCGCCGTTTATGGACACACATGGAAACCTTCGCCCTTTGATGTTGAGATATTCTAAGTGGCCAAATCTGATAACACGATAACTAGTTGGTTGAATAGCATTGTCTTCTATATCCGAATACAACAATCTTTCTTAAAGCATCGGAATAGCTGCATGCGAATAAGTATTTTGTTGTATAACAACCGTAAGATCGCCCATTATATATTTAGCCATCTATGATTCAGGATACTATCAGTGGAATATATATCATTTGAAATGTACGAAGTCCAAGACCGCCTCAGTTTACAAAAAAGTATCCACATAGCTTTTTTGAAAATTTGGAATTTGGAATTTTCGATCCATTAAACGATATGCCCATTTAGAGCACTATCCTGTAAAGACTTCAACGTCTTGACTGAAAAGAATAACTTGGAGTTCAAGGAACTGGGTAATTATACATAATGGCAGCAGTGCTTTGTGAATTGAATAAATTCCCAGTAGCTAGTTTAAAAAGAATTATCAAGGTAAAAATCAATAAGCACTTCGTAGGATATCACAACAATCTCCACCGCGTACTTGCAAGTATAATACGAAACACAAGCCATTAGGCTAACTGGGCGATAACGTAGTAAATGTTGTTACACATTTGCACTAGGCAACAAACACGCTGAATACGGAACCAACAAATGCTGACGGAGCGCTGTTGGTCGAATTCATACATCTGGCGTTGTAATTAAAGATTCTTGTGCCTCAGTCGAGCCTGTTTTTTGAAAAAAACTTGACCACAAAATTACTATACGCAATGGAGAAAGCTAAATTGAGAAGTTAAAAATCACTGAGTGATTACACTGCTTCCGATTCATTTATTAATCCAAGTAGGTAACGTGACAGTTTGGCATGTGTGCTACTTTGTGTCTGCAGTTGACTTATGTATGTGCTGGTGATTTCGTACTATATTCATCTATGAAGCACTCGGGACTTAGAACTCCGTGCCCAAAATTCATCCTGGAATACACAATATGTGTGGTGCGTAGCTGGATGTCTGTAGTGCAGTACCAGCCACGAATTGTCTCCTAGTAGGAGTAACCGTCCTCTTGATGTTCACGGCGAAACAGAAACGGATGAAGCTAATCAAATAGAGGAATTAAGTTCGCCATGGACGATTCCGGGTAATTGGTATGAATCGCTTGATTGCAAATAAATGGACAACGAGACGTTAATTTAAACAGTTTTCTTTGTGCAATGTAATGAGCTTGTTCTTGAAATTACGTATCAACTTTTTAATGCACCGCAAATTTTGTCCCTTGAACTCCGTAGTAAATGCCGCCAAGTGGCTGCTTTTAAACAATGTAATCCTTTGTATGCCTCACAACTAAAAATACATACAATTTAAATAATAATTATATTTCTTTTTTGCTTCCTTTCCTTTTCGAACCAATACTGAGCATTGAATAAAAAAGGCTGCGATACAGTTTAAATGTCACAGGTACATTTTAAAAATTTAGATGTTTAACAAGCAAAGCATTCAAAAACATTAGTCAGTATTATTTGTGGTAGGATAATTATGTTCCCTGGGTTTCTATTTTAATGAATCTGCCAACTTGAGCTATATTTTACAGATTTAGGGGTGTGAACATCATAGACAAATCCAAACAGATTAAACTCCGACATCGTACCCCGAGAATTCGGGTTGTCAGGATACTCTTGTTTCCGTTGTGAACAAAAATCATAGCCTCACGCTGGTATTCGGTTGTACATAAAATCGTCACTTTCTGGTTATTTGACCAGCAAACGTCGGAGCGAGGACAATTTATGTGAACATTTGTGGTGCACAATCAGCCTCAGTCGCGCAGAACTAATAGTGGGTGTAATCTACCATAGCCCATTAAACCAGTGATGCGATTTACTACCACATGTACTGAGGCACATGAGTTGCCTGCAGTTTTTATTGGTTGCGGATCTACATTTACGTAAGATATTCTGTTTAGACGTTCGGTTTCTTCACGGTCATGGTGACTTTGAGACTTAATTCGCTAAAATGATTTTTGAAATCGGTACAACGCAACATGTCATCCGAATGACGCGCGTGTCTTTGCACTCGGCAGCTTGTCTGGACCTTATGTTTACGAGCCGCGAGCAGAATCTGAACGAAAGCAGAATCTTCGAACCTCTGGCGAAGAGTGACCACTGCTCCATTGTGGCAAGCGTAGAACTGCTGTTGCCGTATTACAACCAAAGTAAGGCGACCATCAACTACTGGTAGACGGACTTCAAACGGTTCCTCCGTGCCGCAAGTCAGACGGATTGGACACTACCAAAGGATGCGTCGCTTGAGGCCTGCTGGTCAATACTGATGGGGAAGCTTAACTCGCTGATTACTCGGTTCTTTCCCTGTAAAGTATTCACAAATCGGACGTGTCAAACCGCATCAGCTTGGTAAGAAATATATACAGTTAACGCGACGACCTCGCAAACATTGGGATATAAACATCAGCTCGGGTTGTGATGGAGATTACACGGTATACAGGAAACGGCGAAACTTATGTTATGTCGCAAAAATCAAGAAACGCCGGCAGTTCGAAGAGGAGCTAGCATCCTCGGTCATAACTGCACCCAAAAGAATATTTGCCTACTTGAGACGTCAACTGAAACTTGGGGGCGACCTACCGGTCTTAGATAGCTTGGACAGACAGACGCTCATTTCAAGCGCGGAGCGCGCGGACGCCTTGGCTAACACTTCTTCACCGTGTTTTCCAGTAAACCGGCGGCTCTTTCAATAATGGCACAGGTTGCACAAGCCTTGCTCGACAGCCTACAATGTGATGTAGTCGAATTTCTCAGCTATTTGTCAAATTCTACAATGCAAAGCCCCACAGACCAGAGGGACTTTACCCACTAATACTTAAGTCTTTATTAATTATTGTCTCACCAGCGCTGACAAAACGTTCAATAAATCCCTATTTGAAGGATCTACCCTAATGACTGGAAATACTCGATAGTAAGACCTCTTCCAAAATGTGCTGATCCGATTGAAGTAGAGAACTATAGACCGATCTGTTTGCCTTCTATTTTTTTCCATATTCTAGAGAAGATTGTGAAAAAGTGCCTGCTGTCGTTCTTCTCAACGACGTACCTATTGACGCCAGCGCAACACGGGTTCATGAAAGCGCGATCCTACATCACCAACTTGATGTACGCAAACCAATGGTAGGCACGTGCTCTCAATGAACAGAAGGAAGTTGGCGTGGTGTACGCCGATTTTAGTTAGGATTTTGACATAGTGAACCACGAGGTGTTACTTCATAAACCGATGACCTACGAAATCTGGCGCACTCTTCTTCGGTGGTTACAAGAGTTTATTGTGGGACGAATGTTTAAAGTACAGGACAATGACTACCTGACAGACTTGTTCCCAACGACCAGTGGCGTGCGTTAAGGAACTGTACTTAGGCCAGTATTATCTCTTATGTATATCAATGATCTTCTGCAGCATTTCTATTCACCGTGTGCCCTGTATGCGGATGATTTAAAAGTCTGAATGCTCATTGAAAACCAGGACAAATGCGAATGCCACTGACAACTTGCTCCGCTGTAATGCAACTCCCGCTTAACACAAGCAAGTTGGAGTTCATCATATCACCGGACGTCCAGCCACTCGATCCATCACCGTAGACGTCCCGATGCTTCACCCCAAAGCATTTGTCAGAGACTTAGGCGTGTTCTCGAGACAAGAACTACTATCATTAGGATCTATAGAGAAAGTGTACCATGCGGGATATCGTATGCTTTGGGCATCACGACGCAGTTTCTCCACATGGTCCAAAGAACCGTCCCTAGCTTCTTCACCTCGCTCATGAGACCAATCATTGAGTACGGTGCCCCAGCTTACTATCTGATATCCCAGTGTGAAACTGAAAAGCTGGAGAAAATACGGCATATCGCAACTAGAATGATACCCAGTCTACGGAAACTTCCGTATGATAAACCTTGTGAAATGCTCTGACTCTACACACTATCCTACCACCGGATGAGAATGGGCCTTATTATGACACATCGAGTAATACACTAAAATCACTTCCCCAAACTGCGGCTATTAGTTAATTTGCGGAAACCCTATAATACCGGACGACACCGTTCCAAACTCAGGTCCTCTTCATGAACAAATATCACATCAGCTTTGTATAGAACGAAGGATCGTACACTTACGAAATACACTAACGGAAGGATTAATAGATGACGTTTCTGTGTAATGTTTCGGAAACTTGTGCTTTTGTGAAACGGTGCACATACAAAGCCAAAAGATGACATCGTAAGCCAGGAAATAATGACATCAATACGAATGCTCAACCGGAGAAGGATAAAAGATAACAGGAAAAAAAACACTACCGCTGACGCTTTGCAACTAAATAATTTTGATTTTTTGTAATTCGATAGAGCTGTACAGTATCCTTTGTACTTACTCTTAAATATCGCATCAGTATCAGTATCAATATCAACGGAGAAATATACAGACAACAGGATATTGCTTTTATGGGCTCCCCACTAGGTTCGTATCGAGCTGACTAATTTATGGGTGTGCTAGGATAGAGCACGTTAAGATTGGTCAACATACTCGTTAGCCTTTATTGCCGTTATATAGATGACATGGTTATATTGCTCCGTTCCCCCGAAAAAGCAAAGACCTTAGTAGCAAATTTTTCCAGGGGTACCGCGCTAAAGTTTACATCTGAAATGGAGTAAGATAGCAATTTTTACTTCCTCAATGTGCTCATGAAACGACTACATGGTGCTGAGCTACAGCGTCGTGTGCTTAGGGAAGGTACTTAGAAATGACAGTACACGAAATTTCTCTAGTTTTACTCCAATCATATCAAAACGGAGGCTGTTTTTCAGTGTAACCTGTTAGGCAGAAAGAATTTGCTTGAATGAAACGTTTTAAGAGAAAATTTGGTGCAGACGCTTGACTCTGAAGTATAACGGGTACCCAAAAATCTTCATAAAAACAAAAAGGAATAAAAGGAGGAAAGATCTTTTAACTTCCACAGCCGGAAAGAAACCCATTTTTAACAATTTCCGTACAAAGAGCAAATCTTTGCTGAACTTCTAACTATTCGTATTTCTTACATTTTTAGGCATACCTTCCCAGTAGATTCACTTCACCATTAGCCCGAAAGTGAAATTAACCCAAAAAAGCTTGTCCACGTAAATTCCATGTGTGCTTTCACATTCACCTGTTCCTGTGGTTCAGGTTACCTCGGCCTTTCCACGATGCACCTGTTTGACAAGATTATAGAATACCTGGCTTGCCAGTTGGTACCGAAAGCTAACCAGCTCATCCGTTGTGATGCATTTTGCTGACACGGGTCATTCCCTCAAACTAGCCAAGTCATTCAAACTCATCTATACTCCACCGGAAAATAGATCAAAGTGCTTTTGAAAACACATACTTGAATCAGCTGATTTTAGCGATCAAACTATACGAGACGGGGTTGTGTGTCGGGAAAATATTCATTCACACGCAGTGATTGATTCGGCCCCGACGAACTGCTTTTTCAGAACCAATGAATTGTAAAGTGCTGAAACCGTGTCTTAGTGAACTGTGATTGACAGTGAACACTGACTTTAAACTGGGTGTTTTTCTAGTATTTATGCTGTGTTTACTTTTTCTGGCCGTTTTGCATATAACTGTACAAGCCTGAGGAAGAATTACTAAAAACTTACGTCGTTTAATCAACCTCAGATTTTACTATGGGATGATATGAGTGCGACCCTACTTTGCTTTCAAGCATCACAGCGCCGGAGCATGTCCCGATCCTTAGCCCATCCTATTCAAAGAAAACGGCAATCGCTTTGTCTAAACCATTGGAACTGCTCGTGTGTTTCAAAATATGCATTAAGCAATCCAATAGCAGCTAGAGAAATGCGATTAACCGCGTCCTAAAAATTATCTGTGCACCAGTGTCGAACCGATCAACACAGTTGCTTACACGAGTACTACCGTACTTTCGGAGGTGGACAAACGTTTTCCACACGAAGAAGACATACGGTAGAGCAAGAAACCACCGCGGGCAATTCGATGACTACTGCAACTGAAGTTCGAGTAGCCAATAAGTACGATTTCACGGGCAATCATCTCACAATTTTAACAATATGTCTGTGAGTCCGACTGCCTCTGACCGCTCAAATGCAACGAAGAGAATAAGTCCATCGCGTTTGTACATAATGCTACCTTGTTAGTAAAAGCTACACGCAAGCTGCAACAGAAAGAATCGGGTGCGCTTAGGATCTGAGCAACGGTTTACCTGGCATGGTGAAAGCTTAGAAACATCACAAGCGTTTGAGATGCAGAGACTCAATGTCATCTTACGTAAGTATTTTAACTAAAGGAGAGAACACCTTTTTGCTCAATATGGGCTACCAACTGCGGCCGTGTTTCACGTGAAAGCAGCAATACTTATCTTAAACGTGACAGCAAAACTGACTGGCTTGTTGATTAAAACCCACGGAGCTGCTCGCAAAGGCTTGATTCGTCCTACTAGGCGGCTTATTATTGATGCAAATTTTCAGACTGATGCTCGTTGCGGCCATCCCTAAACGGCCGTATGGGAAAATGTTGGGTTGTACATAACAGCAGAAGGTGTCAGTCGATAACTCAATGCATGAAACGTAACACGAATAACATTCTTACAGATTTTCTAGATCTCCGAACAATTAAAACACGCAACTCTTGTTTGTCGTTTAACGATATTAATATTCAGAGACCTAGTTGGGGACTGATTATAGAGCGCAAGGCACTAGTAAGACCCCAGAAAATTGTGGAGTTCAAATAAATATTTTAGTCTGAATATACAAAACAGAAATGAAAATGAATGGCGTTATGACTTCCATACACTTATTACGGCGTACAGATAAATCTAGTAGGGAAATGTTTCGTTACAACCATAAAGAATGCTCAAACAGGTTGCCAATATTCGTATTTGCTATTGATGACTTGTACACAGAAATCACGCGCAATCAGCTGTCGGAAATCATTATGCTATTCAGCGACATAGTTATCAATTTTGCATTTGAAAACCGCTTATTATGAATATAATTCCAGTATTGCAGCGCGATTGTTTGCCTAAATATCATCATATAAAACATGGTATTGTTTCAATTATAAATATTTAAAAGCTATGATTGCGAAAATAGGGATCATCAATAACTTGCGCTTTCATAATTTCCGTTTTTTAAAAATGTGTTTATTTTACATTAGTCTCCGTCTTGTGCCTTCGTTAAATCATCAATGTGCCAGCTTTGCCAATTCCCGGCCTATTCCAAGAACAGCTGAAACTGAGATTGTAAAATATTTCTTAAGTTTTAAGACACATAAACGCCCGCATAAAAATACCGCTGACGCACATATACGCATTCAGTTAATCGGCATACGTGCAAGGTAATTGATTTAGTCGCCTCTAACAAAACTAGTGAACCATATGTTTATCATTCAATATGTGTTCCATACTTCGGAACCGATCCGAAACGTTTCAATCGTAATAAAATGTACATACGTTTTATGAACGTTAGCGCTCCAAGCTGCCTTGCTTATATATAGTTATTATTAACTACGTAGTAGATTATGTTCTCTGACCGTAACAAACGGTTAACCGCGCCAAAGTTCAATTCATTCCTGAACAACCGCCTCATTAGCTAAAGGAGTTTAACTTCTGAGTGAAGCACATGACCATTATTTCACTTTGTATTACGGTTTTCACGTGAAATACAACAGATGGTGGAAAAGGAATTCCATAAATGCCAGTCGAAATGTGATTTGTGCACAAACGGATAAAATGTACAATAACTAGGATGGAAGCGCAACCAGTCTGAGTTTTACTGGGTTGATTTGTGGATATAATGTTGGAGCTAGACCGGGTAGTTTTAACATGAAAACTGGAGCCCTCACGCTCACTTGCCACCCGAACGGAAATTCATGTTCAGTGCAATTTACTTGGTTTGCTACGAGATGTTAATACAGATTCAGTAAAGTCCTTGTCAATTAAACATACTTGTCTTTATTCAGTATCACGAATTACGCATGCTGCACGGCCCACCGAAGATAACTTAAAACAGAGGTTAAGAAAACGACCTTCTCCATCTCAGCCTCCTTACGCAAACATGGCCTATTGTTACATTCACTTTTATACTTTGGATAAACGTTAAACAAATTGTGTGTATCCTTGTGTTTCTTTCCACTAGGTGGATAGAGGAGCGATCGATTAAACGTGTATATCTTAAATAATTTAAAAATTCGCCACTACATGTTTCAGAACCCAAAGGAAACTAACATTATATCTACATTCATCTAGAAAATGTACGTTCAGTGAATCGAACACGTATTAAAACCCTGCTGACTACTTGGGCTTCTATGCGTCTGTCGGGAATTTTTACAAATTGGAGAAACACCTTGATTTATCAGTTATTTCTCTTGTTAACTGGCGGTCTATGATGAAAAAGACTGCGGAATCTCTCCAAATGTGGCTGTTGACAAACAAAGTTATGTAGACGCAAGTTTCATAACAAAGCTTCGATAGTCTGCTACATCTGATCATGCTGAATCAGCTGAGGAAAAACCACAAAAGGACATGCAATGGGTACCTTGTCCTTTACGCTTTATATTCTATACGTTTATTTATTGAATTTAAGTATGCGATGCATAACACCTGGCGGTTCAGAATCCCGAACCGTATTTGTTTAATGCATTCGGAAGCACTTATATTAGAATTTTGTTGTTCACACCAAAGAGATCCACCAGGAAACCAAAATATTCCATGATTGATGACCAATCCGTTACAGAAAACCAAATCGTTAAACATACACCACTCTGTTTGTAGAGTGCAATGTGTTTCGCCAAGTACACCTGGCATTTGGTTGCCTCAGAATATTGTAAACTTTTCATGATTTACGTGATTGTCCTCAAAGTAAACCACAGTCAAATTTCAAACCGTGTTTTTATACAAATGTGCAACAACGAAATAAATACAAAGGGTCATAGGGCCGTACGCAAAAATTTTCAAGCGGAAGCTTCGTTATATCCATAGAATAAATTGAACTAATACACGGTTAACGCACGGTTTGTTGATTGGTAAAAGTAAGACGTAATGCCACGTGTGTCTTTCCTTTGCATTGTATGGAAAACGTTTTCAGATTTATCAGGTGCTAGGGTTTTGAGAACACATACTATTCTTTAAGCCAGTTATTCATTTTTGCTGCTTCGATATAAGTCCAGAAGGTAACGGAAATATTAATATTGCGCGACAAACAGCACAGTAAGCGAACTACGACTAATTCTGGCATGCCAACAAACGATCAAATCAGAAAGCCGCAAACAACAGTTAATGGTCTAAACAAGCCTATATATATGTCAGTGACCTCAGCATGATCTCTCCGCGATAATGTCGCTATTTCAATTTTTGCGTTTCTATTTGTACACATTAATATTTCATGATTATGCTCAGGGCCAGTTCACATGGATCGATCGGATGCATACACAGGTTTACTTACGAGTTGGAGTGGTTATGCAATGTACACAAATACTTAGACATATTGTATTTCTTTCCTAATACATCCGATAGCAGCCTGTGCATGATGCCCAAAACATGAAGCTAAGGTTCAGGAATTAGGAGTGATTAACCCGTGAGCGAATGGTGGAAGGGTACACACCTGGTTATATTTATTTGACATTAACGAATGTGTAAACTTTTAACACGCGAATTTAATATTTGCATTTCACATATCTCACCATAATCCGAGAGACGTTGTTTGTATGTATATATATATATATATATATGTGAAACTGCACATATAAAAACATCTGTTTGGATTTGTCCATGATGTTCACAATCCTAAATCGGTAAAATATAGCTCAAGCTGGCATATTCATTAAAATAGAAACCCAAGGAGCATAATTATCCTACCACAAATAGTACTGACTAATGTTTTTGAATGCTTTGCTTGTTAAACATCTAAATTTTTAGAATGTAGCTACGACATTTAATCTGGATCGCAGTCTTTTTGATTCAATGGTAAGTATTGGTTCGAAAAGGCAAGTAAGCAAAAAAGAAATATAATTATTATTTAAATCGTATGTATTTTTAGTTAGTGAGGCATACCAAGGAGAACACTGTTTAAAAGCAGCCACTTGGCGGCATTTACTACGGAGTTCAAGGGAGAAAATTTACGGTGCATTAAAAATTGATACGTAATTTCAAGAACAAGCTCATTACATTGCACAAAGAAAACTGTTTACCTTAACGTCTCGTTGTCCATTTATTTGCAATCAAGCGATTCATACCAATTACCCGGAATCGTCCATGGCGAACTATATTCCCCTATATGATTGGCTTCATCCGTTTCCGTTTCGCCGTGAACAGCAAGAGGACGCTTACGCCTACTATGAGACAATTCGTGGCTGGTACTGCACTACAGACAACTAGCTATGCCCCACACATATTGTGTATCCCAGGATGAATTTGGGACATGGGGTTCTAAGTCCCGAGTGCTTCTTAGATGAATAAAGTACGAAATCACCAGCACATACATAAGTCAACTGCAGACAAAAAGTAGCACACATGCCAAACTGTCACGTTACCTACTTGGATTAATAAATGAAAAGGAAAGCAGTGTAATCACTCAGTGATTTTTAACTTCTCAATTTAGCTTTCTCCATTGCGTATATCAATTTTGTGGCCAAGCTTTTTTTCAGAAAACAGGCTCGACTGAGGCACAAGAATGTTTAATTACAGCACCGGATGTATGAATTCGATCAACAGCGCTCCGTCAGCATTTGTTGGTTCCGTATTCAGCGTGTTAGTTGCCTAGTGCAAATGTGTAACAACATTTGCTACGTTATCGCCCAGTTAGCCTAATGGCTTGTGTTTCGTATTATACTTGCAAGTACGCGGTGGAGATTGATGTGATATCCTACGAAGTTCTTATTGATTTTTAGCTTGTTAATTCTTTTTACACTAGCTACTGGGAATTTATTCAATTCACAAAACACTGCTGACATCATGTATAATTACCCAGTTCCTTGAACTCCAGGTTGTTCTTTTCAGTCAAGATGTTGAAGTCTTTCCAGAATATTGCTCTAAATGGGCATATCGTTTAGTGGATCGAAAATTCCAAATTCCAGAAATTTTTAAAAGCTATGTGGATACATTTTTGTAAACTGAGGCGGTCTTGGATTTCGTACATTTGAAATGATGCGAATTCCTCTGAGAGTATCCGGAAACATTAGTTGGCTAACCATAAAATGGCCGATCTTACTGTTGTTATACAGCAAATTATTATTCGCATGCGGCTATTCCGTTGCTTCAAGATTGCTATATTCAGATATAGAAGACAATGCTATTCAACCAACCAGTTACCATGTTATTAGCTTTGGCCACTTAGAATACTTAAACATCATGGAGGGAAGGCTTCCATGTGTGTCCATAAACGGCGGTTAACTGCTCAGCTATAGATTTTACCTACTCAACAGTTGCCTGCAGTCGCCATTTTATTGAATGTAAGACCAAAGCTTTTGGTGGTTATGTTTCTGGTACTACTGGGAAATTTCACCTCTCCTGCTATACAAAAACATCATATTTGGACATTTTGCGGTTGATCTAACTCCGGCGTTACTAGCGAAAATTGATCACACTATTTGTGTCACTGCTTAGGCTTTTAATATAAGTGATAGCACATTCATCTAGCCACTTGATTTGTCTAACCTGTTAGCTTTTCTCTCCAGACATAAATCTCAACTAGATTGAACCTTCACATATCCAGCAAGGTTGCTTTCTATTCAAAACGTGCCTTGATCGAAAATTGTACCGTCAGAGTTTGCCCCGTCAGTTTTTTCACGACTCACTAAGGTTACTTGGTTAATAAGCATTTCAACGCGTTACACGACGAGCTTGTTCATCATAAAATATTGCGAGACTACAAGAATGCCGACTTACTGTATGGACAAAATTTTATCATTGTGACTATATTAACTTTTACTTTGATATATGCTGTCCATTAGAAACCATATAATAATGTTTAGATAGATTCACCCTACCATCAATCAAACAATTTAGAGGGTTAAGTGAATTGGTATACACGAGCAAAAGGACTGTTGGTGTCAACCAAATACCTTTAGCCAAATAATCTGTGATTTCATCACTGAATTATTTACACGTTGGAACCGTTTTATGCAAACACAATTGCCGAGATTTGTGGATACTATTAAACAGCTAGGCGGTAAATGCTTTGAAATCATCATGAATCTTCTTGTGTGAAGATACTCAATTCTGAGTTTTGTTCTTCATCATTGGGAGCAACCTCATCACATACATTCCATTTGACTTTGTTTTCTTGGTCCGGCCCAAAAATTCCATTATAACACGTTGAAGTTCACCGTGAACTCAAGCACCTGAACTCTGACTGGGCTAATGCGCCCGATGCTCACTCACATGTTCTTTGAAAGAAGTTGCTACGACCCAAATGATGCCTAGGATCGACCATTCTACTCGTCACCAAAAGGTTGAAGTCGCCCCCGCCGTTTGGATGCCTGGTGGTATAGCGCCCGTACCAAAGCAGTTACACATAAACGTCCTTCTGATCAACTGTACATCCGTCTTGATGAAAGTATTCCTGCGAGAAGATTTGACTTGGATAATAATTAGTACGTTATTCGTGGAGTTATGAGTTTTGGTAGAGAAGCCGACATTACCCACTGGAAGCCTTAGCATACATATTTTACATAATGGCGTCTTTAATGCATGCAAAAAGCATATGATGTTCCTCGATTAAACGAACCCTTTTGGAAGCATTAACAGAAAAGTTTTGCTTTAGCGCTGCCTGAGGACAAGTTTTACCTAGCAGTGTACACATGGGGGCAATTGCTTCAAAAGCCGTCTTTCTTTTACCCAACTAAATGGCATAAGATCTGACTTCGAGGTAATGGTAGGGTCGTCTTTCAAACTGCAACACTTTCTCCTGTTCTATTAACTGTTAGCACGGAAATGCTTCTAATTTGAACTCATATATTGGATGGAAGTACGTGGACAATTTCGCACAATGTAACATTGCTCGAACTGCTGAATCAACAACAGCTCCTCAAAGCTGGTTAGATAAGATTCAACAGTGGTCATTATTTCAATTCCCTATTCTTAGCACTTCCAAATGGCGCGAGGTAAGCTTTTGGCTTTGCTCCAAACACAAATTGTCGTTTCTGCAAATCACCTCCCACCACATGGTCGTAACCAAGCATAAAATCCAGTTCATCAAATGTTAGGTACCCGGTTGTACGTATCTATCTTTCCGAATCTGTCTTGATCAATACATCACGACGAAACGTCCTGAAATGTACGATAATGATTCCAAATGCTTTCAATATCCTGCCCTTCCTTTACAAAAAGCTTGACTGCCTGTATTATACAACACTAGCTATTTTGCGCACCTATCTTGTTTCCGGTACGATAAAGAACTTCACCTTGTTTATGCTTTCCATTTAGCTCACATTCATGTGTAGTAGACCGTCCTGAGAGTCACTGGTTGTCTTATGGTTACTAAGCATTTTGATGCAAGCAATATGTTTTCATTACAGTTTTAAATGATCCATTGCTTCCACTCTACGCAGATTTACAATAGCTCTCTTTTGCACGGCTACCGTCGCTCAGTTTTTGGTTCTGTTGTTATGCGTAGCTTTCTAGCATTACTTCACTTTCTCTTATTTATCTCGTTTACGTGTAGCCACCAAGAAAATTGGCACCATCACGCGTTATCTTCTGACTACTTGATGTACATGCTTGTTCTCTTCTTTTTACGCTGACTGAAAGTTCATACAAATATCACGCAAGCTTGCTCCCGCAGCACTAGCGTTCATATGCCAAAAACCTTCCCAGTCGTGATCGCAAACACTGTACTAATCTTTCACTTCAGTTGAACTATTCAACAGCATTGTGCGCTTCATTCCAGAATTAATGCATGATGATACATGCATGATACATGCATGATGATACAATCGCTCCGGTCAACACGTCTTTAAAGTTGCCTCAACTTTTAACTACCGAGATAACGATGCGCGGTTACCATTACATTGTAAAAAACAGATTTACCCAGAGGAACGCTGATGAGTTCCTTGATCATTTAAAATAACTTGCAAGAAGTATCAACCGTCTTTGAAACTCAAGCGCGCAGCCCGCGGATTATATACGCAGGTTATTTTAATTTTGCGGGTAATAAACGGACCACCTTGATGAAAACGGTGTGCAAAAGGTCAGTATTCTATGTGTTAATGGAAGATTACCCACACGTATGTAGCAATTTTATGTCACTATATGCAGGCAAGGCGCCTTCGTCTGCAAACGGAAATGTTCGGATGGCTATCACTCGTAAGCAGGTCCTTTCTCCATATTGACTCTTACTCAGCAACACACTATGAATAAAGTTATCGGAGAGGATATAAAGTTCCTGCTTTCTAAGTACACATTAAAAAGAAGGCGTTACTTGGAAACATTAAATGTATGGAGTGGTTCAAATTTTGCGAACACTGGTCACCCACTAGCGCGTACTGACGTGAATTTATTCACTTTACCGATATGTCTGATGTTAGTCTTATTCCTTTTTTCCAACTATATGTTAGCAAGGTGCATCGAGCTGAGTGCTACATTGCTGTCGACATACTACGAATACATTATTTGCGTTCGTCCACCGCACTTCCACCGCAGTTATGGGTCCGTATGCCATATAGAATGTACTGTTTTCTTAGCGAAATTCGTAATGTTACTGGATTAGTGGGAATTTAAGGGTGGGTGACAAAGCACCTGACTGGAACCTAATGAATCAAGGTCGAGTAGCAAATTACGTTTTGCGTAAAAAAGTAGTGAACATTTGCATGTGCTTTAGAAAAAGTTCATCGCAAGAAGGCTCCCACAGTATAGGAAAAGCACCAGAAGATTGTTGCAACCTCACTGGTCCCGTCAAAGGTGGTTGTTACCCAGACCCCACACAACAGGTCGTACGAAACTGGTACACACAGCCACTGTGAGGAAAGCTGAGCTAAGGTAAAATGGCTTTCATATTTAAAATTTGCAGCTAGCATGAACATAGAGTGAGAGTAGCACAATATCATACTCATTTGTAATTGATGTATGATCGCGGCCGACACAAATGACTTAGGGACATAGGTACTAGCATCCAAAAGACATGGATCGTAACCGAATGCCTTCCGAGGAACGGGAAACAATGATAGAACTCAGGATTTCAAAATATACGTCCTGTGCTCCTCCAGAATTGTGGAAACGTGCGCGTCTGAGGTGTGTCGGCATAGAGCTTCCTCGCAATTAGCATATTGATTCCAACCTAATATCTGACACGTAACAGCAATCTCTTTTGTGTAAGACTTATAAATTTGGCTATTGCGGATGTCCACAATCTACTACCTTACACTACCCACTGTATATTCTTCGTGTTTGCAGAGCTGATTTTACCTTTTGATGATGTCAGCTACTTACATACTCAGCAAAATTGTCCTGCTCTGTTGATGATTTGGTTTATCTGTGATAGTGTGCGAAAGTCGCATCTGGTTAGGTATTGCCACAAGTTTAAATTTGCATTATACCACACCATCAATGAATTTCAGGACCGAGGAAGAAGCACTGAGTGTCTGGTAAATAGGACCCAAGCGAGATCCCGTAACCAAGGCACATGGTTCGCTTATCAAGTAAAGCATATGTGATTAATTTTCGAGAAAATCGCTAATCATACGAACGTGATAGCAAGGTGAATATATGAATCCATATTGATGATGCTACAATAATGTTTGTTGCAACCCGAAATCGATAGCGTACACTTGAAACCAAATAATTAAGGCCTAGTATATACAATCGTCCAGAACGGGCCCAGCGTTTCCCCAACGGTGTCACTACCTACCTTAGCAATTAAAATAATCCTTATGTATTTTACATTATTAAATGACAACAATAAGCTACTACCTATATGAATGCAAACCACAGTGCTGAGCTGTTTTCTAACCGTCGTAACTGGAAAAGTGTTTGTGACTCCTGACAGAGGAAATCGAATCCGTCGGCCACTCAATGGTCGGCCAAACGTCACGTATGAGTTGTACAACCTCCGAAACATTGCTTAAACCTGAGAAATTTTCCTGTATGTACACTACCTCCCAAGAGCTCCTAAGTTAACCTACCGAACGTCGACTACGTCAGGTTGCGAAAGCTTGGGACTTAATTTTTATTACCGAAATTTGGTCACATCTATATTTGACTAATGCTAAAGTTGAGATAGCCGAAATATCACTCATCCAGAAAGACAGCCCCATCAGAGATGGTGGGGTCCTACACTACTACCGCAACGATTTACAATATACCATAGTTGATGAGCTGGAAACACATGTTACCGACTCACTCTGGTGACGTCTCCGACTAAGACACAACGACGCATGTCTCGTAGCTGTCATTTACCGCCCCCCACCACCCAGACCGGAAATGGATACCCGCTTGATACGTGGTCTGAACAGAGTAACACGCACTAGGTACAGCCACAATCTCATCTCCGGGGACTTTAGGCTACACGATCTGGAGGTTTTGGTATCGCTCAGTGAGCAGTTTAAAGCAGACTTACATGAGGTGATCTGTAATATTCCCTTGTATAATAATGCCACCACGCCCACTAGATTCAGGATAGCAAACAAACCGTCCATATTGGACCTTGCGCTCACGAATATAGAGTTCATGGTTAACTAGGTCTCGGTGACCATGCAGTAATAACATTTAACTTTGTGTGTTATGCAGAGTATCCATTTGAACATTCGGAACTAACTCACATAATCACACGCTATCACGTATTGGAAAACCTCGCCGACGCAGCTGCTAGGAAAATCTCAAACAACAGTCCTCATGACAACGTTCGGACAGAGTTCGTTAATAGACTCAGCAACATCGTCAACAGAGCATCAGAGACCAAACCCTTTCCAGCCACAAAAATACCTTCAATTCTAAGGAGCAGTACTCGAAATGTCTGGTAATACGGGATGCAGCATGGCGTGCTTACAAGCTTAACACCGACTTAGGGACTCGAAGCAATATACTGAGCTATCGCAACAATTGCACTACATTTCTCCGTGAGGAAAAGATAACCTATCCACATTGCCTATCCAAAAATTGTATGACGAACAACAAGCTGCTATATAGGCATGTCAAGGATCTTCGTAAAGTGAAGTTTGGAATTCCCATACGTTTCGCGATAGGCGGTAGATTACAGAGCGCCGATGAAGCAGCTAATGCCCTGTGGTTACAGTTTGTCCCAATTTTCAAACTCGCAGCCTCCACCTGTCCCATAATATCATGCACATTACTGACTCCACTGTATACACATGCAATTTGCAACCCAACTGTTGTGTTGAAGAACTTACTTTCACTTCGTGAGCATAGTTCTCCGGAAACAGACAACATCCGCCCGAAGGCACTGAAGGCTTTGCTAACAACTTAGCTGATCTACTGTCACATTTTTTCCAAATTTGCTTTGATGAACAGAAGTCCCCACCATGTGGAGGCGTGGCACTATCACCTCAAAATTAAAGGCGGTAGTCGTTCAGAGCCTGCAAATAATCACCCAGTAACTCTCCCCCATGTGCTCGCGAAGATGATGGAAGCAGCCGTCGCTGAGGTTTTAATAGACCACTTGGAAAAATGCAACACCTCGGTACCAGGGCAGCATGGCTTCCGTCAACACTGGTCATGCACCATCAACCTACTAATTGCACGAGGTAGTTAGAAGGAAGTGGCTAATGATGGGGTCGGAGTTGACGTCATCTATCTAGACTTCTCGAAGGCATTCGACCGCCTTGATCACTGCATCCTACGTCAACGGCTACAGAGCTACGGAATCGGAGATCCTGTACTTGGTTGGATTGGCAGCTTCCTTCACCAACATGGGTTTTAACTACGTGTTAGGGGATCACTATGTAACCCAATTGAGGTGAAATTTGGTGTCCAACAAGATTCAGTGCTGGGACCGTGCTTATTCTTTGTGTTTATCAACGACCTGGCAAGAGATGGCTCCTCAAATTTCTTGCTTTACGCCAATGAAGTCAAGATATGGTGGGCGATTGGTAACAAGCAAAATTACGATCTACTTTAACATTACCTAGACTGCATTTAATAAAGGTCAAAGAGGAACATGCTTCAATTGAACTTAGGTAAGTACAAGGCGATCTATCTGCATCACCAGCCGGTAAGCGCTTACAGGCTTGTAGATCACACCTTGGAGAAGGTCTCTCAGAAGCTTGGCCTCGGTGTATTGGTACATGAATAACTCGGGTGTATAAAGCAATCTGAGAAAGCTACTAGAATAAGCAATCAAAACCTCTATATCTTTTACAGTGCCTTCGGTCGGTTTGAACCCTCAATCTTTCCCTAAACGCTTAAAGCCTACGTGCGACCGCAAGTGGAATATCCTATTCAGGCAAGGAAGCCGTGGTAGAAACAGCATCTTGTTACTGTCGAAAATCCTCAACAAAGGGCAAACGAGAACGTCAGGTGCCCCTTTCCTCTGTTATATAAGCTTAGAATGAAATCTAAGAATGTACATCGATCGATATCGGCTTTTGCTGGTGGATCTCATAATGGTTTAACAGATTCTGTAGAACCCAAACCACATATGCCGTCCGCTGCTGAAAGTGAACCACAACACTAACCTTAGAGGTCACCCACTGAAAATGACAATTCAGTATAGCCGGCTTGAATGCGGTGGCAATTTCTTTTCCCTCCGCATGTGGCATCCTTGGAACGCCCTCACTAATTATGTCGTCTCTGCTCCCAAACTGGCGATATTAAAAAAACGAGTTGACGATGCTTTCTCTCATTTGCATTTCATTTTATGAATTGTTAACCTAGGGGCTACAAAACGTAATCAAACAGTGTCTTGTCAAACTCCCAAAAAATGAATTCCAGAGTTTGCACGTTTAATACGTGAAAATTTCCATCATTCTACATAACTCTGTTGTGAGTCCATATTTTCACTTCATCACGCAATTCAGTTTGATCAGTTTGATTTCCATCCCACGAGACTTGTTAAGCAATGCTTTTGCCCCGTAATAAGGCATTGTTCCATTATTCCATATTTTCCCTAGAGTAAAGGTGAAAGATGTAAACTTGCACTCTGGCCGGCAAAATCCATATAACTGGCACTGCTTTCAGTAATACGAGGTGCATGACCAACTTTGTAACTTCAACATTACACACAATGCTCTACTAGATTTCGTTTTTTTAAGAAACGTAAATTGTTTCCGACACTTAAGCGTGCTCACAGGGTTAATGCCGACCACAGGTAATACATTAATTTATTAAGCTACACAGTTTGGCCAACTAACTTGTGATCATACATAGTATGTTCCTTACTTCTAAAAGAAGGAACTGCTCAAAGTGTGCATCGAAGTTCAATTTCACATGTTCAACTGCTGATTCAATGTTCACTAATTAAGACTTGTCAGCTCAGCCCACGCACCACACAGACTGCATCAATTTCTGTTTTGAGCTGTGTTGTTCCATAGAGAAAAATATTTTTTTAGTGATACGTTTTTATCTCTCATGTTCAAATATGCGGTGGAAAAAGATCTGTCTTATGAACGTAAGATAACTGCCTGAGTTAAACTTTGGCCATTGTCTACAATAATGAAGTAAGGAGGTTAAACGGCCGGTACATTCACACTGTTTAAATAACCACAGTCGCCGAGATCTTTTGAGACGCCGAGAACAAACCTCATAAAACGCTTGTTTTTAACAAACAGCAACGAGGATGAAGACGAATTCAACGATGGTATTAGTTTCGCTACACCTGACACTTCCTCCATCTTTTCCCATTACCTCAGACGAGCTATTTTAGTTGATCCACAAGCGTGAACGAGGAGGTGACAAGGCTTCATTCTCTCTAAACCCATCTCCAAATTCCTTACTGCTGGGTAGATCGTCGCTCACGGACCAAAGTCGCAAGTTGATCAAGAGGTCAGCCTTTAACCACTAGCTACAGAGTTCTACCTAATAAATGTCATTACAAAGTAAGGAGTTCAAAATATTAAAACGGATATGTAGGGTCACCCTTAGTAGGAGCAAAACCGAAGTAATACCAGTTTATGCATTTAATTTCAACAGTTCTGCCAGCTTTCTTGTGTTGGTGCTTACATACTAGTACAACATATGATATTTGGTAATCTTGATGTGACGAAGCTTGCTGGGCCAGATGAAACCCACCCAATGATCCTCAAGTCCCTATCAGCCACCATTGCGCCTTCGGTATCTGAGATGTTCAACAGGTCACTATCCACTGGACTATTACCGGGCGACTGGAATTGCTCAGTTGTAAAGCCAATATGGAAAGGTGGTAACCCAAACAAATTGGATAACTACCAGCAACCATTTAACCGACTGGTAACCATCGAGCTGCGGCGTGCCCTAAGAGATTGCCACTCGACTTTTCGTCCCAATAATACGACCACTGCTAGAGTTTGGCTCTCTCGCGTATTGTCCTATCACCCGGGGTGATGTAGAGAAGACTAAGCTAGTGCAGCACGTTGCAACTAGGCTGGTTCCCAACTTACATGGTGTGGCATACGAAGACCGGTGTAAGAAACTAGGGTTGTACACTCTAGCTTATGGTTGAATAAGTGTTGACCTTATCATAACTCACAGGATATTACATCTGGGTGATTACCCCGAGTTGAGACGGCTGCTTCATCTGTGCAAACAAAGCAGCAAACGAGAACACCGGTATAAGCTTGTCGTACCGGATTTGAAACGGGTCAATCACCAACTCTGTTTCTAAAGCAGAGTAGTGTATCTATGGAGCGAACTGCCGCAGCAAGTAGCTGAGGCAAAGTCAGTGTCGAAATTTAAAAAGTTCCTTGACAAAACTATTTTGATTAAAAATATAGTAAGCGGAACACATATTAACGGGTATTTGTCCATGAGCAAGCTCTACTCGCTGCTTCTAACTTGTATTTAGTATTCTGTATATATGGTCATTTTATGCTAAAGACGCTAATAATATAGATGGAAAGCAAGTGTAAACGTTTGCTTAAGAAATAGATATTCTACCTGAGAACAATAGGATTTCATCAGCTTTATCAAAACTGCACGGACTGGCAAGTAGCGTATTTCGAAAAATTTTGATGCGCAGGCATTTAATTTCACATAATCAACGTAATCTGACAAGTTGACTTCGTTATCTAATAAAATCTATATTGCACAGTGTACGCAACAATCCGGTAACTGGTAAGCAGTATTTAGAAATACAAACTGCGAAATCTAGGCCTGTTTGAGACCAATATTATTGTAGAAGAATACGATTACGTAACCGGACTATCTTATTGCATTGGATTTGCTTTCGATGCAACCCAATTGGTTGACTATTTAAAGTGGATGTTATTTAGGTCCAGTTTAACTCGAGTGATTTGTGGCTGATTATAATTGACGTAGCAGATATAAAAATTCCTAGAGTCGGTTTAGAATACGAAATGTTTATCTGGCACACCAAATTTATATATGTAATTATGTATTAAATATAGTGGTTAGAGTTACCTCACTTCCTTTTACCTTGCTATGTAGACTTTGTATCAAGACGTATATCACAACATTTAGCAACGAGTAATTATGTCGTGCTTGGTTTAACAACATGCCATGCAGATACGAGGTATTAAAAGACGGTCCATTATCAATGGACGTATAACATAATGTTGGTACTTGTAAATGCTTTTGATAGCGAGTGATATTCTGGATGCTGATATTGCTAATATAATAAACGACCAAATTTTAACATGTAAATTTATTGCAACCATTCGTTCAACCAGTTAATAACGGTTTCTTTTGTCACATGCGTGTAAATCTCTGAGCGTTCTGATTTTTGGCGTGCGACGGCATGCGCTTTGCTCTTTATCCAATGATTAACACCCAGCGCATTCCTTACAATAAAATATACATATATAGTCAAGACCATTGTAAGAGTAGCAAGTATCTATCCCAGACTGCTTATCCGCAAATTCGTTTAATCCTTATAGCCAAAGTGATGTACCAATTTATCTGAAAACTTCCATGGTGATGCAATGTCTAATGTAGATTGAAGTATTACGCGTGTGGGCCAAAACTGAAAAGCCGGAACACTTCCAAAATACATCATCACTTGTTTCGCACTCCTTAGCGAATATTTCATCTGCTTTGATATAACAGTGCAATTGTGTAAGGACGGTCATTTATGTGCTCAACATGTTTTCTACCTTTCGCCCTAACATTTTGTCGCATTATTCCGACATTAATCATTGTTCACTCAAATTAACAAGATTTATCTACTGGGTGCAATTTATGAGCAAACATTTCAGCAGAAACTGTTATTACTGAATTCGCCAACTTGGGCATTATTTTGCCCATAATCACTAAAAAGGTCTTGCGCAGTTACTACGAACCACCTTGAAATTTACTTCATTCGCCAGAGGGACATATCAGCTTTTGAGCTAGCTATAAGTAGATATATTATATTATGTAACCAATACGGAGGAACCTATATTTCGTGTAAAACCTAGGGGAAACTACCGTTCATTTACGCCTCTAATTTCACTTAGTGCGAGCAGTCAACCAGCAAACACGGTAATTGTATACACTAGCAGCCATTCCAAAGCTATTTCGTTGCACAGATGAAACACACCAAGCAAGAGGATTCCGTCATGTGGTTTATACTTAACGATCGACGAACTAAAGCTAGCATACGGCTAGGCGCTGCTAACCCGCAAACAAAGAAAAGGACCAATCGGCCAATATACCCACTACACATGTAACCCGAATCGGTCATTTGTGCGAATCAAACAAGTGTTTTGATAGTAAACGTTGTATTACACATTACTGTTAAATGCGATTGGGTAACCAGCAAATTTGAAAAATAATAATCTACTTTGAATGTACATTGTTGGTAAAGCTGGAGCAATCATGATAAATAACTTCAGCCACTAGTATTATACTAAAAGCACGTGTTCATACCTGAAAATGCTGCGCTAACACTAGCAACATTAGCAGACTTCCCGCAACTTAGTCAGCAATCAAGTCAAGGCATTTAACATATACATGAAGTAAGTTGTATATGAAGTGTGATAACAATTACAATAGGCAAGTTACTATATAAACAAAACAAGAAAAATCCAGTTTAGTTTCTGCTTCACCAAGACTTCCTTATTTGCTTCAATTCATTATTAGATTATAGTTA
This sequence comes from Dicrocoelium dendriticum, assembly GCA_944474145.2. Taxonomy (NCBI): domain Eukaryota; kingdom Metazoa; phylum Platyhelminthes; class Trematoda; order Plagiorchiida; family Dicrocoeliidae; genus Dicrocoelium; species Dicrocoelium dendriticum. Next base: position 125,438,493 of record OX104065.1, read on the forward strand.
ATAGCTCAATGCGTATAACTAAAAAATATTTATCTGAAATAAATGCATTTAGTCAAACAAACTACTACAAGTAATTGCCATATCAGAAATATAAAATTGTTTGATAAAATCCTAATTTACGCGCTTCAAAAGCAATTATGGCAACCCTCATGATGTATGGGTAGGAATGTTCAGTAAAATTTTATTATAAGCAACTCGGAACAGAAAAGCGGAAATGTGTGTACATATAAAACTTTATTTAATTATAACTGTGTTGAAGATTTCTTATTTTGAACAAAAGGTGCTCTGATTTGCTAAATATAGTGACGCAAATTTTTTGAAATAGTACCCATTTATGCACTTTCTTCTCAACATACGATTCTAAGTGCGATATCTACTCGAAACTCATTTGCAATTTTTCCCTGCATGTAGGACAAACAGGCTTTTACTTCTATATTTTGGTGGCCGGCAATTCAAAAGATCGTTTCGTGTTTAGCCCGATACATATATATTTGAGTACGCAGACCAAACTGCTTATAATGCCATAAGTTAGTTGGCGGCTTAAGTTTGGTAAACTCGTCGGTTGGTGTAAGAGCTACCTTGTCCTCTGCACGGAAGTAACGTGTAAGTCAGTGGATAGTGAGCGGCGCTAAATCACTTCTAGTAACTTATTCACGATGGTCGTTGCCGTCTTCCGTAGCTCTGTGGTCTCAACTCCGGACTGGCAACAGTCGAGTTACTGGTTCGAGTCCTACCAGGGGTCCGACGGAATGCGCAATGCTGTTAAATCCCGGAAGGATGAAAGGCGCGTACAGTGCTTTTCCGGACGTGTGGTGGCTGTCTGAGTGAGTCTAGACGTGATGAATTTCTTCCTAGACCATTCAACTCCACCTAATACCCTTCTCTAAACAGCAAGTTATTAACCAATATCCCGGCGATTATTTCTCTTTACCGCTGTTAGTCTGCTAGATGATAAACGTCGGCATCGCTTACAAAAAATTGGTCACATTTCATAAAAGTGGCTGGTGTATTCCTAGCTGGCCCTCAGATGACATGCTTATACATTCATTGGATATTGTGTGTGATAGTTAAAAATATTTATTATTTTGTCTAAGACTAGTTGTTTTTGGTTGAACTAAATGTGTTTGTCGTTATTCCGTTGATCATTATCGACTTAATAATACCCAAGCGACGCGCAGTTTAGCCAGCAATTGTGTAGAAGAATATATTTTGCTTTTTACCGAACAACTGAGGTAGGCGAGTCAATAATTTTAGTTAAGACCAAACTACATTCAGCAAAATGAAACCATTATATTATACATTTGTTCTTGCATTTTACCACGGTGTCCTGAATTCCGAATATTTTCACTTTGAAGTCAAGTGTAAGTCCAACATATAGGCCTGCATAAAACAATTTATATCATTAATTTTCTAAGGATGCCAATGAGGCACATCTCGGTTTTGCTTGCCTTCTTTTAGCAAATGTTTCATACATTTTTGGTAAATGGCGTTCTTGTGGGAGAAGACGAATCTATGACTTCAAATCATAAGAAATTTGTTAACCCGTTTCAGGATGTTTAAGCGATTTTAAACTCGTTTTTCCTGGAGGCAAAATAGGACAGATTTAGTGCTCATAACTTCGGAGAGCAGGTGGTCAAAAAGCATTTACAACACAATGTCTTCATTGAGTTCCCAATAAAAACTGTAACTACAGGTATGCTATCATTATTTTCTATATAGAGAAGAGCCGATCCTTGCGCTTCGTGAATTACATAGTGGTCGACGTTTTAGAGCAATCATGAGTTCGAGTGGTACAACCTTGAAGTCACTGCAGTTCCATGATTGCGTGACTATGTCACACAACTGTGCGATATACATATATATCAATAAATATCTTGAACAAAATATATGTAAAAATATTCTAAGTAGATTCGTAGCGTAATAGAAATGCAAGACTAAATAGGTATTAAGAAAACAGGCAATATGTTTTTCAATTTAAATCCGAGTACATGCGTTTAATATAAGTGTTACTAGTGGTGAGATAGAGCAATAGGACAACAAGTAGAAATACACGATAGCCAGTGACTTTGGTTTAGTGTCATCGTTTTCTGCATATCCAACCTGCCACACTTTGAAGCTCTGGGACTATAACTGAGGCGTATATACAAATTGACCAAAACCCGATATAATAGCATGCTCCTTAGAGTTGTAGGTTGTCCACCACACTGCCTCCTTCAAACCTCTACAGTATCTGATTTTCAACCACAAAACGGATGACGCTAAACAGGCACTCTGTAAGTGTTAAAGTCACCATGATTGACGCGACGGTTCAAGCGATTCAACTAAGTGGCATCCTTTACCAGAAACACTCTAATATCTCAATTGTTACCTGGTGCAGTCCCCAACGCGGGCAAAAAGTATGCGGATGTGCAAACAAATGCTACTAACAGGTCAGGTATTTCAACCATACAAAAGCAAGCGCGGACAGTCTTGGCGGTTAGTCATGTTAGCACCATAAGAGTATTAGTATAGGGGGTGTGCGAAGAGGGATATCCGCAAACAAAATTATTTTGTTCGCGGCTCGAATAAATGGCGATGTTTGAAAACTTGACCAATGCAGCCGTGACCAAAGACAGATAAAGTCTTGTATTCTAAGGTAGTTTTCGGGCGTTGTGTGCATGCCTAAGACACACACACCAAGAGCTTACGACAGAGTGATCCAAACACATACAATATTGCATAGACTATTTTGTGCACATAACATCCTGAAAATCGGGGCCGGTAATCGACAAACTCCAAGAAGACGAAGCTTATTCTGTAAGTGTTATCCTGAAAAAATATGTTGTGTTATTGAACTACTAATTAGCTCTTGGTTTTAATTGAATACACGATATAAACCATTAAAACCAGTTGCTCTAGAATTTTGAGCGAATAGGATTTTACTTCTGAAATGTTTATGAGAGAGTGGATCAGTGGTAAATAAAACTCCCCAAAGCGCCCCCCATAGATAATATAACTGGCTAGGGCCATGCAAGACGGCAAGACAAAATTCTCTGCCAATTGCTCTAACCGTCGTTTAAGGTTAGTGATTATGGAGTGGGCCTCTTCAACGAATGGTTCGTTTACAGCCCATTCGGAAGCTTCTGATTGTTTACATGAGGTAGAAGCATTTTCTAACTATTACAAGAATGGTTCATAATTTCTCGTTCATATAGTTCATACTAACAGGCGTTTAGGCCGTTCTCTAAGCAGCTGCACAGTTCTCCATTCAAGGATCACCATTCTCACTCCACATGTTATCGGCAAAGAACAAGAGGCGGCTGTCAAATAGCGACATGTGGTAATAAATGTGATCGTGTAAACAGTAAATACGGTTGGCGGCATTGGGTTCCGGATTTTTCCTTAAGAGAGTCACTGGACGAGTGTAAACCCGAGGGAATAAGATCGCCAGGCATGTGGATGTGGGCCACTTTCCATCAACGGAGTCGGCCCAAATCTCTTCACAGGGAAACTGAAGCACAATTTATTTTGAGAATTTAGCGTACACAAGTTGGCACTGGGCAAATCGTCTGAACTGCACACAAATAGAAAATCAAATAAACCGTGCTGAAATACCAACACATGTTCTCCTAGATTAATCTTATAACATAATGGTGTTAGCAACATATCCGCGATAAATATAAGTTTGAATTACAGATAAAATACATTTGTAAAGAACACAGATAACTTTAATGAAATTAACCACCAGCAGTTTAGACGGCCACAGTAAATACAACGTTATTTAGATAGACATTACATTGAGGCAACAACGAAGTAATAACAATATTTCGAACCGATCAATCAAAATAAACAAATGTAACACACGGTTAGTAAATAGAAGCCAGACTACCCACCAATGCTTCACCGTTTCCGCATATTATTTTAGCAGAATCCATCATCGTTTCGATGCTAGTCCTAAGTGGCCTTGATCGTGGCTCAGTAAGCCTGCCTAACTCAGGCACTCAAGACCGCATGTGCCACAACACCATGGGCCTGAATTCGATGGAGTATACCTCACCGACTATTGTCGCTTCCGAATCTACCTTTTCTTCTTCGCAGGCAAGTAGGGTTTCTCCCGCATTTCGGAAAATGCCTTAGTAATCAGAGCGCACCACGCACGCCTATCAACCGCCTTCGATTCCCAAAATTTTTAAGCAACATTCGAACATGATATACAAAATAGATGATGCATTAGTAACTTAAATTCTGCTTTACTAAGTGCCGCTTCCAACACGCATTTGGCCATAAAGCAGCTGTTTTTGTATCTGGTTCACAAGCCAGCGGCGAATATGCCCGAGCCACCTCTAATGCATCAGCGTAAATAGGCAGTCCACTACATTCATGCCACAGCTTGGGAGCATCACCTAATTTGCAACTCGGCGACTCCAGACGGTATGTGCAATATGGCGCAGATAGTGTTCAAGGAAGCCCTCCTGCTAAAGGACCTCATTGTGATAAAGCGTCCAGCATTCGCTGCCGTTAAACAAAACGAACAACACCAAAGACTTTTATACTAGCAGTTTCGTCTTGACATTAAGATTTTGGTTGTTCCACACACTACATTCCAGCGTGCTAAATGAAGCAGTCGCCTTCAATACGCGGCTGCGCACCTCGCTGGTTATCTGCATGTCAATTGTCATTACGCTCCCAAGTTAGCAAAATCCCGAAGTGATTTCGGCCGTTCGTCGGAAAATTGGATTTGGGGCAGGCCTATGGAATCCATTAGCATGAAGGCTGAAATAAGCAGAAAGTTTTGCTTGTGTTGATGATTATTCCAACTTAGGGCTCTGTCGTAGCCAGAACACTAGTCATGTACGGCAAATCATCCACGCTATGTGCAAACAGCGCACAGCTGTCAGCCAACGGCAATGTAAGGACAGTATTGTTACGGATGTACAGCAACCCACCAACAACATGCTGCTTCACATAAAAACGTAACCACAATCTGTAGCAAACTCAAAGGATATCATGGTAGGAAGGAAATGGTGAACAGCGCATGATATAAGATACAGCCTTGCTTCACAGCAGACGCAACTGCAAAGTAATCTGAGGTCTGTCCGCGTAGCTTCACGCTCGCCCGCATACAACCATGCATATTTATTTCAACTTGCAAACTTACTCTGGGAGCCAAACTTACCTACCACTAACCATAATTCCTCGCGGTTCATCGTACCAGATGCCTCGGTGAAATCTTTACACAGCGCGTACAACGACTGGTGGCGTTGTCTGCACATCTGTTGCAACTGACCAGCCGTAAAACTCTTCCGTTAAGTTCGGGTTTACAGCCTGATTTATAAGGTGATTGAGCAGGATTAGTGCAACCCACTTCTCTACGGAACTCGGCAAGTTCATACCAAGATAATTGCTGGTAGATTTCCTGCATATTTGCCCTTGTACAAGGATAGCACAACGGCATCCTTCAGCGCGGGAGGCACCTCCTTCTCAATCCACATACAATGCACTAAGTGGTGCAGCGCATTCACAAACGCCGGTCTGCCGTTTATCAATAATTCGGGCGGATTTCCGTCCGAACTGGCACATGTGCCGTGTCGCAGCTGAGCAAGTGCTATCTGCGTCGCATTCATTAAATGTGTGTTGGCAAGATACGTATACATCCCTTGTTGTAGCCCATGCAAAATAAAACCCAGTCTATCTCTGGGAAGTAGTTCAAGAGACAGTAAGCTAATTACACCAGATCTGCATTATGTCTGATATCTGTGTGCAAGCAGCGCCTGAACTACCATCGAGCAGCGTCCTAATCCGCTCTAACCTCGGTCCATCCATCACAATAACGAATCAATGAATTCTTTGTGTATGCGTCGTTCGGCGTAGTTGTTAAACTGTTATGCGCTCTCGGTCCACCATGCATTTTCAATGCTACGGAACTATCGGGTCAGTCGCCGTTAAAATATAGAAAACTGACTCTTCTTTCTCAAGTAACGGGTCTGTTACATGTGCTGCAAATGCCACATTCTTCTAGGACATCATTGTGCAAATCGTCGCATTGATCACATCAAACCAATTGGGCCTATTACAGTTTGTTCGCACGACGGTCTCTTCGGCAGCAGCTGTCACCTGGCCAAGGTTGTGTTACAACAGGTCGACAATGTGGCTATCCATTCCACATCACACTGGCGTGCAGCCAAGGATTGATAACAAGGAAATCCTCCTCACCATAGTATATAGGGAAAGAGCGTTAAATATTCCGCTGGTTTACGGCAGGAATGCAATACATTGATTTGCGAAAACATACGTACACTAACGCACTAACTTCTGATCAGTCCCCCAATGTGCTCTAACCAGTACACGCGTCACGCGCACCTCACACATCTCACGCTGAGGTACGATGGCATAATCGAGCAGGTGAGCGTGAACACTCCGTGGGTGCGTCCCATTGCTACATCACATCCACTAATAACAAATCCAGTGCTCGTGATCATCAGGCAGTGAGTGGCATCTAGTGAGAGCAGCCAGTCACCATTTGCATTCGCTAATACCTTGCCATGCCGACGGATGACATCTGACCACCCGATGCATCACGCCCAATGCGCGCTGAAAACAGTAAACATAAATTTTCGGTCGCTCATCAGAACTGAGCGAATCACGGAGGATAGCTGCATGTGGAATTGATCACGCGTGTCACCCTTATACGCATGGTCGCACCGCACGTGCTTATAAAATTGGCAAACGTACCTCTTCCGTGTCGTAGGCGAGCAGAAATCAGTCGCGCGCTAAGGCCAGTTTGCTCACCAACCAGCAGGATATTGAAGCGATCGGATCGTGCAAATCTGACCCTATGTTCACGTGGTGCTGTAATGGCATTCTCCCAAGTAGAACATTTACGTGGCACCAGCTTCATACAACTAATCTCGCTTATCGAGTCGGGTCTCACTGTGGGCCGTAATTTTGATGTTGTAGCGCACCCGTTCCATCGTGACCAGTGCTTTGCGTCTCTCGGGGCGCTCATTTGATTTTCGGTCTAGTAGTGTGCGAACGTACTAGCCGACAATGTTCAAGGCTTAGCACAGGTATACGATTGCATTCGTAGCCTTTGAGTTGATAGCCTGACACGCATACAGTGGGTGATCGTGCGGTTGCTTGTGGGATTCAACCTGATGCTTTTGGATCAATAGCCTGACCCACAAAGCGGTGTGGAGGAAATCCAGACACATTGACATCTACTTGAGGTCCGTCAATTACAATGTTTGAAGATCTGAAACCATTCATATTTGTTTGACGACTGTGGTATGTTACGCACCAGTGATCAAAGCCAAGCGCAGAAAGATTTTGTCCAGTTTGCATCAAATTTACCAGGGGCTGCCTGGATTCAGGCGAGCAGTAAAATATAATTGAACACCCGGTGGTGTTTTTCTAACATCAGGGATAGTGCGTGGCGCTCTTGCTCTAAGCCAAGCGAGCTGAGCATATGAAATATGGAAATACTGAACTATATGGCTAGGTTTTAAGGGAAGATTGTCACGGACCTCTTTCTAACCTCCGAAGATAATGAGATTTGAAATAGTGCCCTGGAATGACGCTCAAGCCTGAAGGGGAAGGACTTGCGTCGTAAGCCAATGCCTTAGACTACATGTACACCTAAAAGGCAACGAGCACAACACATGGCGAATTCACTGTCAGATGGATTGATGTCCTGGCTACTAGCTAGAAGAAGGGTGCCAACCAACTCTCACATAGCAGTCGTCTTGAAAAGCTGCACTGGTCATGTAGCTACGGCACAACATTAGTAGCAGCAGGTAGACCACCTGTCAAGACCAAGCCATCAAAAGCCCTAGCGCAACATAGACTATCACGCCTAAACCAAATATACCAACATGGATAGGCATATGTATATGATACATTTATGTTAATATTATGTACTGTGTATTGATCACGGGACGTAGCGTTAGTTCAATGCAGTTCAATAACTGTAGCAGTTTAATTTATTCATTTTGCTATGGAAGTTGACTTCAAGTGAATGTATGTTGGATCGAACAAATCTGGTAAAGATTATTGCAAGTGACTCGTCACCAGTCGTAGTTACCCGATCGCTGCGTTAATAAATACAGGAAATCAGGCTGATTGGTTTGTCGGTTCGTGACACATAAGGAGCTGACTGTAAATGGACATATGTGATTCTAGCTTTGCGAAAATCTTTTGTTTGCTAAAGGTCTTGCTAAGCCTGAGATTAAGGAAGATCAAGATGATAGATGTTGTAGTCATGTCGGTACAGTGTTGTCCATATTCGCTTACGCTTACATAATCGTGTTGTGTTAAATATCATTATGAGTAGGTTAATATTTGTTTAAGAAAGAAGGATTGCGATGATGATTTTCTTTCACCCAAAAAATTTGGTAGGCTGTACTGATATCGCCCCATGTGTTTTTGATTAGATAATGGGGTATAGAGCGTCGAATACCCACGTTTCCTTGCTTACTGTCTCTGATTATCCGCTTTGTTAAGGCAGCTAAGATTTTTTTACTTTCGTTTCCAACGAAACCAAGTAGAGTGTGTAGTGTTAAGCACGGACCCCGTTATCCTTGTTGGATTCTTTTTGGAATGTTCGGCACGTATTTTCTCGGTCGTGCTTTTGCGTATGGTGTTCAGAAAGTAACCTGCGCGTAGAACACCCTGATTGTATGCTTAGTAATTTTAAATATGTGTTTTACATATAAGAAGGAACGATTTACTTGCTTGTTACTATTTCAATTGGTGAAGTTACATGTTTTTAATGTCTGGACCACTACCGCGCAACCAAACTGCGCTTTAATACTTTTAACATAATTCATATGAATAGATTTATCGCACATTTCATCCGTTCTTCCCCAACTTGACGTTACGAAAATATGTTTCTTGTGCTTCCTATTTCAGAGGCTACGCGATTGCACTAAGGTACTTCAAGATCCGAGGCTTGTGTACGTCTTACTTGTAAACGATTGTTAGCAGAGTTCCTCATTGCGTTTTGGAAACAAGCACATCTAACCGGATAACCTTAGAATCTCTATTTTTATTTTACACTATTTGCCGTCCAATGTATTGTATAAAACTTAGTTGGCCGTCTCCATTTAGCGTGCTTCAGTATTACCACTATGCCATACCATTTTCATGTCCATAAGCCTGAAATATTCATCAGTGTCAGTTTTATGTGCCATTGTTTATAAATAGTACCATAATGTTAAGACTTATTTTTAAAGTAATTGCCATGTTTTAATGCACGTACAATTTATTTGAACTCAGTATGCATATGTTCCTATAAGATCCTTAACTGGTTAACAATTGGAAACGTATGGAGAAATCAGGAAAATTTTTACAAGGAAATGCCGTAGAAAGTTGATTTAGGTAACTTACTAGATTTACTTGTTTGTTGTTTGGAAGGTGTGTGTCCCATTGCAGCTCCATTACTACTAATCAACAAAGGCAAACGTATAAGCTCAGCATGTACCTTATTTAACAGAATTCACCATGCGTGATTTTGTGAGCCTGTTAATATTCGTCTGAAACAAGCACAATGCTGATTTCCGAGGGAAAAGCAAAACGTTTCCAGGTGCAAGCAACAAGATTATTTTATTCAACAAGGTAAGCTTTAACAATTAAGAGCAACACTTGAGCCAATTCGAAGCGGGTATTTGAGCAGCTTAATAAAGACATCTGCAATAGCTTCTAGTGACGCGTAGCTGATTGCACACATCATGCGCTTGATATTTGCGAACACAAAATAGTCAAAATAAGTAAAGTATGAAGGGTTACCGGTTAACCAACTAACTGTAAGCGTTATCTAGTCAGCAAATGTATGACGAGAAGGTAACTGAGCGCAGGTGTGCTGTCACGGTACGGCATGGTATCTCCCACTCGAGATCTTGGACGACGCTTGGCTACAGCTTACCGCATTTATCATAGACAGTAGGCGTCATACAATTCTCCGGTGTTTGCTTTGCCGCACGAGCCGTATTGTATCCACATAACTGGTCTTGGAAACACTAAGCACAATCCGGAATTTCTGAAGCCACCTTCCACGAACGGTTGTCCTCTGAGCTGAGTGCTTTTCGTCCCTTCATTGAAACTTTAAACCAAGGTCGCTTCACTACTGTGGATCTCTCAAACAGCATTAGAGCCCACACCAACAACTTAGCAAAACGTAGTGTGACACCAATTCATTCGAACTACTTCTAGCCCTTACAATGCACATGCACAAAGCTTTCTGCGGCCGAGGTACTCTTAACGTAGTGCTGACAGATCCCGACGACATTCCGATTGCCCTCTCCAAGTGTACCACCACGCGTCCTTCTCCAGCGTCGCTTTCACAATAGCAATGTTGTCAGAGCTGGTATCGCTCACAGCTCGACCACACTGTGGCGCCTTATCCAGGATTAGCCTGCCACGTTAGAGCTCCGCAAAATCTCAAACCCGCTGCTTCTTGCAGGCGCGTCATCACTAAACGCAGCACGCAAACACGCAAACAACATTCGTGCAAATAGAAATTCTCCACCTTCCAGTGGCATCGATGGAGTTCCATACTAACAAACGGTGCATATCTACACATGAATATGAGCTGTGTTTGCGTTTTGAAATTTCCTGCTTATTCCTTTGTTGAATACAATTAACAATCATATATTATATTAGCTATGTTTCCGCTCAGATCACTTAGATTTATTACCTGTAGACTGGCATAGCCCGAATTGACAAATTGTTCTCTTATAACTAACCCCGCTTGTTGTTCGACATAACTCCTCTGATGGCCGCTAGTGCACCTATTTTTGCAAGTGCAATCGTAAAGGTTAGCAAATGTAAATGGGCTGCAATCCGCTTGCATGTGTTCTCGTAACCCATAAGCAACGACCTTATAGAAATAGGTTACCGCACATTAAAAACCGGTAAATTGTCCAAAATATTTAGGCAGACCACTTTACGATCTTTAGGTAATTTTTAGGTGCACTATTTAAGCAGTATTGAGAAGAAATCATGTTGTTCTATAAGCCGAAAAATGCAGTTTGTGTATTTTGTCGCAAACTATGTCATAGTAATTCAACTACATAATATAAATATACCATATATTTAAAACTCTTAAATATCTAGTTGCCAACAATGCGTGGTCCGTCTGTGGATGCGTAAACTCTGTTTATAAAAGACAAATAAATTAATCTTCCTGTTGTCTGCTTTGCTTCCTGCTCTGTGCAAGAGCTATCTTAGGACATTTTGGTTTTCAGTCAAAAAACATTGTATATATTTAAAATATCCCTAAAAGTAAAGCAAACATAGATTTTCCAGGTATTACATTTTCGCTCGCAACTTATATACATGTTAACTATTATTAGAGAAGCGAGGAAGGTTTCTTCTTAAAACAATGACTGATGTTACTAATACCGTTACACATTAATACTTGCGCATTGACATCAACGCATACATCTCGCTTTACTAGTAACATGAGTAAAGGTTTTAATTTGCAGCTCAGTTAGATATTTTGACATTTTATATAGATAACTTTTTACAATTGTTTGAGTACAAAGTAAATTATTCACATTTTTTGAGCAAGTTCCAATATTTGTTATCACTGCTTGCAGTTTAGAAAACGTTAGTCATTTTATTTTATGAACGGTTGCCCATTCGAGAACACAATGTGCTTCTTAAGCAAACCTGTGTTACAGGATTGCCGCGGAAATATTTTAATTCAAATAGAACGCCAAAAATAGCAAGACAGACAAGCTTACAGACTCCTACTTGTCGGCTTATTTGCATATAATTAATAAATAATAAAGATTACACAGACATTTCGTATTTTTACCCCAAACGATCTGCATAGTCATAAATAAACAAATTTTCGACTCTATAATTTGCCTTCACAACGTACATTTGATTTAGATAGACCGAGGAAATATTTGTAATAAATAATACTCTTATCTCACATTTCAGCTGTTAGAAAAGGCCACACCTTGAGTTTATATACAGATAACGAGGAACGAAATGCTATGCCTACTTCAGGTTAACGACGGCAGTAATTATAATTCCTTAATAAGAGGCAAAAGCCAAGTTAAAGCAACATATATTGTTATCTCATATTGGCCCATTTCCAGCACGTTGTCTTGATGCCACAAATATTCTTTAACAAAAGGAAAAATAGGTGCACGTTCATATAAGTTTTATTTAATGAAAGCGAAGCTTTATAACTGTTGGGTCAAATAGTATGCTTGATAGAGTTTTGCTACGGATACGCGCATGGTTATAAACGTTTATGTCAAATGTGTAAAAAATCGGATGGAATATTAATGATGTTTGTATATACAGAGAATGATTACTCATTTAAATTCCTTCATGAATATTTCAGGCAAGCATTATAGTGTTTTCTAACAAGAAACTGAATGTCCAGTACAAAGAAAACAAAATTTTAGATAAGGGACGTGAAGTACTCAATTATATTGAGGAAGTACGAGAAAAATATTAGATGAAAATTGCAACCACGGACGGAGAATACATGTCGTAAAAAACGACTTGTAAATCTTGGATTTTCAATAAGACGCGAAATAAAAACGAGTTGTTCTACTGTGATTTGTGCTGATTATATACTTTGAGATTTGTTGCCAATTGAATGACAATAGCTGAACCCAAACTGTTCACAATTCAAACAAGAAACGAACTGCTTCTTATGGCATACTATGTGTGTATTGTTAAATTTGGCTTGGCAGAGAAATTGGATAGATTAAAAAATGTAGTCTAACGAAACGCTCAAGATGCAATTATGGACAGCAACAATTAATACCTTATCAAAGCAACCTCTACGTTGCCGTAGTTGAAGTCTTGTCGTAAATGCTTTCTGCTAGCTACGTACAGAAATCCAACAAAACTTACATGATTTCTGCATATGGACGCGTCTCCAACAGTTGACCTAATGGGCGTAACCGCTTGATTTATTCAAGTTGATTAAAAGCAGAAGTAAAAATGTATCACAAGCTTAAGTATCTCCGATTCAAAGGTACGCAAATATGCCTTATTATTTAGTCAAACCTCTTGGGAATATCCAGTAGCAATAAGTAGTTTGCTTGCCAACATATTGTGCAATCTTGAAAAAATTAACTTTAAGGGTCATCTCAGCGAGAAACGTCTGCGGTATTTATTATTATACTAATAGATCTTTAAACAAATGAAGCGTGCGCAATGCGATTTTATTGGCGCTGCCTGTAGCTACGAATGAAGGTCAACAATTTAAATACAAGTAAAACAGGCCTGTCTAAATACACAGAATAAAAGCTTTTACTTCTATTTGACAAAAGTAACCAGGGTAATAAATATATTATTTCATCCTACTTATTTGGTACTTGGGCTGTTCTTTTATTTCGGATAAGTGGGTTTTGTCTGTAATGAAATTCATCCACAAATGAACGCTTAAACATTTATACTACAGTTGTCATTCGTTCAATATTTTCCACACGTGTTCAATTATGTTACACGAAATAGTAAGTTGAAACATTTTTGGTAAACGTGTTCCTAAATCTGTATGTGAAACCCATAGAGGTTTCTATTGGTAAATACACGACTTACCGGTACAAAAGTTACATATGGCAAATCAGCACCACATAAATTTCCCATGCAGCTGTCAATAAACTATATGTATTCGATTCAAATGTGGCCAACAAAAGCATGGGGTCCAACAAAGTCTGTTCGCTATTTACAAATGTTCTCTTGGAAACGTTTGTGGGCATAATATGCAGACATGCTCATAAAATTGGGTTCACAGCACCTCGACTAAAGACATCACTGCACAAATGAACAAATGATGTTCAGTATTGCTTTCTTAGAAACCACTACGGATAAACTGAAGGCGCAGCCATACCTATGCCAATTGGGCCCAGTTTAGCTGATATTTACTGGCCCATTTGGAGAATACAACTGCCGTCAGATCATTAAGGAAGCACAGTTTACGAACATTTTGATGATGCATTTGTGATTGTTGATGAACATCAGCAGGTGAGGAGCATGTTATAATCATTCAAACGTTGTAATGCAATGATCAAATTCACCAGGGAATAATAATAATCAGACAAACTCTATTTTTTGTGTATAGTCCAAGAGAAGGAGACATATGATGTATTCATCAAGTTGTATAACCGTAAACCAAATCTGAAGACAGTACTTAAATTTATCAGCTACGGTCGTTTGAGATACAAACGCAGGTTGGTTGGTTGGCCCGAATAAACTGTTTGGAAAAATTAACTACTACATATCTACAAAGCGCCATTTCCATCTTAAGCGCTAATGGCTATGCTGGTAAGTTTACTGCGGATTATGAGAGATAAGTAGCGCGAAGCAGACAATTTAAGGTACTCGTTTCATCATCGTACGAGGGGGGCAATTATGAGCACGTTTGCTTCCATGGCTTAAGTAGTACTAAAGCGCTACCACACGGCAGTTGGGCCCGGACTATTGCACTTGAACGAATCCATCTTAGACAGTCCTAATACCGCGACTTGCTTCCACAAGTTTAACTGTACGTGCAAAAGCAGTTGTGTTAGCCGGGTAGAGAATCGTCTGACAACTTGTATGTTGTATCGCAACTCGAGGAACCTAAAATGACTGCTGCAAAATTACCAGCTTTCTCGATTGCTTGACAGATAATTGCTTGTACATTAAATCAAAAAACCTCGGAAAGCGCTCTATGTTCTTAGCATGCAACATTTTCCAATATGTAACCGGTTCGCTGAGGCTGCCACAATCCTGCATCCAAGACCAAACGTAAGTAAACAACTGGAATACGTAACCAGTCTTGATTCACAGAGAAAGAGGATCATTGCATGTAGAGGCAATGCTACAGCGCATTATCGAGAATTTGAAAAGACTTCGAATCATTTACCTTCATTTAAAGTGTTTATATATAATACCTATGCGGCTAGATAAAAATACGCGGGGTGAATTGAATTTATGATACGTCGCCAGTTGATTGGTTTTATTTTGCTTTTACGTTTAATATCAAAAATCTGTTGCCTTAAACTCCTTATTTAACTAGAATACATGTGCATTATTCTAGTCTATATGCCGCAAATAAAATAATTTACTGTAGAAACTTTTGGTCGCAGTGCTTGCAGCACTACATAATATTTGTAACCTTCAGCATATTTATCTGTAAAAGAAAGTTAAACCACATTTGAATTTTCAATGTCGCTTCTAATCACTTTAGTAAGAATACAAACATAGTTTGATGTCGCTAACTGTTGACAATTTTGCTATCAAGTAAATTGTTTCTTCAATAATACAGCTTTTCAAAAGTGCATCTTTTGTATTGACTTAGAATTACAGCATATACATAAATGTACTAAAATAAGTTTAACTGCGGTTAAAACATATGAGTTCGCAAACTAGTCTGGTGTATACGGTTAACATATGCACTTAAATTAACCATTAGTCTTCAAGCTTATTGTCTACGTTCCATTCATTTATATGCTGTTTTTAGTATGTATGAGGAACAAACATTTTTACGAAAGCGACAGTATTTTACTTCAGGAATTTTAGGTTGCATTAATCGGGGGCTCTGCTGGCAGCTCATTAATTAAATGAATATTTGGATGGATCATCTCGGTTACTGATAATATTATATACCACACGTCAGTGATCTAGTAATTTTAGGTCGTTTTCAACTGCAACAAATTAAATATTTATAATTCTTTTTGACTTATTTAAATGGCACTTGTTTAGCTAACCTTAACTTGAAAACGAGCGTTTTGTTCATAGGTTGTAATTCCCTGGCAGTTGAGTGATATTTAAAATAATATTGTCTTTTGTGTCACACGGAAATGAATGTGTGCTCCCAGAGTGCAGAATATGCGTTTTTTAAACCCAGCTTTCTGGCATCGAAGGTTGCACGGATCTCTTATTCGCAAATTTTCGTGGACCAAAAGGACGCAGAGAATAAATCGGTATAGTCATGAAATTCATCATCCTCATCATCATCATACACGTTAGCTAGAGGTAGGGAACACCTCAGCTACTGTGCCGCAATACAAAGAAAAAAAAGGAGAAAAAACAACTGGTGATAGCTGGCTGAGCTACCGGTAACGGATGGGCATCTTTCCGGTAAGCTACCAGCCGGCTGCTGTGCACCCAAAAAAATTATTATGCAAAATTATATAAGGCTAAGTAATGTGATCGTGGTTGGAGGGGGAGGCTAAGAGGGATGGGGTGGGACAAATAAACTCACAGCATGAACGCCACTGAGGTCGGCTCCTAGCCATAACAGCAAGTGTGTCCAACCAAAAATTTTCATCGTCCTTCTGACCCCAACCAGGGAGCCGAGACGCTCCAACTGAGGCCAGCTCAAAAGTGAGGGCCTTCCCTCCTCTTGACCAAGTCATCGCTTGGCCACCCCTCCTCTTCTTTCATCCACACCTCCGGCGCGCAAACAACACACGTCGCGGAAGTCGGTGGGCTGACATGCGTAATAAGTGGCCGAGCCATCGGAGCCTGATGCGTGAAAAAACGGTGCTGAGCGGTTCATTTCCTTTTCCTGTGCTATAAACAAGGCAACGAACACGCTCGTTGCTCACGCAGTATTACCACCAGATGTGCGCTAAATTACGAAAGCACCGGTGGTCGAACGTAACTAGCCTCTTCAGGTCCACTGCTTTAAGCGGCCAGATTTCACAACCGTACAATAGGGTCGAACGTACTGCTGCATTGTACACTCTACCCTTCAGGGCAAGAGTGATGTCGCGCCGGCGCCATAAGTGGCGAAGTTTAGCAAAAGTGGCCCGAGCTTTTGCTATACGATTCATGATTTCATCTTCAATCCCACGGGCGCTGATTAAATTAAATTAAATTGATAAATCTTTATTTTAATCTTATGACGCAACAGAACATATTAAATAACAGGTTGGATACATTACATTAGAAGCCACGCTGGATTAAAAATGAGGGTGATAGCAAATGCACATGCAAAATATATGTCATAATTTTAAGAAATCCCCCTTTATGTTCAATGAATATAATAATCAAGCATGTGAGCATGTTGTTGACACATTTCTTAGCAAATGAGGATATTTGGATACGGAAAAGTTCAAAATGTATACCAAGCTGCCAAATAGAACAAGTATAAACACATTCGTAATGAATATCCACCGAATTCCAATAATTGGTTTGTTTAAAACCAAAGGACGGCGAAAATTTCTCAGGCAGAATCAACAATTCCATAGGAAATCTAGTTGTTGTCTTATGAAACTTTAAATGCTATGAAAATTCTAATATTCGAATCGAATTCATCACAGTGAATGTGCAAAGTACCAAAAAAATTAAAGAAAACTCTTTCATTATACATTCGAATTCTATATTTGAATCACTGGAAGAAATTTGGACAGCGCACTATTTGAAATTACATCAGAAAATTCGTAATCTTAGCCGATCATTGCTTGTTTACATTAATGCAATACAATAGAAATGCTGCCTGTTTTGCTGATTATAGCACGCCGTTAGATACGGTCTCACTAAAGGGTGTTAAGGTGATCAAACCAACTTTTCCTTACGCTGGTACAATTCCATCTTTGTTACAGCCATCTTCTGGTTTTCTAGGAAATTTCTAATATAGTGCTGCGAAATTCGGTGTGACAAGAATATAGATTACTCGTGTAGCTGAATATAATTTGTACTTTTAGGGTTGGCATTATGGTTCAAATGCTATGGAGAAGATATCAACCCCTCACCGGCTAGCCACTACCAGTGACAGCGGAAGATGTGTAGTCCTATTTTCCTTTTAGATTAAAAGTAATGTAGCCTAAAATGTCTCTCATGGCTTATTGGTCTAAACCTTCGGCTAGTTGGCATCAGCCTCTAGCCGTCATTGATTGGATCCCATAGTATGGAACCAATGAAATACGCACTACTGATGAGCCACGATCAGGCGAAACGCGCCTAGTGGCTTTCCGGAAAAAGCTATGCATGTAGCTTGTGCACTACCGGGCTAAATGCCTTACAGATAAAACTAAAATTCTGCTGCTTACGAGTAATATAAAAGAAATAGCCTCTCCTAGTTTTAAATGCTACGGATAGAGCGTCTAGCGAGAGGACTTCATCACCTCGCAGGCTAATCACTGTAATTGACAGTGGAAGATAGATGGTGCTACATTCGACTAAGGTTCAAACTTATGTAGACCAGAGAATGTCCACCATTGCTCAGTGGCTTAAGCTACTGTCTAGTTGGCATCTGTTTTTAGCGTTCTTGGGTTGGATCCCCAGTAGACCGCAGAGGGAATGGGCCCCAATAATCAACCTAGTAGGGACAATCGCTTCTGGTGCTTTTACAGAGTAGGCTGTGCTATGAATTTTGTGAACTACTAACATGAATATGCAAAACCTAGAAAAATAGAATATTTAACATTTACGATTTGACAAGTTTAGAGCCAAAATATTTTTGGGTACTGTTACAACGTTTTGCAAGAAAAGTGTGTTTTACTTGTATAGTGACATAATTCTATTCTTTTTTAATGATTTCCCATCACAATTTCCTAATTATTTGTTGTATTCACTAAGTTTATTGTATCACATTCAACAGGCTAGTTTGCCTTAAGCATCGATTTTATAGGACTACCGTTAAATGTGGTTTTTCCTTGTTAGATTTAATCTACCTTGTTCCAATGACGTTATGAGTAAACTTATATGTATATGCCTGTAGGCAAATGTCCAATACACATCATTATGTCTCGTGAAATAGCTCCGCTGGGAAATGGTAACTGTTCAGATGATACAAGCGTACTCCGCGACTACGTATTTGCAGTAAATGATCCATAATATTTTAACCCGATAGGCTTGTCTGTAAAACTCGTAAAATTACTGTCGCGTATGAATATAAACCGACATTCTGTGCGTTACATATAAGTTATTATTTCACAGCATAAGTAATCAGGCTAGTTCTATAGCATAGCAACGGTATTTAACCAAGTAGCCTACCATATACAAATACCGCAATTAACCTACCACTGTGCACTGAACTACTTGCTAACATTTTCTGATAGGTGAGAAAATAATTTTGATCCCGAAGTATGTCCGAATGGAATGTTGCTGGAAAAGCCACAGTATTGAATTTGATCAAATGTCTTTTATCACTGTACAGTAAAATGCAATAGTTTTATTTGGCTAGGGTCCAGCAAACGACATTGAGAAACAAATGTACGACAGAAAATTTAAATTTTTCCAACTTGCCGTATAATGAATGCATAAGTGCTCGTGTTCCACTTACGTCCAATAAAGTAGAGTAAGATTGTCTGCGTTCCTTGTATATAAGGAACTTCCGATTTCATCACGAAGGTACCCACGACGTAGAGGTTAAAATGGCTTTCTAAATAAATTATACGCTTAAATCTTCTACTTATGATATGTCTGCATATAGGTTTCTAAAATTATAATAGTTTCAACAGCTTGTCATACGTTTGTAGAACTTAAGCAGCGAATTAAAATGCGTACAGGAAATATAGTACATAAATGAGACTTTTTGAGAACATTGAAAAACAGACTTGGATGATAGCTGCAGCGCACGCTCCAGACATGGAGCCCAAAATTGACTGCTTACTTGGCGCGAATATTAAGATTAGAGTAAGTTCAACTAGTACGCAGTACTCCATATGAAAAGTCTAAACATTTCGTGTTTTCCTACAGGAGACCATCAATAGACACTTGCTTCTGGCAGTGGCTTACGATACTCTGCATATCAGACCTCTGTAGCTGCACTGAGGATGTTGCTAGTTTGGCAACGAAACGTCAGTAACAAAATTATCTAGCTCAGCAAAATTAACCGTCCTCTCATCCACATTCCGAGTTAAACGTATTCCCTAGAATCCCCACACATTTTGTGCTATGACAGTGAAATTAACCAATGCTGAACGGAAAGACGATGAGTTGCTGTTACTTGAGTGGCAGACGGTCATAAACCAATAACTATGAACCGCCTATTGAAGGAATCAGACAGGAGCACAAATGGATCACTAGCATCAATAAAGGCAACAGCAACAGAAACAGAACTGCCATACATGTGAACGGTACGTGTGTTCCCAATCAGAAAAAGAAACGGACTGTTTTAGAAAAATGACCCCATGAACTTTAGCAGAAAATATTGATTGTTGGTTATTTCAAGTGGTCCTTTTGCTGAATGACATAAACGGTTATTCTAATTAGTGACAAATTTACCTTATTGAGGAAACATGTGCATCAAAATGCAAGCCTAAAGAACACAAAAATGTGTTCGTAACCTTGAATAATTATGGGATATTAATCTGTCCCAAGGATATACCGACAATTGAACTTTGGGCAGTGTGGTACTTCTGTATATTCAAATTGATCCAGTTCATAAGACGACATTCGCAAGCAGTTTTCCTATGTGAAAGCCAGTATTATGTTGCAAACTACATGAGATATCGCAGGTTGGTTTACCCACATATTTGGGTAAAAATGGATAATGGTATTGATTTTTTAGATTTTTATAAATGTTTATCTGAAAACGGTGGAACCAAGCTGGTACTTTATTCGTCATATGTATTGATAGCAAGCAGTTTACAACCTAGCATATAATATATGGAGCTCGTGTTTTACAAGTCTTTTGTCAATAGTACTACAGTTCTCTTTTATTTGCTCGCAACAGTTCTCTACCTTAGAAGCATCAAAATAATGGCGACACAATTTGTTCCAAGATGCGGTATTAGGTGCCTTATTGACGCATTATTAAGGTATTGGCAAAAATGCAGTTATCCATAACTAATGTGGTGTTGATTAGCACAGATTAGTAACTTCCCAGTCGTTCAAAATTTGAGTGAAAACACCGCGTTAGTTCTTGACTTCCGTATATGTATAAAAGCACGCTAATTGGAGCAATCTATCAGCCCAGTACATAAATCTAAGATATCTGGACCCATTTGTGCCGAATACTCAATAATCCTGTGGATAGGGGATTCAGTTAATTAAGGATATCGTGAGCGTATCCTATTATACATATATTTATTTCTTGAAAGTCAAATAAGACAGAAATCTTTTATTGACAGTTTAATTTGTGCACACTTCACAAGATGTGCGTTTTTTATTAAGATTAATTTAGTTGAGCGATACCAAAATAACGAGCAAATCAGGGCAGTGGGTATGCAAACAATACAAATGCTAATTCCTGAAGCAATATATTCATTGCACAGATCCTTTAACTATGAAACCACATATTACCCAAATATAAAGTCGACTTCCTCCAAACATAAGTAACGCTATTCGCTGCGAAAGGCTGTCTGCATTTTATTATTTTGATTATAAGGATATATCTGACGCAAATTTAGCTGCAATTTTAATCTTGTAAATTAAGTGTACTTATATCAAACTGCCCATCATTTGCCAAGTGACTACTTAACACCTGGCCATGACACCAGTGGCTACAAAAATTAGTCAAATGTAGTTATATACATACACATCTATTTATCACCTGTATTATAAGAAAGGTTTGTAAACTTGATTACTGTATGATGTTAAAATATTCTCAAACAATTTGTGATTTTTCTACTTAGCTAATGCTTTTCAAATGCTCCTAGTTGATTGAACACTAAACATAAACTTGTCAAACTGTAATTATTATGCCAAAGTCTCTCGGATTATTACATCTCTCAATATTGTTTTTGCTTCTGCACATTCTACTCAAAAAAGCGCATAACCGTTCTACCTTTAAGTTTTTTAAATTAGCTCATATTCTCTGTAATCTAAGGCTACGGATTTACATGGGAAGAGAAGGTTTACATGGAAAAATGTTGCAAGAAGGTTGGCAAGGATAGTCTAGGAACATTTTTCACCAGCTTCAGAACTTGAAGTTGTTGCACATTTTGTTGAAGTAGTTAGTGCTTTAATTCATTGAAAAATAAGTAATCGAGGGAATTATGGTATAATCAACTAAGCCCAAGCGCATTGCATGATTTTATTCTGTTGGACATAATTTTGACGATTTCCAAGTTTCTTACAGTTCAAATCAATATATAATTCATCAGTAAATGACTACATTACCATAAACAAATTATCAGAACTTAGACATACACAAAAGTCAAACCGACATAAGTTCCCGGCCAGCTACAACGACACAGCTTGGGTCAAGGATGCGGCTCAATGCACACTGTTCTGTGAGATTTCTGAAGGCATACTCAGGTATGGAATTCAATTAAATGTAGCTAACAAGGAAAGCAGGCACACACGCAATCTTTTTCAGCCGAAAGGCACGGGTTGATGAGAGTGGTTGTTTACAACGCATTTGTTTTCGTCCAAAGTATGCGAATTCGAGCGGTGTGACAGAATCATTTGGTGAAATGTTTTTAATAAAAAACTATATGTGTTTTACAAAACATATCCGCATTTGTCCTTTATATTGCACAAGTATTCGACCTCACATATAAAATATATATATATAATTATATCTGTATGGTTCGATATTCGTCACATCTTGTATCAGTCAGATAGCCATTACACAACCGAGAAAGCATTAGACGCGTGTTTTATACTTTCTGGAATCGACCTTAGTGCGCATTCCATCGGACCCTGGTAAGGCACAAAACTGCAGATCGCGACTATCTTGGGATCAAATGTCATTCTTAACCGCTATGTAGTGATGTGCAACAAACTAATGTGGAACATGTGACCCTGAGAACATGTGACTCAAGTGCTATTTGTACTCTAGTTAATAGGGATTTGGCAGTGAATATAAGGATGGATATGCTCACATTAGACGTGGGTATAGCCGTGTTGTAAAAGGAAGGGCGGAGCGGCATACAGCAAATGTCAAAATTCTCTGATTCGAAGTCAATCTACCTATACAACCTTTTCAATTATAAAACAACCTGTATCCGCAAGTCTAACCAACTCTCTTTACTTTCCGGAGAAATAGATAAATAAATCACTGAGTGAATACCGAAAACCGCTAATGTTAATCGCTACACACCTCGGCTGCACCGTATGGTTTAACCACTGAAACAACAACTAGTGAACACTTATATTATGAATAGATTAAACGCAAATCCACATTGACTATTTAAATACAAAGGTGATGGGGTTAATCTACGGATGTTGTCTCGCAATCTCCAATATTTAACCAAGTAGTTGATTTTAAGGTTTGGACTACACCTTTACACTCCTAGTTTAACGTGAAACTAGATATTACTCCACTAGTTTAAGTTATGTAGGGCTGTCAGCTTGAGGCAGAAATATATAAGAAGATTCATTTTTAGTAGAAGGACATTGGGTATTGCCCACCCGAAAACACTGCACAGCCACAACGCGTTTCGATGTAATTTCATCTCATCAGGTGGCGACAGCAGGATTTGAACCCACGACCATTGGAATTGCAGCCCACACTACTACCCCTTTGGCTACCGGGTCACGATGGGCAATGCTTTTTCCGTTTGCTTTTTCCGTTGTTAGTGCAGGGTTTAGGCTGACGTCATCTGACCGACTGGTATCTTTTGAGCGATGGTGTGACCGAAGGCAACGCACGGTTCTCCACCTGTTTCTGGTGCTTATAAAATATGTGCCTCAACTTTTCCGTTTTCATTGTATCTTTTTGCTAATGACAAAGGTGTGGCCAGTAAATAGCGAACCTGATGAATGTGACTAGC
The DNA here is from genome assembly GCA_944474145.2 of Dicrocoelium dendriticum. Lineage (NCBI taxonomy): Eukaryota > Metazoa > Platyhelminthes > Trematoda > Plagiorchiida > Dicrocoeliidae > Dicrocoelium > Dicrocoelium dendriticum. The sequence goes on from OX104065.1 coordinate 125,462,096, forward strand.
CTCACCGTTGTCTTGATCGACTTTCTATGCGGACTGCTTATGGAAAGCGTTATTAGACCTGGTCAAATCACTATTTATGAAGCTTTGTTGGAGGGGACGTCCTCAACATTTCACTGTAGTTAATATATTTTTTATCCCGCGGCTCTCGTAGAAAACACAGGTGTACTCGCAAGCTGCGAAAATAGTCAATAAACAACACAAAACGCTATAAACAAATGGACTGCAAATATGTCGAACACACCAGCACAACTGTGTCACTTGGTCCGAAGTGATTAGAACTTGCCTCTTCAGTGCAACCGTACGATCAACAGCTTACGAGAAAGATTAATAATTTTTCTGTTTGTACAATACGCAACATACTCAAAACCTGATATCATGAAAAAAACGACGCCCATCGCGTCTTCCTGAATCGTTACTTTGTGTCTCTGTTCTTGTTGTTTGGTTAACAACCGTTTCATGATCCGTGATAGCTGATCGACTTTGCGTTCCAGCTATGACAGCTTGATTGTTCCCATCGTCACAAGATCCTAACTATTTTGGACCACTATGTCACTGGTGTCGCCGTTCAACGGTTTGTGTGGTTACAACTTGCTAACACTAAGCTCATCCGTATTTTGCGCAACATGCCCAAAGAAGGCCGGTACAACTAAATAGGACTTTCTACATTATATTATTGTCCATTGTTGGTTATCAGCATCATAACACAACGGATGCTACATATTGACGATTACTGCATGTGAGGTAGCTGCTCCATATACTCACATGAAACTGCAAAGGAGGACACTAATACAAGCTTGTCGTATCGGATTTGTAGAGGGTTGCACAACTGTTTTTACTTACACGAAAAGTATTTTATTTTGGGAACATCTATCCCTTCATTTATCCGAGGCGATTTCGGCGCAGAATACAAAATAATTCCTTTAAAATGCACAATGTATATATGAAATATCGCGAATAGTCCTTTTAACTGAATGATTTTCTTCGCAGCACTAAGAAGATACCTTGTTCTACTATTTATATTCAAGGGTCCATATTCAGTATAAGATTTAGCCACCTCAATACAAGTGAAAGTCCTTTAGTATTCTTTTCTACAAATGCCATAAAATCCATGTCTAGGGTAAAAAGTTTATGTTCCACAAAGTTATAAAAGGTGTAGGTGAGTAAACAGTATGAATCCATGGAAAATATTTAGAACAACTATGCTTATGGTAGCAAAATATATAAATTTTACAGCATGCACACGGCCGCACGTTCTCGCTATCAAATTTAGTATAATGTTTTAGTATGTGCGTATTCGTTCAACAACACTGTTAGAAGTTTAAGCGTAAATTCTATGAATTTCACAATTATGCATATATATAAATATATATTAAAATATGCACTTTCTGCTAGTTCTTAGTTACATTTGAAAAAACGAATGTACAAATGTTGCATACGAACTGTCATTGGCCACGGTTGACGCCATCTTATGTCTAAATATATATGATATATATATATAATACGACAAGGATATTCATACAGCTCTTGCAAGGCCAACAACTTGGGGGAAGCGGAACTGGAACAAAGCAGAATTACATTACCAGGAAATGAAGATGGTGAGTTTCAAACGAACTTATGTTGATTTAATTTGTTGAGAATCAAATGCAGCTTTAATCTTTGTGAATGATGGGGGCTGATCAAGAAGATGGTTACCTAGTTGTTAGATAAATCACTATTGCAGGCGGAGAAGCGATATGTGCACTTTCCCATTAGAATTATAGATCTAGGCTAATAAAGCATCAAATGTAACACGTCGGTCTGCTTGATTCGTGTTTTTGCATTCCAGGTTTATGTCTTTCTTTCTCTTCCCAAGATGGCTGCGCATGATGCGAAGTTTCACAAGGTGCCTATCTGTCTGTTACAGATCACCTTGTTCATACTGCCTCTTGAAGAAAATTGGTCGTTGCTGCATGGAAAGCAAAGTACCACGCTCACGACGGTACCAGGTTCCAAGAGTGGTTTCATCATGTGTAAAAATAACTAAGACCCAGACACCGTCTTATATAGGTATGGTATGCATGATTTCACAATTGCACTAGAATGCTTTTACTCTGCAAGTTGAAAATGTTTGGGTCGGCTCTGTAGAAGAAAGCCGCCTCTATCTACATGCCTCCTGGTCTTAATCCGTCGGGTTTAAGCCGGATATGGTGTACGTGGGTAGAGCTGTGGGTAGTGCAGCTTAGGCCACATATGGCCCCTCTGTATACGCATGCCTGCTTGGCTGTCCTCGTGGAGGTTAAATTGACAGGCAAATTCGGACACAGATGTCGCACATATTGATATATATATTAAAACACAACTTTGTAGTATTCAAATTAATATTTTGTTTTATCTGGTTTGATCTTCTTTTTGAAATACTGATGCCCAACTTTTGTGTAATTTAAAACGTTCTACATCAATTTAGGATCAAACTTTGTGCACAATATTGAAATGCGTGAATTTATATCAATTGCTATTTTTGCTGCGAGTCTTTAAGAATAACCTAGTTTCATTTGTAACATCGTGAACAAGTACCCATGTTGCTAACATTTTCATTACATAAGGGAAATCAGCGTTATACTACCCGTGAAACCAACAGAACTCAGTGACGAATTTCAAGTCCAGGACCAGCAGCTCTGCCTACGTTTTCATCAACCAGTAAGTCAGCGTATGAAACAACCACCCGGAATACGCGAATGCACTTTTGAATACGACTGTCGAAAAACATCAGCTAGTTCTGATCAGTACAGAAGGTTGTCAACGGTTCAATCCCTCCATAACAAATTGTCATCAATAAGCGTGGGGTCTAGTTTGCATATGACTAAATGCAGGTTTCGTCGTCGTAATTTCAGTTAGAGTATAACCGAATAATATGTGAGATAGCGGCTGAAAGCTGGCCAACATCATTGCTATTTAGTCAACTATTTATCATATAGTTATTGTCTTTTCAGTCTTCATATGTTATACTAAATTCAAATTTCCTGATCCATTTTTGTCAATATTCCATGAAATATGCACCTACCTGGTCATGCTGATTTAGGCATCTTGCAATTTCGGAATAATAGCTTTTAAATATTTAGGTATGGGTGCAGTAGGTTTTGTATACTTAGAGTAAGGCTATCCAGAGGTTATACGTATATGCTGCTAACGGTGCACCTCGTATAGTTGTACGTATACAGCACGCTTTCTCAGGGAACTTGTGTTCGTGTTTATTGAGTTCCAATGCGGCTAGTATATTGACGAGAATGAAGCCATTATATGTCATAATATCACTCACGAATGTTTCGCACTATTTGTTTAATAGTAGTTTTACATGGCTTCCTATATATACACTGAAACATCTCTATTAAACTCGAGTTGAATTAGTCAACATTTAAAAGTGAGATTAAGTATCTGGGTGTGAATTTTGCTCCGAAATAAAAAAGCGATCCTGTGATTTATTTACATCAGTTTCTGGTTCAAGCTACGAATCATATTTAGTCTACAGCGCATAATAACCGATAACAAAAGTAAAATATACTGCCCCGGCATCCGACAAAGTTTGTTTTGACGGAGCAAAACATCTAAGTAGCCACATTATCAGTAAACCGTACAAGTAGTAGATTTTTACATGTGTTGTCAAACTGAATGTGATGTGAATTTGGTAAGGAAGCGATTGGACTGGAGATCATGAACAAAAGTAAGCGGTTGCTTTTCTATCGGCATGAACATACGTCCAAAATCAGATGTTAAGTTGGTATGTTGTTCATTTTGGTAACAGAACAACTGTAATTTAAAATAAGGTGAACTTTTTATTCCAATAAGAATTCAAACGTAAAACATGGGTAGTTAAACGTCATAATTGACTTGGATACGAACAACGATTTTCACTCTGCCGTATGCTCTTTAAAATAAAAATATTAAATAATCGCATTAAAATCCAATAAAAGAACAGGGGCTATACACACTAAACTGCGGTCTACGTAAAACTTTACATTAGCAATTCAATCAGATAAACACAACTACAATATCAAGATAAACGTAACGGTACGAAAAAGCTGGGGATGCCTGCAGTTGGCTCAACGAAGTCAGTCAATATTAACCTCTACACAATCAAGTCTAACGAGGTGAAGGACCTAAAATGTACTTGCACTATCTTACTGCTGTCCAACTTAATAATCTGTATATGAAAGCCTTCGCATTAGACCTACACTTTGTTATTCACAATCACGCAACGGGCAGGTTAATTTGCATAGGCAATCCAAATTTTGATGCAACAATTAACTGACTTGCCAAAGATATTTTCAACCTATTTTGGTGCACCGTTCTTAACAAGACCTGAGCTACCAGCCAGAATTTGTGAATTTGATCACTGTGGTCATCAAAATGTTATCAGGGAAAGCATATATAATACCAATGTTGTGATATCCCGATCAGACAAGCATTTGTATGGGTATTTATTGATAGGTTAGACTACAATTAAATGATGTACTTTAGTCTGTGGGATATGACAAAATACTGCATGGATCCTAAACTAGAGGATTGCACGGTAAAATATGAAACAAAAAGTGAAGATAACAAAAGCAGCTGAGGCACAATAACTATGTTTCTAGCTGAACGCTCTTTAGGCTAACCCAGTGTGGATCGCATCCATCTCGCCTATATGGATTACCGAAAGTGCTAAGCCTAAAATACAACTGCGTGAAATCACTGATATGTCTGGTGCTCTCTGCACTTATATGCTAAATGGATTTTAGTTTTCTTTGAGCCACTACACAAAAAATTATCAGAACATACTTTGAGTAATTTATTATAATTTATAAAAGAATTGGAAGACTTAAATTTGAAAACAATTAGATCCTTCAATTTGACGCAACATTTCTTTTCATAAATGTTTATTTAATTGAGACTGTAAACTTCATTTGCGAGTACATAGCTAACAAGAGAATTGGAATTGGAATTGGAATTTAGAGTGTGCTGTTCTTATTCGGCGAAAAATACTGTCGGCAAATATATGGATTATTATTGGGGTAGGGGGTTACTACCGCTCCTTCCTACTTCTTCCTCACAATATTCAAGGTAGACGTATTCGGCACCCAATTAATTCTGTTCAATTCTATCGGCGGTATATCTATGACACCTTCTTTGTGTGTTACTGTTTAGTCCAAAATCCTCACTTACTAAAGCAGTTTAACCACACGCACCCATCGGTGAAATTCACTTTTGTGATGGGGATCGACAGTGGACTACAGATTCTGATTATTTTATTTTGACGCCGAACCGATGGCTCAATTATGAAAAGAGTCTTCCGCAAGAAACTCCTGGTGGTTCAGTTTACTCACATTCTTAGTTTTTTATCCAATAACAGAAGCAAACATTGTGCGTTGTCAGTAGTATCAGGTCACAAGCACATATAATCTTGTAACGCCAGAATATTAAAGACGCTACAGAGTAACCTATATCCCGCTGCGTGTATTAATAAACAAGTCGCTGTTTCGGATCAAATTAAAGCGACACAGGTGGAAAATAGATGGGTATTTTTTGCAGGTTCTTGTCAAGCGGATTCTGCATTTTGACTTACTGAATATGAGATTTTCTCTGTCATTTTGCTAAAAATATTCAGACTAAATTTCAGTTTGTTGAAATCATTTCGCTTATTGTTAATGGGATATTAATCTAGATCGATTACTGCTTATCCTTACCCTGATTAAACCCAAATGAAGAGTAACACAGGCGGCACTATAGTAACGGAATATATTTTGTTATATTAAAGCAACGGAGTGGGGTTATCTTTAACGTTATTTTTCAAACAATCTTGACACCACAAAAGTAGTACATTGTAGATTCACGTTCGTTGCCCCCAAACAAGATATCATCTAGTCAACGTGTTTTCACTTGGATGTGAAGATAAATTCACCTTAACTGCTGCGACAATAGATAATTGACCATATTTCCCTGGATGCACAAACCAGTGTCCCGGCGTTTCTTGTCAACTGGCGTTGACACGTCTGAAAATGCACCGTGGAGCGTTGTTTAAATCAACTGGGTCTCCACGGTAGTTTGCCTTTCTTGGACATCTGTTGGGTTCGACTGAATGAAATCCGATTGCCAGCAAATAGTGCAATTATGCATGGGTTACTGCCGAGGATATGCATGACTGTCATTTGACTATGATATGATAAACTACCTCGGAAAGTTGCAATTTGTTACTGGTATTTTGTGGACTTATGAGTTAATCTGACCACAAGTATGTGTTGCTTTATAATGCTTAACAGACTAAATAGAAGCAGAGACGGAAAGTGCAATCATGCAATTTGTTTGCACGAGTTTTACAGAGGGACACAGATTTGGACAACCTATAATATTAGTTGTTCAAAATGTCAATGCATTTAATTAAATGCACTTCCATGACGTGTAAGAGTAAGGATCCAGTTAGCCTGTGCGACACTAGCTTCTCCTCATAAAATTGCGGTATCCACAAGTTCATCAACAGAATACGCCGCCACAATGAACTCTGTTAATAGGCCGGCAACCCATGGGTCCGTTGTTGTTACCCATATGACGGAAGCACCTCACATTACAACCCCGGTTTCTGCCGTACGAGTTACTATTGACCATAACACTACGGGACTCAATACCCCTTCGCTATTCCAACCGAAGAAAGCAGTCACTTGTCTCTCTTAATAGGAGAACATGAAACATTACCATACTTCTCTAACTCTTATATGCTCTAATGTCACTGAATCCGGATCGAACTCTATAAATGGTACTAGACGACAAAAAACCGTGAAACTTCCTGTGTCGACTAATATTGGTTCCAACAAAACCAGTATGATGCGTCTTATCCGTCACCCAAACACCGTATATTACGATGAATCGTGGTTACTCCATGCGACACTTCAGTCAGGTAATGATGCAGAGGCAGTTCTCTTGTCAGCCACTCGCCTACTTACCACCACATGTACTGTTCGAATACTTCCGGAGGTTCCTTGGAGTGAACGCCAAAAAAGGACACAAAAGCCGGATGACTTCCGTAAACAATAAGACGCAAAATATATCATTGTTCATGGTGTCCCCGAGCTCCAGTCACTAAGCGAGCTAGAGGTAAAAGCGCATGGCTGGCATGAATGGCGTTTTATCCGTGAAGTACTTTCACTCGAAAATGTTACCGCTAATTCGACAGCAAGGTTACCGCTATCGCAAAACTAAAAAGGGTGTGCTCCCCGAATGCTGCAAGTATGGTTACACTCCGAACTGGTGGTAGAACATGTGATCAAAATGTGGCACAAAATGCATAAAATGGTGACTTCTGAAATACGCATAAAGCTAATAGGCACCGAGCCACAAATAGAAAATATAACACTGAGTAAGCAATTTACCAGTGCAATTCTGTCACCGTGTAGCTCAGAACGGAAACAATACCGAAACACACCGACAGCTGAAGGAGGACAGGATGATCACCCTCTTTTTGGTGCTGAGTGCTCTATACAACAACTGAACTGGCCGTATGGCCTGCGTCATCGGTCCTACAAAAATCGACCAGCAACCGACCCCAAAAGGGTCGGCATAGACCCTCACCGGAAACTAGCATCCACAAACATGCTCCTGACCACCGATGACCTCACCGTCTTGTATACCAATGCACAAACTTTTCTCAGCAAGCAAACCAAAGTTCGTATGCCTCAGGTCTCTATGCCTTGAGACATAGTTATTTTCACCGAAACATGGCTGGACAAGGAAATCACGGATGCTGAGATTGCACTATCCGGCATGACTTCTATACGAAACGATTGACCTAGCAGTGCAGAGGAAGGGCTTCTGTATTATCTATCCGACCTGCATGTTGATAGCATTGAGGACCCAGAAAAGCAAATCCTCGACACTATTTGATGTTGCATGCAGCTAGGATGTGATGATGTGCGTTTACTAGTAATAGTTTACCGCTCTCCAGTGTCCACCTTAGAAATGGATCAGTGCCTAGCTTCTGCGATGAGACGAATCCTGGCACGACCATCCAGTCATGTCTTTCTGGTGGGGAACTTCAACCTGCATGCAACCAAATTTCCAGCATAGCACTGCGAACAGTTCAAGGCAAAGTTGCAAGAGCTGATTGCTGATGTACCTCTGGACAACAATGTCACCATTCCAATGCTATTCCGAACAGGTGACATAACCTATGTTTTGTACCTTGTGCTCTCCAAGGAGAAACTAATGGTCGACACCGTGACCATAGATGCATCAGATGGCCGTAGCGGGCAGGCGATGTTGCTGTTTCGTTATATCTGTTATTCAAAGTACATAAGTGAGAGCAACCTAGAATCCCATGTTGTTACATATTACGATAAACTGTCCAACTCCATTCAAGAAACCGACTCATCTTTCCTGGCCGAGAAGCCGCCTAATATCGCCTGGATCTTGTTCGTCACCCATTTCATTTAGCTAGTGGCAAATGCGTCAGAAAGTAAAGTCCTTCGCCCGAAACAAGTGAATTCCTTCCTGAGGAGCCGTATTAGAAAAGCATAGGATTAAGGGAATCATCCTAGCGCGCTTACAAAGCCTCTCCAAGTAACCTTACCTGGGGTGCTTGCACAACTTAACGGAACCACTGCGACAACTTGATCCGCGATGACAAACTCCAACATTAACAGAAGTAAGCGTCAAAATTCAATACAACTCCCAATTTGTTGTATAGACACGTCATAAAGCTACGCAGAGTGCAGCGTGGAATCCCGGTTTTACGTGCAACTGATTGTCATGCACAAACCGCGAAAATGCAGCCAAAGTGCATCGCTAACACTTCATCCAGACTTTTCGGAGTGAACCATCATTTCAGCCGTTTTATACACAGCTTCCATCGACACCAGGGTTAAACCACTCATCATTCACGGCAGCCAATGTGATGAAAACGTTATTGTCATTGCGCGTGCGGAGCTCACCTGGCGTGAACGACATCATATCAAAGTCCTTGAAGACAGCGACCATGAACTTTGCCCAACCATAAGCTCGGTTTTTCAACGTTGTCTCGACGTTATGCAGATTTCGACATAGTGAAAACATGGACTAAGTACTTTTATTTACGAAAGTGGTAATCGTTCGGCGCCCTCGAACTACCGTCTAATCACTCTCTTTCCAGTTTTATCCAAAATAATGGAAAGCATAATCGCAGAGGCGCACATAGGATATATTGAGAACAACAACATCCTAGTGTCACAGCAACACGGATTCCGGCAAAACCGATCCTGCACTATAAACTTGGTGCTAGCCCGAACAAGCTGGACGGAGCCAGCCGATGCCAGGGTGAGAGTCAAGGTAGTCCACCTGGACTACTCAAAAGTTTTCGATAGTTTGGACAACCGCATCCTCCTGCACAAGCTTCAAAGCTATGGAATGGGTGACCCAACTTTTTCGCTAAACCTCAGCTGAATATGAGAGTCCGCAGCTCCATTTTCTACCCAATGGACGTCCAGTGTGGCGTGCCGCAAGGATATGTACTGGGGCCACTTTTGTTCCTCACATTCATTAACGACCTTGGCAGTTTACGGCAGTCGAGCTTCTTAGTATTTGCAGAAAGTATCAATTTGGCAAGATTTCAAGACAGCAGATTATCACATGACATTGCGTAACGATCTCGACAGCGTATCCGACAACCGGCTCCAGTTCAAGGTGACCAAGTACATAGCCGAAAGCATACGCCATTAGCTAATCTATGAATATCGACTAGGGGACCGGCAGTTACAACGTGCTTCTCAAGATAAAGGCCTCAAGTTGATCTTACGGGACGACCTTGGTTACTCGAGGCAGGCTGAAAAGGCATCTAAAAGGACCAATCGACATCTTGGACTTTTACGGAAGGCTTTCGGCAGTTCTGAGCCATCATTTTTCCCGCAAATTCTGAATACCTACTTAAGGCCCCAGGTGGGATATGCGATCTCGGCCTGGCGTCACTGGAGCAAGCGCGCCGTCGATGCACTCGATGCTCCGCAACGTAGAGCGACCAAACTCGTTAGAGGATTCTTTTATCACTCCTATCAACACAGAATGCATTCCCTGAGATTGCACAGTGGTCAATATCGACGTCAGCGAGGAGACCTCATTACGATTTACTTAATACGACCGAACGCAATTTCCCCATGTTACCATATGTTGCCGCTATTACAAATACCAACCTGAAAGGTCATCAGCTAGAAATGGCTACCCAGTTCAGTCAAGTTGATTGCCGTCGAAATCTTTTCTCCCTCCGTGTGTCCCGTGCGTGGAATGGCCTTCTGGATCACGTTATTATTGCCCCTAGATTAATGCTTTTCAAAATACGACATGATAAAATGCTTTCAAACCTGCATTACTTGACATAGTCCGTTCCACTTCGAGGACGAAACAACCCAAACCCAAACATGTGATTAACGGCACTCTCCACAACGTGGCAGTAAGGACACATGTACTAGTGTCCATGTGATTAGCGCGGATGTAGCTAAAATGGATTAACTTATCACATCTGCCAAATAATGAAACAAACGAGTGAGCATTGTCGTTTCCTTTTTTATTTCTTGCGCACCTACTGAACTTCAACGGCTCTCTATACTATTTCGTCTGTGTACACCCCATTTCCACTGCAATCTATCGTTATACAGTAGTGCATTTAACTCTGTTAGCGCTTGAAATAACCATTTACTTATTCTATGATCCTTCATATTTTACTTTTTACTCCAACCATCCTATGGGACTTGTCAAGTACACGCTTTTTACCCTTGACAAATAATTGTTGATTGTTCATTGATGACAAACCTCTAAAGGCAAACGCACAAACTGAATAGTGCACTGCTTTCCCAAACTTCATAATACTAGGTTTTATGATATAATATATGTCTTTCTATTAAAAGTGCACTAATGATTTATTATCTACATGTTTAAAATTAATCCGAGTGATCGTTAATTGTAAGTTAGTTTGGAGTACCGAAACTTTAGGGAAATTTTTGTCGCATAAAGCAATACAAACTGGTTTTGTTATGCGATTTCCCGTATATTTCTACAAGCCGTAAAATAACTTATCTTCCACTAAGCTTAGTGATATAAAATACTTGGGGATTTCGATGTAGGTTTGCCAGGCGCCTCTTACTCGAAATGTCAGTTTATGGTGTTATCAACCTATGGGAGTGCCTGGAAAGTGCCCATTTTTATGCGTAATATTTAACATAAGCGGGAAGGTATACGAACAGATTGATTGCATGTTTTCCGTTAAATTGCGATTTAGCTGACTTATATTCCAGAAGGGATTAGTAAACCACCGAAACTGTCTCTTTATCTGAACGGTAGGTAAGCAGAACACTTTGTGTTCGTTTAATATTTGTCGCACTAACCAGTTTGCGGTAGGAACAGCGAGTCGCCTTTGGATAGAATCAGAAAATATGTTACCCGCTTGTTTTTTGATCCATGAAATGTTTTGCCTGCTAAGTATTATGTCGACTTGAGTGATTCCTGATAATCCACGATTAATTACACAAAAATTTGAATAGGTTCATATTTCATTTCTCAGCCCAGCTAACTTGACAGATTTGGCGCGCGGTAGATGCAAACACGGTGATAAAAGTGCTCAAATTTATTTATTCTAGCTGCTTATAAGTCTAACCATTGCAGTCTTTTTACTTAGGTGTGTATACCAGTAATCTTCGAAAGGATTTTACGTCTAACATATTAAGAAATGTTGGAAAGCATATATACGCAGGTTGCAAATGCCTGTCTGCTGAATATGTTTGTCATGTTGATAGCCGTAGCGCTAGCAAGTAGTCTGCACGTTAGATATTTTAAGTGTAGCGATAGTGGTTTCTTGTGATGCTATTAATCGAGTTTTATCTAGGATATATATTTTCGAAAAACGAGTAGCTCGGGTCGACCTTCCAATCGTTCACTTGTCCTCCGATCTTTCAAGTTTGTTTACAAATTTTTCATCAGCATGTGAATTGCCATCTTCAGTGCAGTGAGTTACTTCGTGCAATCATACTGAATGAGTCGTGGATCTGGTTGACTTGTCTATTCCAAGTGGCAGACTCGATTTGCATCATTTAACTATACCCATTTTATTCACAATTAAGTCCGCGCTCGAGTAGTGCGGAGTGACAAATATGCCTTATATCGCCTTCACAATAGTTGAGATATTGCACCGATGTCGTCGCGCATGTTGTTTGAGTATTTGTTGCGGAGGAATATACCAGAAATTTCGTGACCATTATTGTTTTACCTCGCACTAAGACTTTTGTTTTGGTTAACTCGTAGCTATGTTGTTCTTCATCCATGTGCAATGAAACTAGCGACGATGCACAATGCATTTCACATAAATTTCGCAACAGTATAACTTTATTTTAGTATCACATGGTTAATCTTTACTGTTTTATCAAGTCAAGGTCTGTGCGGTCCGTCTCTTGGCAAATATATATATATAAATATTAGTATATTGCACATGGCTACCGCATACAAATTTCTCGCATATAACTTTTGTTATTCCTATTTGTGTTATATTAACCGCTGTTGTTTGCTAATGTATCCGTTTGCGAACAGCTTGGTGATTCTACTCTAAGCATGATCGATCATACGAGTAGAAGGTTAGTTTCTTGAGCGAACTTGTGTTTTCCTTTTCTGTAATCATTCAGCTATAATCTAGAACATGAAATTTGCATGGCTCAAATAACACAAGGGATACCTACGCCTTAGCTAAATTAACTGACAGCATTATGCGATAAAATTACTTAGAAATTGCGTACTAATTAGACCAAATGTATTCCATATTTTTTCAGCACTAATTTCTTTTTCAATTATGAGTATGTAATTGTTAGACTTTAGGATAACTAATGGGAAATACTTGCTTTGAATTGAACACATATATCTGACCAACATCGAATAAAAGTAACATTCTCAAAGTTAAACATTTCCTGGGTTGCTATTGAAAGTAAAGAACAAATTCCTAAGCATGCTAGGCGTTAACTTACAGAAGTCTGCAATGTACAACAAATCGAATCGCGCAATAAAACGGAGAAATAATTTAAGTCAAACTATGCTTTATACTCTTATCTGGGCACATTTTCGGAATTCGAAGAATACAACAATTAATCTATGGAAAAGCAAACATTCAAAGAAATCAAACACATGTAGTGCGCATTCCATCAGTCAAGCGAGCCCACAATATATGCTTTTTTGGGTCGAATGGTGGGGGTGTTGACTTGTGATACGACTAGGTTTTATGTTTCGGCCGTGTTAATTATTCCCATTTGTTGACGCATTGAACGATTTGTTTACTTGAAAGCTACGCTTTTAATCCTTGATAAAAATATGATACATGCAACGACACGTTTGCTGTATGGATAAATAAACGATGCATTACTTTGTCCGGCGCAATGAGAAATACATTTCAGAAAATGGTTAGGAAGGTGTCAATTATTTTGCTGAGGAAATAAGGATCAAAAATATATACCAGCGACGGAAAAGACTTGTAGATAGAAACCTTTGAAAACTTGTGTTTGTAATACGATCGATTTTCTTAGGCACCGGATTGAAAACTTTGAGTTTTCCAGTTTTATTTTGATTTTTGGCGTGGATGTTTCAACAATAAGGATAGGACGACGAACACGCTATTTACCTACGCCCAATCACAATATATCTTAGTACTGTGCATAACACCATCTGCACTATTGCAACGTAACCAATGTTGTCGAGTTGATCGCGACCACGTATTATCTCTTATCCATTATTCATTTTAGATCTAAAAAGCTAAGGATACTTTCGTGACTGTTTTATGGTGACGTAAGGCTCGAACGTGTGATCTGACCAGTGTAATCGATTGACTAATCTCACTAATTCAAATTTAAAGGTAACAAATCAAAGCACATCTACAAGGTATTGTAGGTAACATTTATGCTTCTTTCGCCCTTTTTATTCGGATATACCTGATGTAAATAAAAGGATGACGTACGTAGTTTGTCTAGCAGCTGTGTGTAATATTTCAACATTATTCATCTACTCGTTGTCATACCAGATTTTGAATCGTGGACCATTGGCGGTATATTGTAATACACCAATATAGATTAAAACAAAGCAAACAGGTATAGCACATTTTTGCTGCACTGTTTGCAGCCATATTTGACACAAAGTTGACGTTATGCTTGATGCCCGATAGATGAATGAGTCTATTTTCAATTGTTAGTCACATTTCAACTGGTCGTTCGACAATTATGAATAAGTTACACATTGTTAAATAAAATCAAAGCGTTACTTGAATGACTCGAGTAAGCATGGGATGCGCGTATTAATCGAGAACTCGTTGCGCTGTATTCTAGTTGATGCAATTACTAGAAATAATTTTGCCTTGGAAACAAGTTCCCAACTGGTTAAAGAACCCAAACCGAAAGCCAGTGTAGTTGGATTGCTTGCAGCCTACGTTCAACATATGATATCGAAGAAAAATACCACCCTAATTATTGTCATGCTTATGAAAACAATATTATATATATATGTATATTTACGAATTTCGATATACCTTTTAACTTAGCTTGGGTGATTGCAACTTGTTTGTCCTCATCATCGAAAGACAGTTTCAGTGCAATAGGAATCGCGGGCGCACATTGAGATTGCGTGTCGCAATCCTTCCACACAACGTGTACTTCAAAACGGCCCTCAATTTAAAACAACTAAATCGGCATTCCAGCGTTCCGAATAATTATGTTTCAAAACAATTATATTAACGTTGTTTGGTTGGCGATTTTGAAGCATTATATGCCGTGCAACATGTTCCCAGACCAAATGAAATTATTTTAATTGTCCAAGACCAATGACGCCAGCTGTCGATGTGTTGGATCCCTGTGTCTTTTTTATGATATGGCTGCTGTTTTACGTCCAAATTTAGCAACAATACGACGGATTGCATCTCCCTTGGAAAAAGAAGCGGGCACGTTGTTTAAGAGTTAACATAAGAAAGTGAAATGCATTAAGACAGTTGATGACTGAGAAGTTGATGTGTGTTACGGAAGTCTGACCCTTTTCTTTGGCCGGAATCTGGAATTGACATGAGTCGCATGAAAAGCAAGCACATTTTCTTTTATTTCCTACAGGGTATTTCATCGACATTCAGGGGTATCTTAACTGCTACGCTCAATATTATATAACTTTTTATAAACGGTTTAACCTGACATGGATAGCACCTGTCTATGGCGACCAGCCAAAAAATTACAAAAGTTGTATCATTTGCGTAATATACCTATGCATGAAACTGTAATCCAAATGTTCATGGCTAAATGAGTTGGCACGATGAATCACGCGTCAATTTGGTCTGCAGTTACTCAACTTCTCTATCCAGTAATGTTAATAAGCAGGCTTTTTTGATAGTTTGTCAAATGTCCGCGCCGCTTGGTTATCGGTCTGTATTTGAAGCTGAATGTTCAAGATGTCTAGATAAGCAAAGATAGTGCAAATTCTTTGTTTGTCCTCATGTGATAAACCGTAATAGAATACGTTTACCATTGTTGTATAGCCTTAAGA
Organism: Dicrocoelium dendriticum; assembly: GCA_944474145.2. Lineage (NCBI taxonomy): Eukaryota > Metazoa > Platyhelminthes > Trematoda > Plagiorchiida > Dicrocoeliidae > Dicrocoelium > Dicrocoelium dendriticum. Next base: position 125,477,612 of record OX104065.1, read on the forward strand.
TTTCTGCCACGAATAATGTTACACAACCTGGGTTTTTGCTTAAATAGGTAAAATTGTTTAAAGTGATTTAATCAGGAGAGATGTTTCAAAATACTGGTGTTGCTGCAATCGTGAATCGTGAATTATAATTACAGGTTTGATTGCTCGGCGAATAGCGCTAGTAAATGCGATTCAAATGACGGCAGGCTGACTGCGCTGAGAATATGGTGCTAGGCGAAATTTGCATACAAAACAGATGGCGATGAGAACGCGTATGTGAAGACAACCAAATTGAACGAAAGCTGCCACACCTGTCACACCAACAAACAAGTAGTCTACGCTCGAAGGAAGATGCGCAAGCGAGTAACCTTGGATTGTTAGTTTGGCCAGCCGTTTTAAACGTCAGCTGCTTATATATGTTGATGAATGATTACAATAAACCGAGGGAAACAGTTTAAAATTTAGCCTGGTTTGGGGCTTAGCCAATTTAACCTGATGTACACAAGTTCTACTTTAGCAATTAAATTGGAAATGTATTCCAAGGTTAAAGACTTACTTACTCACTTACTACAGAAGACTTCTTGCTTTTCCATCTGACGTATCTGAGTACGTCCCATCCGATGCGCCTACGTTCAGCCCTTTATGTAGGCAAAGCCCAAGAGTACACCTAAATTACTGGCAAGATTATTATACCACTCGTCAACAGAGGCACATGTGATGTATATTTTATTTTGAGCAAGCGATGCGATGCAGCGTGAACAGTAAGTTGTGATAACACATATTTAGCAGCCCATGGTACTGGCAAAACTACAGACTGGTTGAAACTACAATAAATTAACTCTCGGGTGCAAACATTGGTAGCTGAGCGTGCTACAATAATGGCAGCGCCTGTCATAAATGCACCCGCGACGCCGTCGTTGTTCCTTTTGAACACACCAGATTGTAGGCGCCACGAGTCAGAAAAAGTAAAACAACTTCGCGTGCCTCGATACACTTAAGCATAAATGACTAAGGAAATGAGGGAGAAAATATCCAGCACCCAGCATTTCCTTCTGATACATTTACATATGGGCTGGGAATGTGTCCAGATTTTCTTGAAAACGAATTGAATGCTCTTTATAAAATATGAAATGATATCCACAAACGTTCATAATGACCCGAAATTTCGAGAAATCTCTGATAACGAAGAGCAGCAACTTGTTTGATAGTAGTGGTGAAACATTCGCGGAGCAAATTCCGAAGACAATGCTATCAATATACCTTTGGCTACAATATTTTGGGACTAATTACATCCCTTGATTTAGATCATTCACGCAAGTACTGATTACCGAAATGAAATCAGGTCTGCACATTTGCGCATTTTGATGTAGCGAGAAAAGTTGCCTTTACTACACTTTTCTTAAATTAACACTGACATATCTTCACAAAGGAAATACGAGAAATGATGATGAAACTACCCACTATGTACTGCTGTTTTATAACGATATCGGTCACTTTTCGCAGATGTACTGAATTAATATTTTAAACGCTACATCGTTTTCTTTAAGACGCTATGTTTTGCAAGGAGTGAAACAAGTAGGCGGTAGCTTGACCACAGTGGTTATAAGGCCGTGTAAGTCGACATCTTCTACTTGGACTGCACAGAACTTTTGCCTGTTAAATCTTGCAAAATATTTTACTGATTATTAAGAACTGATGTTGGATAAAAACTGTTGGATTAGTTGGGTAATGCGTTGCCTAAAAATGGATGTGTATAACTAACAATCGCTGTCCTATAAAATGTAGGTCAAGCGCAGCTTTCCGCAATGCTTCTTGCTGAGGACTAGAAAACTCCTGTGATTCATAAATTATCTAGTTCATTTGATTTAGTGAAAATATGTGTAAGCAGCTAACCGGACTCATATGATGGTTAAGTTACTAGCTTAAAGCGATAGATAATGGTTTATCTTAAATTGGTTTGCTTCATTATGTGACAGCCTATCAGTAAATACGAAAACTCAGTACCATATACCGATTTCTAGGAACCCAGACTAAAACTTCTCATGTAATGTGGCTTGAAATTCGCGGAAGAAATTCTGTTAACATGCTGTTTTGTTGCTGTTTTCAGACGGGAATATTTCCGTATTAACCGATACAGTGAGTCTTCAAACAAGTGGATGCATCCAATTGGACTATGCAGTGCAAGGTGTGTAATTTTATTCCTAGCGCCCACTTAGGATGCCAGAGTGGCGAAAGTTTATAGCAAGGGAAACATAAACTTTTACAGAGCAAGTTTTTTGCATAGACTAGGTGATCTCATGGTGATGTGTATAAATCCAGAAGCTTAGAAGCACCTATATTTTAGTTACTGAAGTTAAGGAAGTACAATGAACTTTTGGTAAGCAGCTAAAAGGAATCAGCAATATAGTGTTGTGAAAGTTAAAATCCTCAGCTTTTGCTTTCAGTACGCCGAAATGGGAACGTAGTTCATCTGCAAGCACGTCAGCCATATCCAGAAAACAACTAGCTTATTTTTCCCGTTTTGTTCCTTAAATAAATTTTTAAATTTTTAATTACTTCATAGTTCAATGTCACTGAATAAATTTAACTTATTTTTGATTGCTTCCGTATTGAACGTCCCCCAACGTATCCTAAACTACATGTAAACTGTAGATTTCTATCACACGTTAGCGATTTATTTTAGCGCAACATAGACAGTACGTTTCTTCATTGGTGTACACATATATATCGATTCCATACTAAAATTTCATATCATTTACGTGGGGTACGAATTTCCTACGTTTTCTCAGCAACTGATCACTTTTCATCAATTTGCTCTGAAGTGTAACTTTGTTTCTTCGCTCCTCCGGCTTTGCAGGTGAAAAGTCATAGCTTGTCGTTTATAAGATCAATGGTAGGATTTATGAAATGGATTCAACAACCCGCTTAATAAGTATTGTATATAGTGTGTGGGCTTAAACTTGGTACGGAAGGTTCCAGTAAATAGTTCGCGGATGTTCATTAGAAATCACGGACATGTGAAATTTAAACCAGCCTTAAGTTCGCCTGATACATTGTATGCACTAGACAATGATTGTTGGAAAAGAAACAAAACTCTTACTCATTGCACAACATTTTAAATACGTTTCATCACAACCAGTCTCCTCTACTGACAATAAACCTTTCCTATCTTAGTTTTTATTATTAGGGAGCTCCCTGGTGCTCACTAGCTGTGATACCTTGCATGCCTCTTGTAGCTTTATTCCATATATCTTCTATGGATTCGAAACGACGTAATTTCGCCGTAGTTTTTAGTTTGGGGAATAGGTAAATTTCTGCAGGGCTAGGTCCGGATAATACCGTGCATGTGGCACAACGGGACTGTGATATCTTGCTAGGTACCTGCGGACAAGGAGCTATGCTTTAGCTGGCGCAGTTCGATGACACAACATGCACGGATGGTTTTCCAAAATTTCGTGCCTCTTCCTGTGCACAGCATTCCTCAAACACGCTAGGATTTCAGTCTGATGTACAAGTTGTCAGCAACGTCTCAAACAATTAAACGGCGATTTCCACGGATCACGGGAACTACTCTCTCAACATATTCGTCGTCTGTTCATGTGTAAGGTCCTAGGGACTTTAGAGCGTCATCGATATATATGCTGCAGTGTTCAAATCACTTGAATTACTCCTACCACTGAGCGCAAATCATACCGTCCACTTCGTATGCTTGGCTAAGAAAATTAAAGTATTTTGTAAACATTTGCTAAGTTGGCTTCCAATTTCCAAAAACGCGATTTTTCAGGGTCTTTCACATTCGCATTGGCAGAAGTCCAACGAACAATTTGTACGCTTGCTCACTATAGCGGCAGTAGCTACTTAACCAGCAGTCTGAGCGAAACGCTGTGATTGGCATTTGCTTGTCAAAAGAAGCCTTCAACTGCCCTCGGTAGCCGTAGCGCCCTCCTGCTGCCGTTGCCATCCTGTTTCTATAGTTCCACTTCTTTTTGAATGCATCTCCTATAAGATCTTAAGCACAATATCGTTATTTGATAATCAGAGAAAGCCAAAACCAGGGTGTTTTTTATGTTTAATTTGAATAAATATTATATCACAAAATAAAAATAAAAATATATAACCATATGATAAACGAAATTCTGTTTAACAATATGTCCTATTTTTAGATAATATGTGTTGCAATTTTAAGTTTTCAATATGAATGTGTGACTATCAACGAAGGTATGCACAATAGGAAGGCACTAAGATATATGTGGAAGCTTTTCAGTGTATTAGCGTGGTGCTATGGTCAAATTCTTGCTGAAATATATGATCCGGTATGTAACATTTTAATTATTTCCATACCTGCCTTGGGCAAAGCACTAGGGTGTGACTCAGGACAAGGTCACGTAAGAATTATCAGATTCGAATCTGTTTAATCCTGATAAACAGCAGGTCAAATAATGTCTACGAAATTGTGGCAACATAAACGTAGTTTACCGGACTACCAAAATCTGTGGACTGTAATAATCCATGTGGTGCAATTTGAAACGGAATTAGCTAAGCAAATACTGTGCAAGCTTGCATGGTAACGAATAATAATTGCTGTTCTGATTATCATAAAACAATGAAATTAAATTATACAAAAATGCAGAACCCATTCTTCTGGTTGCCTTCATCCTTGGATCCAATTAGTTTAAGCCAGTGTTCTTTAAATCCGGGTGTTTTCCAAATAACATCAGATTCACCTAGCACAACCTAATGCAACTGACACCTGATTATTTAATAATCATGTTTGAAAATATCTGGAAATTGGTTTTTTTCATCAAAGTTAGATGTTCTTATTTTAACGTCCCAAAAATAAACAGCATTTAATGCTGCTGCATTTGATCAATTCTCCTGTTCATAACCCAAATTACAATGGTAACAGTAAAAATAAGTTCTTTGTGTTACCCCTGTAATTCTTTAACATGCGCTCTCACAACTTACATGGTTTTGTGCGATCCAGTTGCTAGGTTTGGTTGGGAATTCATAAAAGTTAGCTCACTTGACAGCGATTGGATTCAGTCTGTTGGACGATTCAGCAACCTGCATCAGAAATTTCACTGGTTTGTTTTACCTATCCAATGTCCTTCATCAAACGCAAAACTTGACTACGCATATCAAAATGCACTGCAGCTTGAAAACATTACAGAGCCAGTCATAACTCTGTAAAGTAGCCAGACGAGTTAATCTAGCGCAACCACTGTAAAACGTTTGTCCTTGTGAAGATATTTGTTCAACAACAGTTCGTTCCTACATTTGCGACCAAGAAAATACCACAATATAAGCAGGATAACCTCGGTGGAAAATTAAAGCACGTTATCCTCCTAATTATCACGACCATCGAAATGACACATCGCGTTTAAAAGGTAGCCTATGCTTGACAGATACATTATACCACGAGATTACTACACGACGTCTGCCAGGGTTACTTACCGGAATCCATATCTTTCAGTTCGGAACATACAAATCTTGCATACTGCGTCATATATTGATTATATTGCTCTTATTGTGCAATTCAATTCTTTAGCTAGCGATGCTTTTCACCGGAGGGCCTGAAATAAAGCAATAACAAAGCTGGGGAAGCCATAATGGCAGTTCTTTGAAACCTACGTGGGTAAACAGGTTGTAGCTACTATGTAGAAATCTTAAGTAATCGCGTCAATGTTCAAGAGTGGTCATTGCTCCCAACCAAGAATATATCGTACGTTGGTCACCCTCCCATTACTACCAAAGGTCATGGAAGCATTTATTGCTGAGGCTTTAGTCAATTATCCAGAAAGCTACACTTTAGCACTGGTTCAACATGGTTTCCAGTAAAACCTTTAATAAATAAAGTAATGATTGCTCGCAATTGTAGAACGGCGGCTCCATAATAGTTTGGGATACAGATGTCATTGCTCAGAAATTCGAACCTTGTCGGTGGCCTTGTACATTGCATTCTGCACCAAAGTATCAAATGTTTTAGATAAAGGGAATATTTTCTTAGGTGAAATGGCGATTTCCCGCCAAATAAGCAACTATATGTCTGAGTTAAATTTGCGCGGTCAGATCCTGTTTAGGTTAAATATAGCGCCACACAAGGAACATTTATGTGTCCGCGGCTGTTTCTTGTGTTCATTGATGCGCCTGCACGATCTCTAGCCTCGATTTTCTTGATTTTAATTGATGACGTTAAAATTTGGCAGGCGGCAACAGACGGCGGAGTTAACAGTATACTTAAGTTTGACCTGGACAGGGCGTACGAATTGACATGTCATAAAATAAACCAGCTTAATTCTTCCAAGTATATTGTAAAGTCCAAAAGTAACTTTGATGTATCCTCAGACTGGATTGCTTACATGAAAATACATATGCCTAATCCTTAATTATTCCGCTCGATTTTGATTGCTTTCTTGTGTCCTATTATCGGTTACCATATCGTATATTTATTCTTTTCATTCGACAACTGACATATCCTCGCCGTTTTAAGGTCATTCATATTATTATGTTAATTTGACACTGCCCAAATACTCGCATGTGCCGCACGCTGTACAATTTCTTCCAAAGTGTACTACGATTGCAAAACCTATTCGTAATTTATGTACTGTACTTAGTATGCGTTATAGAACCACGGCTACAGGTTAATTCTTTTTTCTTCTGCCCAGACCTTGCATTAAGTCTAGATTTATTTGTTCGTAGTTTCTATTTTAGTTATTGTACGATGTTTTTTGTTTAGGCTTTTTGCCCTTTGTACATAAGTTGAAAAGTGCAATCTTGTCTGTTTCTAGAGATCCTCTTGATGATGTTAACGCAACTGATGCTGAAAAGCTTTATAGTGCCTCATCCCATATTTTTCTGCTGGATTCTACATTCTTGAGCATGCGCATGCTGCAGGCGAAGACTGTGGAGGTTTAGGATTGCTGCGAATCTGAATTTGATTCGCATGCGCTGGTTATTGAAAGATTGCGATTTATTTCGGCCTAGGATTGTAAGCCCCACATGAAGTTGCAATCAGCTCGTTTTTTCTGAAGTCGGTTAACAGGGGTTCAAGCATTCCTTCCTTGGCTCCGTTGGTCTGTCCCTCGGTGTCCGTTAGTGTCGGTTTATGATGATCGCAGTCGGAGGCATTTCGCTCCGGCATGCCAAATGAGAGTAACCTGTGTTCGGAACGCAACTCGAGCAACTTTGTACCCAGCAATCTATCCTGTCTTCCAAAAGTCGAACATTTATATTCGATGGGGATCCTACTCGCTATTGCCTATTTATGCGATGCTTCGAAGCCAATGTTTCCAGAACTACTTCCGAACCAACTCTCAGGCTTTCATATCTGGTACAGTACTGTTTTGGTGAAGCGAAAAAGTTGTCAAAAATTGCTTAATATTCGACCCCGGTAAAGGCATTTTGGAAGCAATGAATATTACTCGCAGACGCTTGGGACGGCTCCGCGTGATTGATAGGACACACAGTAATGCTCAAACTGATGGTCCTAACATCAGGCCCAATGATTTCGCGGCTCTGTCTCGTTTAGCTGTGTAGTTGCGTTCATACAACTTGAGGTTGAAACAAGTGAGGTATGAATCCGATTTGAACGCGTCCAGAACAATCCGCTCCATTTTCAGGAGGCTGCACAACTATCTGCAATTCAAGTGTGTCAAGCCAGCCGCCAGAGTTATCCTCACCGAAAGCGCACCGATGTTCATTGATTTGACAGATTTCGTAGGTAAAACCACAGACGTCGTCGATACTTACTTGCCCTTTACCGCACATCCCTGCGGATCACAGAGCAGCACCGATAGAAGAAGAAACGTAAACCCTCGTGGATATCCCGCTTGCCTAAACGCTGCAGCTTCATCAGAACGATATTTCCCGAAATGTGTTTCCTGTGAACAACGTCAATCCTTAAATCAGTGCGATAATTTCCGTAAGCTCAACCGCAACGAAGGTCTTGAATTCTGTCTTGCCCAAAGATTGCGTCAGCTCTGTCTCAAACTGAAGCATGACTTACCAAGTTGTCGATCACGAAGGTGTTGTGGGTCGAACAATTGTAAGCTGTTGGACCACTCGCTACTCCACGTTGATCGAAGCAACTTCGGAACACCAAATAATGAATGATCCAGTTTTGTTCTCAGTCACGTCGAACGCTCTGTTGTAGCTCTTGGTTTTTTGCCTGTGCTTGTTTCTGTGCCTGCTGGCACCATTCAAACATTAGCCGTAATATATAGTGGATCAGATACTTCACTGATTAATTCAACATTGATATAAGTTACGGGGTTCATGGCTCCTTGACGACACTTAATATTAGCACCGTTGCTGTCCTTTGCCAAGTGGAAACTCAGTTGGTTAGTCCAACTGTTACCTCTATAGATGTTAATGAGGCGGTCGAATTGGATTAAATTAGGTCAGTCAGCCGTCTCCCTGAAAAACTTGGAATGTGGAACATTAACAATAAATTCTACCGATGGTCCCACCTATCCGATCTACGATTGCCGGAGCCGGAAGGAAGGGTTGAACTTGTAATTGGTTGCGGTAACCCATACCTGGGCATTAGATCATTGACGGGAAGATGCTGATGATCCGTATGCTGTTAAAACTCCATTGGGCTGGATCGTACTTGGACCGAACAAACAGCATGGGTTTCTGAGGAATCAATCCATATCACTGATAGTTGATCGAACAAGAATGGTTAACTCACTTCGCTGCGATATCACCGACCTTCATCAACTAAGAGAGCGAATGTATGAAAAGGAATTTTACGGGCTAGATAGTCTACGACTAGCCATGTCTGTGGACGACGGACGCGATTTAAAACTAATGAAAGCTTTTAAAAGAAAAGTTCATGCCCAATACGAGGTTGCGTTACCATGGCAAGCCGGGATACCTCGATTACCAGATATCCGATACTTCACACTGATAAGGATTGTCATGTTGAAGAAACGTTTGTCAAACTAAGCCGCACTGCGCCAAGCATACACCAAGGTAGCGGAGGAATATATATTTATAGGTTATGCTGAACTCGCTGCATTACAGGAACAGCAGAAAAAAGAGGAAACATGGTACATACCCCACCACTCGGTGTCACATCCACGTAAGGCCGGTAAAGTGCGAGTGGTCTTCGATTGTCAGGCTTCATACTGTGGAACCTTTCGCAATCAACAACTTCTACCTGGTCCCGATATGTCAAACAGCCTAGTGGGGAAGCTTTTGCTGTTCAGGTTCCACCCAATCGCCATTGCGTCCGACATAAGACGTTGTTTTATCAAGTCAAGATTCCTAGTAAGAATCGGAATTATTTGTGGTCACTGTGGTGGAAGAACAGCAATCTTTGTTCACCCCTTACTGAATACCGCCTGATTGTACATCTCTTTGGCAATCCTTTGTTAGCAACATGTGCTATATTTGAGTTACGACAAGCTATCGTTAAAAGTTATTGTGAATCCCAAACAAAGGTTAACTAAATGGCAGAAAACTGTTTTTATGTCGACGGTTGTTTATTTATTGTTGCTTCTGTTCCCGAAGCAACTGAAATCGTTAAACACCTAACCCATATTCTGTCCGACAGAGGATTTCATTTGACAAAATGGATCAGCAATCGAAAGGAGGTTATCGCGCATTTATCTGACAGCAAACTGAAGGTTCCCGGAATAAGGTATTCGACTGAAAACGATTGTGTTGAAAATGCTCCTGGTTTGAACTGGTACGTCTCCCAGGAGCACCTGACATTTTGGCTGGAATGTGTTAACAAAACCCTGAGCCGAGGTGTCATATTCTCGTTTGTAGCTTCAGTCTATGAACCTCTCGGTCTCATTGCTCCCGTGCTACTTCCGGCAAAGTTACTGTTACAATGTTTCATAAAAAGAAAGCTAATTTATGATGAGCCTCTTCCCGCAGAGGATCAACAAGAATGGAACAAATTGTTGTCAAACGCTAATAGTCCGAACAGCATGTGCGCCGAATGTTGCATTATTCTATTCGGTTGTTATGTATCTTCGGTGCAGTTGCATTGGTTTTCAGATGCCTCGGAGGCAAGTTATGGCGCTGCTCTTTATTTGCGTTGCGAGATTGATGAAGGCATGGTTAGTAGTTGACTGATTATTAGTACATCACATGGCAGTCCCGTTAGAACGGTATCGATACCGAGATTGGCGCTCACTGCTTCCGTAATGCTAGTCAGAGTGGAGGTATGTTGCTATTCGGATTATCATTAGACAATAATACTTTCACCCCAGTCAGTGGAGCTAAGTAATTTCTAATCAGAACACGGCTGTCATAGCAGCATATGAACTCACAATGTCGCTCAAGGAGAAAATTAACCAATGGTTACATGTACTACAACTTCTCGTTCAGTCCCATTCGACATGGCCTATGCTTCCGGAGAATCTAGATGGATTACCGCCTGAATGGTTGCGACCCGAGGATGGTGATATTTTTTTGGTCACTTTAGAGGAGCTTGGACTTAACTGCGAAAATATTTCTTTACCTTCTTGCAATTCAAAACTTATTTCGTCGTCAGGTACCTGAGGCGCGCTACACTTGACCAACCAGCTGAGATAAAATTTGTTGAAATTCGGCAAGCTACGCTTCAGATAGTTAATTTGGTGCAGTTGGACGCTTTGCGTAGGAGATGCGCCTACTTACTTACAACGAACTTGAGGCATCCGAGTATACTTCCCGACCGCCATTTTGTCACTCGCATTCTTATACTTTACTACCAATACACCAGTGGACATTCTGGTGCGCAGCACACTTAGTACGGTGACTCTCCTCCCTGTGCTTCCAGTGACCCTCCTCCCTGTGCTCGCGAAGGTGATGGAAGCAGTCGTCGCTGAGGCTTTAATGGACTACCTAGAAAAATGCAACATTTTGGTACCGGAACAGCATGGCTTCCGTCAACACCGGTCATGCACTACCAACCTACTTATTGCACAAGGTAGTTGGACGGAAGTGGCTGATGATGGGGTCGGAGTCGACGTTATCTATCTAGACTTCTCCAAAGCTTTCGAACGCCTTGATCACCGCATCCTACTTCAAAGACTACAGAGTTACGGAACTGGAGATCCTGTACTTGGTTGGATTGGCAACTTCCTTTACCAACGAAAGCTTCAAATAAGTGTTAGGGGATCACTTTCTAACACAATTAAGGTGGAATGTGGTGTCCCACAAGGCTCAGTGCTGGGACCGCGTTTATTCCTGGTGTTTATCAACGACCTGGCAATGGTCATCTCCTCAAATTTCCCGCTTTTCGCCGATGATGTCAAGATATGGCGGGCGATTGGTAACAAGTCCGATCAGGATCTGCTCCAACATGACTTAGATCGCATTTACGAATGTTCAAGGAGCAACATGCCTCAATTGAACATAGCTAAGTGCAAAGTGATGCATCTGCGTCATCAGCCGGTGAGCGCTTACAAGATTAGAGACCACATCTTGGCGAAGGTTTCTCAGGAGCGTGACCTAGGTGTATTTGTGCAGGAATATCTCGGGTGTTCAAGCAGAATGACTTTTCAATTAAGCGCTCTATTAGCAACTTAACCGGGAAATTAGCCAAATTGTGTTAAAGAATAGCCTGCAGCTAGAAATGCCTCTTCGATTAGTTACATATGAATAATTCGTCGGAAATGGGTTATTAAATTATACGCTGCTTTGTGAAATGCTAAAAATATATAAATAATGAAACGAATCATATGCCTAATATAAGCGCGAATGCTAGTGTTGCAAAAATGATAACGATTTTATCGGATGTCTACAGGATGTTATATTTTGCGGATATGTAGTAAAGAACATGTGTGTATTATTTCCTACGATAACCAAATCATCGATAATTGATCAGCATATTAAAAGAATAGGTTCTAAAAGTTATATGTGGCGAATGTATGTGACAAGGTGCTGGTTGCTGCACAATCATTGGAATGCATTGTCCTCTCATTGACCATTCTAATTCTGTTAATTTATAGATAATACCTGTAAGCCCAAAGTACAGTGCTGGTTCTGTTTACCGGAAGCTTAGAATATATTTCACGTTTCTTAACAAAGCGAAATCTAGAAGAACATCGTGTGTGGTGTTGAAATTACCAATTTAGTTATGCTCATCGTATTAATGAAAATAGTACTACTTCTAAGGATTTTGCTGGTTATAACGCGTTTCACATATTTCACTTTTAATCTAGCGAAGAAATGGAATAACGGAACAATGCTTTATTACGGGTAAACAGTATTGATGAAAAGTCTCATGGGATGGAAAGCATTGTGCAAACTAAAGTGCGTGATAAAGTGAAAAGACTTTTGGACTCACAATAGAGTTATGTAGAAAAGCGGAGTGCTTCGCGTATTATACGTGTAAATTCATAAATTCATTATTTGGGAGTATGACAAGACACCGTCTGATTACTTTTTGTAGCCCCTAGGCTAACAATTCTTAAAATGAAATGCAAATGCGAGAAAGCTCTATCAACTCGCTTTTTAAATATCGCCAGATTAGGAGCAGGGACGACATAGTTATTTAGGGCGTTCCAAGGATGCCACACGCTGAGGGAAAGGAAATTTCTATGGCATTCAAGCCGGCTATACTGAATTGTCATTTTCAGAGGGTGACCTCTTAGGTTAGTGCTGTGAATCAATTCCAGCAGTGGACGGCAAACGTGGTTTCGATTCTACAGAATATGTTAAACCATTATGAGATCCACCCGCAAAAGCCGATATCGACTGCTGTACATTCTTAGAGATTTCATTCTAAACTGATAGGGCAGAGGAAAGAGGCTCCTGACGTTCTTGTTTGCCCTTCGTTGAGGAGTCTCGAGAGTAAAAAGATCCTGTTTCTGTGACGGCTTCCACGCCTGAATAGGATATTCCACTTGCGGTCGCACGTATGCGTTAAGCCTTTGGGGAAAGATTGAGGGTTCAAACCGACCGAAGGCTCTGCGAAGAAGATCGAAGTGTTGATGGCTTATTCTCGGCGCATTCTCTGCTTGTTTTGAACAACCGAAATATTCATGTACCAATACACCCAGGTCACGCTCCTGAGAGACCTTCTCCAAAGTGTGACCTACAAGCTTGTAAGCGCTTACCGGCTGATGACGCAGATGGATCACCCTGCACTTAACTACGTTCAATTGAAGCATGTTCCTCTTTGACCTCTAGTAAATGCAATCCAGGTCATGTTGGAGTAGATCATAATTTGGCCTGTTACTAATCGCCCACCATACATTGACGTCATTTGCGAATTCAAGAAATGTGAGGATAAAACTCTTGCCAGGTCGTTGAAAACACCAGGAATAAGCGCGGTCCCAGCACTGAGTCCTTTTGGACACCACATTTCACCTCAATTGGGTTAGAAAGTGATCCCCTAACACGTACTTGAAGCTTTCGTTAGTGAAGGAAGCTGCCAATCCAACCAAGTAATGGATCTCCGATTCCGTAGCGCTGTAGCCGTTGACGTAGAATGCAGTGATCAAGGCGGTCGAACGCTTTGGGTAAGTCCAGAGAGATGACGTCAACTCCGACCCCATCATAAGCCACTTCCTTCCAACTACCTCGCGCAATCAGTAGGTTGCTGGTGCATGACTGCTGTTGACGGAAGCCATGTTGTTCCGGTACAAAGATGTTGCATTTGTCCAAGTAGTCTATTAAAGCCTCAGCGACGACTGCTTCCCTCATCTTCGCGAGCACATGGAGGAGAATCACTGGGCGATAGTTTGCAGGCTCTGAACGGCTACCACCTTTAAATTTGGGGTGATAATGCCACGCTTCCACATGGTGGGGACTTATTGTTCATCAAAGCACCTTTGGAAAAAATGTGACAGTGGTTCAGCTAGCTGGTTGGGCACAGCCTTCGGTGCCTTCGGGCGGATGTTGTATGCTCCCGGAAAACTATGCTCACTCAGTGGGAGTAACTTCCTTAACACAATTGATGGGTAGAAAAATACATTTGTAAACAATGGTGTCGGTTATGTGCATGCTGTTATGGGACAAATAGAGGTTGCGAGTTCGAAAACTGGGGCGTATTGTATTCGCAGGGCATTATCTGCTTCATCGGCGCTTTGTACTCTACCGCCTGTTATGAAAGGTGGAGGGATTCCATGCTTCAATTTACGAAAATCAATGACATGCCTATATAGTAGTTTGTTGTTTGCCATGAACGTTTTGGCTAGGCACTGTTGATAAGTTACTTTTACCTGACGGACACGTGCACTGCAATGGTGGCGATGTGTCAGGAAATTGCCCCAAATCTCTGAGTTGGGGCTAATCTTGTAAGCCCGTCATGCTACATCCCTTATCGCCAGGCATTTTCGAGTCCTGCTCCTTAGAATTGAAGGCACTTTTGCGGGACGAAAGGGCTTGGTCTCTGATGCTCTGACGACTACGTCGCTGAGTCTATTAACAAACTCTGCCCAAAGGTTGTCAAGGGGCTTCTGTTTGAGAATTCCCAAGCACCTGCGTCGGCGGTAGCGTGTGGTGGTAGCGTGGTAGCGGTGGTAGCGTGTGATTGTATGAGTTAGTTCCGGGTGTTCAGATGGATACTCTGCATAACACACATAGTTAGACATTATTACTACATGGTCACTGAGACCTAATGGACTATCCATCAATAACTTGTCAATCATGAGCTCTTTATTCGTGAGCGCAAGGTCCAACATGGACGGTTTGTTTGCTACCCTGAATCCAGTGGGCTTGGTGGGATTATGGTACAAGGGAATATTAGCGATCACTTCATGTAAGTCTTCTTTGAATTGCCCACTGAGCGATGCTAAAACCTCCAGATCGTGTAGATTGAAGTCCCCGGAGATGAGAATGTGGCTGTACCTAGTACGTGTTACTCTGTTCAGGCCACGTGTCAAGCGGGAATCCATTTCCGGATTGGATGTTGGGGGGGATAAACCACAGCTACGAGACATGCGTCCTTGTGTCTTTGTTGGAGACAGCACCAGAGTGAGTCGGTAACGTGTGTTACCAGATTATCAACTATTGCACATTGTAGGTCGCTGCGGCAGTAGTGTAGGACCCCACCATCTCTGCTGGGGCGGTCCATCTGGATGAGTGATATTCCGGCTATCTCAACTTTAGCATCAGTCACCTCTTGATGTTACCGTTTCGGTTATATAAATTAGGTCCCAAGCATTCGCAACCTGACGTACTCGAAGTTCGGCAGGTTAACTTAGGAGCCCTTGGGAGTTAGTGTATATACATGAACATTTCTCAGATTTACGCAATGTTTTGGTGGTTGTACAAATCATACGTGACGTTTCGCCGACCATTGAGTGGCCTACGGATTTAATTTGCTGTGTCAGGAGCCACAAACACTACTCCAGTTACGTTGGTTAGAAAACGGCTCAGCACGGTGGTTTGCATTCAAATAGGTAGTAGCTTATTGTTGTCATTTAATAATATAAAATACATAAAGAGTATTTTAATTATTATGGTGGGGGATGACACCGTTGACAAAACGCTGGATCCGTTCTGGACGTTCGTATATACTAGGCATTATTGATTTAGCTTCAAGTGTATGCTATCGATTTCAGGTTGCAACAACCATTCTTGTAGTATCATCAATCTGGATTCATATGTTTGCCTTGTTATCACATGTTCACGTGATTAGCAGTTTTCCCGAAAATTAATCACATTTGCTGGACTAGATAAGCGAACTATGTGTCTTGGTTACGGAATCTCGCTTGGGTCCTATTTATCAGTCAGTCAGTGATTTTTCCTCGTTCCGGAAAGTTATTGGTGACGTGGTATAATGCAATTTTAAACTTGTGGCAAAACCTAACCAGATGCGAATTTGCACTTCATCACAAAGATAAATCAAATCATCAACAGAGCTGGACGACGTTGCTGACTATGTAAGTAGCTCTCTTAATCAAAAGGCAAAATAAGCCCTGCAAACAGGAAGAAAATAGAGTGGGTAGTCTAACGTAGTAGATTGTGGACATCCGCAATGGCCAAATTTAAAAGCCTTACCCAAAAGAGAATTCTGTAACGTGCCAGATATTAGGTTCGAATCAATATGCTAATTGCGATGAAGCTCATTGCAGACACACCTCAGACGCGCACGTTTCCACAATTCTGGAGAAGTACAGGACGTCTATTTTGAACTTCTGGGTTCTATCATTGTTGCGCGTTCCTCGGAAGACATTCGTGACGCGATCCCATGACTTTCGGTTGCTAGTACCTTTGCCCCTAAGGTATTGGTGTCGGCCGCGAACCTATATCAGTTACAAGTGAGTATGATATAGTGCTACTCTTAATCCATGTTCATGCCTGCTTCCAAATGTAAAAATGACAGCACTTTGACCATGACTCAACTTTCTTCACAGCAGCTGTGTGTAACAGTTTAGTTTGATCTGTAGTGTGGGGTCCGAGTAACAAGCACCATTGACGGGACCAGTGAGGTTGAAACAGTCTTCTGGTGCTTTTCCTCTACTGTGGGATCCTTCTTGCGACGAACGTTCTATAAAGCACATGCAAATTTTCAATACTTTTTTTACGCGAAACGTAATTTTCTACGCGACTTTGATTCAATAGCTTCCAGTCAGGTGATTTTCACCCATTCTTAAATTCCCACTATTCCTTTACACATTACGAATTTCGCTAAGAAAACAGTACTTTCTATATGGAATACGGACCCTTAACTACGGTGGAAGGGCGGTGGACGAAGGCAAATAATGTATTCGTAGTATGTCGACAGCAATGTAGCACTCAGCTCGATGCAGCTTGCTAACATATTGTTGGAAAAGAAGGGATAAGACTAACATCAGACATATCGGTAAAAGTAAATAAATTCACGTCAGTACGCGCTAGTGGGCGAAATTTTAACCACTCCATCTATTTTATGTTTCAAAGTAACGCCTTCTTTTTAATGTGTACATAGAAAGCAGGAACTTTATATCCTCTCCGATAACTTTATACATATTGTGTTGCTGAGTAAAATTCAATATGGAGAATGGACCGGCTTACGAGTGATAGCCATCCGAACATTTCCGTTTGCAGACGAAGGCGCGTTGCCTGCATATAGTGACAAATAATTGCTACATACGTGTGGGTAATCTTCCATGAACACATGGAATACTGACCTTTTGCATACCGTCTCCATCAAGGTGGTCCGTTTATTACCCGCAAAATTAAAATAACCTGCGTACAATCCGCGGGCTGCGCGCTTGAGTTTCAAAGACGGTTGATACTTCTTGCAAATTATTTTAAATTATCTAGGAACTCATCAGCGGTCTCCTGGGGTAAATCTGTTTTTTACAAACTAATGGTAACCGCGCATCGTTTTCTCGGCAGTTAAAAGTGGAGGCAACTTTAAAGACGTGTTGTCTGGAGCGATTTTATCATCATGCTTTAAAATACAAGAAGTTGGACACCTCGGAAGTAATTCTGGAATGAAGCGCACAATGCAGTTGAATAGTTCAACTGAAGTGAAAGACTGGTATAGTGTTTGCGATCACGACTGGGAAGGTTTTTGTCATATGAACGCTAGTGCTGCGGGAGCAAGGTTGCGTGATATTTGTATGAACTTTCAGTCAGCGTAAAAAGAAGAGAACAAGCATGTACATCAAGTAGTTAGAAGATAACGCGTGATGGTGCTAATTTTCTTCGTGGCCACACGTAAACAAGATAAATACGTGAAAGTGAATTAATGCTAGAAAGCTACGCATAACAACAGAATCAAAAACTCAGCGACGGTAGCCGAGCAAAAGAGAGCTTATTGTAAATCTGCGTAGAGTGGACGCAATGGATCACTTAAAACTGTAATGAAAAAATATTGCTTGCATCCAAATGCTTAGTAACCATAAGACAACCAGTGACTCTCAGAACGGTCTACTACACATGAATGTGAGCTAAACGGAAAGCATAAACAAGGTGATGTTCTTTATAGTACCGGAAACAAGATAGGTGCGCAAATTAGCTAGTGTGGTATAATACAGGCAGTAAAGCTTCTTTTAAAGGAAGTGCAGGATATTGAAAGCATTTGGAATCATTATCGTACATTTCAGGACGTTTCGTCGTGGTGTATTTATCAAGACAGATTCGGAAAGATAGATACGTGCAACCTGGTACTTAACATTTGATGAACTGGATTTTATGCTTGGTTACGACAATGTGGTGGGATGTGATTTGCAGAAACGACGATTTTTCTTCGGTGCAAAGCCAAAAGCTTACCTCGCGCCATTTGGAAGTGATGAGAATAGGGAATTGAAATAATGACCACTGTTGAAGTTTATTCAACCCGCTTTGAGGAGCCGTTGATGATTCAGCAGTTCAAGCAATGTCATATTGTGCGAAATTTTCCACGTAATTCCATCCAATATATTAGTTCAAATTAAAAGCATTTCCATGCTAACAGGTAACAGAATAGGAGAAAGTGTTGCAGTTTGAAAGACGACCCAACCATTACCTCGAATTCAGATCTTTTGCCATTTAGTTGGGTAAAATAAAGACAGCTTTTGAAGCAATTGTCCCTCATGTGTACACTGTTAGGTAAACCTTGTCCTCAGGCGGCGCTAAAGCAAAACTGTTCTGTTAATGCTTACAAAAGGGTTCGTTTAATCAAGAAACATCAGATGCTTTTTGCATGCATTAAAGACGCCATTATGTAAAATATGTATGCTAAGGCTTCCAGTGGGTAATGTCGGCGTCGCTACCAAAACTTATAACTCCACGAACGACGTACTGGTTAACATCCAAGGCAAATATTCTCGCTGGAATACTTTCATCAAGACGGATGTACAGTTGATCATAAGGACGTTTATGTGTAACTTCTTTAGTACGGGCGCTATACCACCAGGCGTCCAAACGGTCGTGGCGACTTCAAACTTTTGGTGACGAGTAGAAAGGTCGATCTTCGGCATCATATGGGTCGTAGCAACTTCTTTCAAAGAACAGGTGAGTGAGCATCGGGCGCATTAGCCCAGTCAGAGTTCAGTTGCTTGAGTTCACGGTGGACTTCAACGTGTTATAATGGAATTTTTGGGCCGGACCAAGAAAACAAAGTCAAATAGAATGTATGAGATGAGGTTGCTCCCTATGATGAAGAACAAAACTCACAAGAAGATTCAAGATGCTTTCAAAGCATTTAGCACCTAGCTGTATAATTGTATCCACAAATCTCGGCAAATGTGTTTGCATGAAACGGTTCCAATGTGTAAATAATTCAGTAATGTAATCACAGATTATTTGGCTAAAGGTAGTTGGTTGACACCAGCAGTCATTTTGCTTTTATAAGCCAATCCACTTAACCCTCTAAATGGTTTGATTGATGGTAAGGTGAATAGATCTAAACATAAATAGATGGTTTCTAATGGGGAGCATATATCGAAGTAAAAGTTAATATAGTCACCATGATAAAATATTGTCCATACGGTAGGTCGGCATTCTTGTAGTCTCGTAATATTTTATGATGAACAAGCTCGTCGCCTAACGCGCTGAAATGCTTATTAGCCAAGTAATCTTAGTGAGTCGTGAAAAAGCTGACGGGGCAAAGTCTGACGGTAAAATTTTCGATCGAGTAAGGCACGTTTTGAACAGAAAGCAACCATGCTGGATATGTGAAGGTTCAATCTAGTTGAGATTTATGTCTGGAGAGAAAAGCTAACACGCTAGACAAATCAAGTGCATAGATGAATGCGCTATCATTTTTATTAAAAGCCTAAGCTGTGACACAACTTGTGTGATAATTTTTCGCTAGTAACACTGTGGTTAGATCAACCGCAAATGTCCAACTATGATGTTTGTGTGTAAGGAGAGAGGTGAAATTTCACAATAGTACCAGAAATATAACCACTCAAAACTTTGGTCTTACGTTCAATAAAATGGCGGCTGCAGGCAACTGTTGAGTAGATAAAATCTATAGCTGAGCATTTAACCCCCGTTTATGGACACACATGGAAGCCTTCCCTCCATGATGCTTGAGTATTCTAAGTGGCCAAAGCTAATAACATGGTAACTAGTTGGTTGAGTAGCACTGTCTTCTATATCTGAATAAAACAATCTTGAAGCAACGGAATAGCTGCATGCGAATAATAATTTGCTGTATAACAACAGTAAGATCAGCCACTTTATATTTCGCCACCTAATGTTTCCGGATACTCTCAGTGGAATTTGCATCATTTCAAATGTACGAAGTCCAAGACCGCCTCAGTTTACAAAAAAAGTATCCACATAGCTTTTTTGAAAATTTCGAATTTGGAATTTTCGATCCATTAAACGATATGCCCATTTAGAGCACTATCCTGTAAAGACTTCAACGTCTTGACTGAAAAGAATAACTTGGAGTTCAAGGAACTGGGTAATTATACATAATGGCAGCTGTCTAATGTGAATTGAATTAATTCCAATTAGCTAGTTTAAAAAGAAGTATCAAGGTAAAAATCAATAAGCACTTCGTAAGATATCACAACAATCTCCACCGCGTACTTGCAAGTATAATAAGAAACACAAGCCATTAGGCTAACTGGGCGATAATGTAGCAAATGTTGTTACACATTTGCACTGTGAAAATAACACGCTGAATACGGAACCAACAAATGCTGGCGGAGCGCTGTTGGTCGAATTCATACATCCGGTGCTGTAATTAAAGATTCTTGTGCCTCAGTCGAGTCTGTTTTTAAAAAAAAGCTTGGCCACAAAATTACTATACGCAATGGAGAAAGCTAAATTGAGAAGTTAAAAATCACTGAGTGATTACACTGTTTCCGTTTCATTTATTAATCCAAGTAGGTAACGTGACAGTTTGGCATGTGTGCTACTTTGTGTCTGCAGTTGACTTATGTATGTGCTGGTGATTTCGTACTTTATTCATCTAAGAAGCACTCGGGACTTAGAACCCCGTGCCCCAAATTCATCCTGGGATACACAATATGTGTGGTGCGTAGCTGGATGTCTGTAGTGCAGTACCAGCCACGGATTGTCTCCTAGTAGGCGTAAGCGTCCTCTTGATGTTCACGGCGAAACAGAAACGGATGAAGCTAATCAAATAGAGGAATTAAGTTCGCCATAGACGATTCCGGGTAATTGGTATGAATCGCTTGATTGCAAATAAATGGACAACGAGACGTTAATTTAAACAGTTTTCTTTGTGCAATGTAATGAGCTTGTTCTTGTAATTACGTATCAACTTTTTAATGCACCGCAAATTTTGTCCCTTGAACTCCATAGTAAATGCCGCCGAGTGGCAACTTTTAAACAATGTTATCCTTGGTATGCCTCACAAGTAAAAATACATACAATTAAAATAATAATGGTATTTCTTTTTTGCTTACTTTCCTGTTCGAACCAATACTGACCATTGAATAAAAAAGGCTGCGATACAGTTTAAATGTCGTAGGTACATTTTAAAAATTTAGATGTTTAACAAGCAAAGCATTCAAAAACATTAGTCAGTATTATTTGTGGTAGGATAATTATGTTCTCTGGGTTTCTATTTTAATGAATCTGCCAACTTGAGCTATATTTTACAGATTTAGGAGTGTGAACATCATGGACAAATCCAAGCAGATGTTCTTGTATTTGCAGTTTCACATATATATATAGGTACACATATATATATATATACATATAAACAAGGTCTCTTATTCTGGTGATATATGTGAAATGCAAGTATTAAATTCGCGTGTTAAAAATTTACACATTCGTTAATGTCAAATATATATAAACAGATGTGTACATTCCACCTTTCGCTCACGGGTTAATCATTCCTAATTCCTGAACCTTAGCTTCATGTTTTGGGCATCATGCACAGGCTGCCATCGGATGTATTAGGAAAGAAATACAATATGTCTAAGTATATGTGTACATTGCATAACCACTCCAACTCGTAAGTAAACCTGTGTATTCATCCGATCGATCCATGTGAACCGCCCTGAGCATAATCAAGAAATAGTAATGTGTACAAATAGAAACCCAAAAGTTGAAATAGCGCAATCACCGCGGAGAAATCATGCTGAGGTCACTGACATATATAGAGGCTTGTATAGCCCATTAACTGTTGTTTGCGGTTTTCTGATTTGATCGTTTGTTGGCATGCCAGAATTAGTCGTATTTAGCTTAAGGTGCTGGTTGTCGCGCAATATTAATATTTCCGTTACCTTTTGGACTTATATCGAAGCAGCAAAAATGAATAACTGGCTTAAAGAATAGTATGTGTTCTCAAAACTCTAGCACCTGATAAATCTGAAATCGTTTTCCATACAATGCAAAGAAAAGACACACGTGGCATTACAGCTTACTTTTACCAATCAACAAACCGTGCGTTAATCGTGTATTAGTTCAATTTAATCTATGGATATAACGAAGTTTCCGCTTGAAAAGTTTTGGGTACGGCCCTATGACCCTGTGTATTTATTTCGCTGTTGCACATTTGTATACAAACACGAATAGATATTTGGCTGTGGTTTACTTTGAGGACAATCACGTATATCATGAACAGTTTACAATATTCTGAGGCAACCAAATGCCAGGTGTGCTTGGCGAAACACATTGCAGTCTACAAACAGAGTGGTGTACGTTTAACGAATTGGTTTTCTGTAATGGATTGGTCATCAATCATGGAATATTTTGGTTTCCTGGTGGATCTCTATGGTGTAAACAACAAAATTCTAATATCAATTATTCCGAATGCATTAAACAAATGTGGTTCGGGATTCTGAATTGCCAGGTGTTATGCATCGCATACTTAAAATCAATTAATAGGCGTATAGAACACAAAGCGAAAAGGAAACGTTACCAATTGCACGTCCTTTTGTGGTTTTTCCTCAGCTGTTTCAGCATGATCAGATGTAGCAGACTATCGAAGGTTTGTTATGAAACTTGCGTCCACGTAACTTTGTTTGGCAACATCCACATTTTTGCAGTCTATTTCATAATAGACCGCCAGTCAACAAGATAAATAACTGATAAACCAAGGTGTTTCTCCATTTGTAAAAATCCCGACAGACGCATAGAAGCTCAAGTAGTCAGCAGGGTTTTAATACAAGTTTGATTCACTGAAGGTACTGTTTCTAGATAAATGTAGATGTAATATTAGTTTCCTATGGGCTCTGAAAAATGTAGTGGCGAATTTTTAAATTATTGAAGGTATACACGTTTATTCGATCGCTCTTCTATCCACCTAGTGGAATCAAACACAAGCATTCACAAACTTTGTTTAACGTTTATCAGAAACAGCAAAAAGGAAATTAAAAATAAGCCATGTTTGCGTAAGGAGGCTGAGTAGGAGAATGTCATTTGCTTAGCCTCTGTTGTAAGTTATCTTCGGTGGGCCGTGCAGCATGCGTAATTCGTGACAGTGAATAAAGACAAGTAGGTTTAATTGACAACGATTTTACTGAAATTGTCATAAACACCTTGTAGCAAACCACGTAAATTGCACTAAACAGGAATTTACGTTGGGGTGGCAAGGGAGCGTGAGGGCTCCAGTTTGCATGTTGAAAATACCCGGTCTAGCTCCAACGTTATATCCACAACTCAACCCAGTAAAACTCAGACTGGTTGCGCTTTCATCATAGTTATTGTACATTTTATCCGTTTTGCACAAATCACATTTCGACTAGCATTTATGGATTTCCTTTTCCACCGTCTGTTGTATTTCATGTGAAAACCGTAAAACAAAGTGAAATAATGGTCATGTGCTTCAGTCAGAAGTTAAACAGCTTTAGCTGATGAAACGGTTGTTCAGGAATGAATTGGACTTTGGCGCGATTAACCATGTGTTATGGTCAGATAAACTGATCTACTACGTAGTTAATAATAAGCATATGTAACCAAGGCAGCTTGGATCACTAACTTGCATAAAAGGTATGCAAATTTTATTACGATTGAAAGGTTTCGGATCGGTTTCGAAGAATGAAACACATATTGAAAGATAAATATATGTTCACCAGTTTTGTTAGCGGTAATTAAATAAATTACCTTGCACGTATGTTAACTAACTGAATGCGCTATCTATGCGTCAGCGGTATTTTTATGCGGGCGCTTCTGTGTCTTAAAACTTAAGGAATACTTTGCACTCTCAGTTTCAGCTGTTCTTGGAATAGGCCAGGAATTGGCAAAGCTGGCAGATTGATGATTTAACAAGGGCACAAGAAATGCTTGTAGACGCAGTTTATTGCAGACCCAATAGTCGTTGTTTGGATTGGCTGCGCCATCTTCAAACCCACATGATTCGTCCACACTTTCTGCTTATGGGCGATTTTAACTGTCCTCGAATACGATGGCCTGATGTGCATTTGATGCCTGGACATAGTGAGGTTGAAGCAATTTCTTGGATTTGGTACTTGAAACTGGTGCATCGCAACACATATGCCAGCCAACACGCATATCAACACGTTAAACCTCGTCCTGTCTCGACCTGATGTTAACGAGCTACGAACAACGAGTGCGTGACGTTAGGATCCTGGAGCCCCTGGCTACGAGCGACCATTCAGTACTGATAGCTGATATGGAATTATCTTTGCCGTATTCACATCCGCTGCAACCAGCTCCCAACTACTGGAAAACGGACTTCCATGGTCTAGCACGAGCCGCGAGCCAACTGGATTGGTCTCTGTCACAAGCTGCATCTGTGGAAGATTGTTGGATATTTATAAAAGAGAAATTGACATCATTGTGTTCCCAAATTGTGCCATTGAAATGTCGAAAGGTTGGACCGATTAAGCCTCATTGGTTTGATAAGGAGTATGGAAACCTGGCTCGGAGGCGTCGCAGACTGTGGGACAAATTCCTTCTCTCTGGCTCTGCCAATGATTACGAAGAGTATAAATGTCAGCGGAACCTCTGCCACAGTGCGAAAAAGAACAAACGCCGACACTTTGAAGTGCAGCTCGCATTAGCCGCGAAGACCGCCCCCAAGAGAATCTTTGCATACGTGAAGCGACGCCTGAAGCCGGCAGGTGATGTGCCAGTGCTGGATGACACGGATGGACAGCCCCTAACCTCCAGCACTGAGCGTGCGTCCGCGTTGGCGGCGCACTTCGCTTCTGTATTTGCGAATAACCAGGTGTCTGTTCCGATTTCGACGTGTACCGCTTTTACAGAACTCGATAGTCTGCAATGCGGCGTTGTAGAGGTAGCTCAACTACTCGCCAACCTTGACGGCACCAAACCTGCCGGACCTGATGGGCTTCACCCACTGGTTCTCAAGTCAATTTCATCCATCCTCTCTCCTTTCGTGACTGACCTATTCAACAGGTCGCTGTCCGAAGGTTCGTTGCCGGTTGACTGGAAATGTGCGGTGGTGAAGCCTATTCCGAAAGGCGGCAACCTTAGCAAAGTAGACAATTACAGGCCAATTTGTCTGACACCTATTTTGGCAAAGGTTGCTGAGATAATCGTGAAGAAGAGATTGCTGCAGTTGCTACAGTCAAACGAGGTCCTGACGCCCGCACAGCACGGTTGTATGCAAGGTCGCTCATGCATTACGAACCTGCTTCTGACGAGGCATGAGTGGTTGAAGGCAGTAAACAAGGGGAAGTCCGTCGACGTGATATTCATCGATTTCAGTAAAGCGTTCGACAAGGTCAGCCATGAGGTTCTCCTTCACAAACTCAGCATGTGTGGTGTCGGTGGCTCTCTGCACCGGTGGATCAGCGACTTTCTTGTTGGACGAAATTGGAGAGTACAGGTCGACGACCATCTAACTGACTGGTACCCCTCTACAAGTGGCGTGCCTCAAGGCACTGTGCTGGGGCCCACTCTGTTCCTGATCCACATCAATGATCTACCGCAGCTTCTCCGGTCGCCGTGTGCCTTGTTTGCGGACGACATGAAGATTTGGAGAGAAATCGACGCTCCCGATGACTGTGGCCTACTTCAGCAAGATCTCGACCGCTTAGCCACATGGTCTGCAGAAGTTCTTCTCCCGGTCAACCCAGTCAAGTCGCTATTTATGAGCCTGGGGAAGGGTGCAAACGGCCGAACCTACACTCTTGACAACCAAACGCTATATCCCACACCCTCCGTGAAGGACCTAGGTGTACTCTCACGCTACGATTTGAAGTCCGTGGACAACACGAACAGGTTATATCGGAACGGACTGCGCACGCTTTGGGCGCTCAAACGTAGCTTCTGCACATGGTCTGAAGAGGTTGCCACTCGCCTGTTTTCTTCTATCATTAGACCAATGCTAGAGTACGGTTCGCCCGCCTACTTTCCGATTACCCGAGGCGAGGCACAAAAGATCGAACGGGTCCAACACGTTGCTACCAGGCTGATCCCGAGTTTACGCGGCTTTGGGTATGAAGACCGGTGCGAGAAAATAGGACTCTACACATTGTCCTACGGTCGGGTGCGAGTCGACCTCATTATGACCTACCAAATTCTACATCTCAGTGAGTTCCCCATGTTAAGGCCAATGCTGCACTTACGAGGGCCATGCAGCACACGCGGACACAGATACAAACTTGTCGTGCCGGATAAGAAACGTTTTCCCCACCCACTGTGCTTCGAACGGAGAGGGGTAAACATTTGTAACAGTTTGCCCGAACATGTGATTGAGGCAACATCTGTGCAGCAGTTCAAAACGTTGTTAGATTTGTATTTTGCCTCTATTCGCTTCAGAGAACGACTGCACACTTACGATGACACATCACATTTGTGAATCCTGAAATATCGTAAGTCGAGTATTTTAAATATTACATAAGAACGATAATGATATTCATGGTTGACAATTTTATAAGGTTTTTCGCCATATTTCGAAAGAGTTGTACAGAATCCATTTATACTTGCTCTATAATACAGTATTCAGTATTCAGTATAATAAATACGTTTTAAAAAGTAAATTATGAAAGCGCTGATTATTGATTATCCCTATTTTCGCAATCATAGCGTTTAAATATTGATAATTGACACAATGCGATGTATTATATGATGATATTTGGGCAAACAATCGCGCTGCCATGCCGGACGTATTTTCATAATAAGAGGTTTTCAAATGCAAAATTGATAACTATGTCGTTGACTAGCATAAGGATTTCCGTCAGCTGATTGCGCGTAATTTCTGTGTACAAGTCATCAATAGCGACTACAAATATTGGCTCCCTGTTTGAGCATTCCATATGGTTGTAACAAATTTTTTCCTTACTAGATTTATCTGTTCATTGGGAATAAGTGTATTGAAGTTATAACGCCATTCATTTTCATTTCTGTTTTGTATATTCAGACTAAAATATTTATGTGAACTCCACAATTTTCTGGGGTCTTAGTAGTGTTTTGCGCTCTATAATCAGTCCCAAACTAGGTCTCTGATTTTGAATATCGTTAAAACGACAAACATGTGTTGCGTGTTTTAATTGTTCGCAGATCTAGCAAATATATAAGCATGTTCTTTCTGTTACGTTTCATGCATTGAGTTATCGACTGACACCTTCTGCTGTCACGGGCAATCCCACATTTTCCGTATACATCCGTTTAGGGATGACCGCAACTAGCATCAGTCTAAAAATTTGCATCAATAATAAGCCGCCTAGTAGCACGAATCAAGCCTTTGCGAGCAGCTCCGTGAGTTTTGATCAACAAACTAGTCAGTTTTGCTGTCACGTTTCAAATAAGTATTCCTGCTTTCACGTGAAACACGGCCGCAGTTGGTAGCCCATATTCAGCTAAAAAGGTGTTCTCTCATTTAGTTAAAAGACTTCCGTAAGATGACAATGCATCTCTGCATCTTAAACGCTAGTGATGTTTCTAAGCTTTCACCATGCAAGGTAAATCGTTGCTCAGATCCCAAGCGCACCCGAGACTTTCTGTTGCAGCTTGCGTGTAGCTTTTACCAACACGGTAGCATTATGTACAAACGCGATGGACTTAGTCTCTTCGTTGCATTTGAGCGGTCAGAGGCAGTGGGACTCACAGACATATTGTTTAATTGTTAGATGATTGCACGTGTAATCGTACTTATTGGCTACTCGAACTTCAGTTGCAGTAGCCAACGAATTGCCCGCGGTGGTTTCTTGCTCTACCTTAAGTCTTTTTCGGTTGGAAAACATTTGATCACCTCCGAAAGTACGGTAGTACTCGTGTAAGCAACTGTGTTGATCGCTTCGACACAGGTGCCCAGATAAATATTTTAGGACGCGGTTAATGGCATTCCTCTAGCTGTTATTGGATTGCTTAATGCATCTTTTGAAACACAGGAGCAGTTCCAATGGTTTAGACTAAGCGATTGCCGATTTTTTTAATAGGATAAGCTAAGGATCGGGACATGCTCCGACACTGTGATGCTTGAAAGCAAAGTAAGGTCGAAGTTATATCATCGGATAGTAAAAACTTAATTTGATTAAACGAACATAATTGTTTAGTAATTCTTCCCCAGGCTTGTACAATTATATGCAAAATGGCCAAAAAAGTAAACACGGCACAAAGACCGGAAAAACACCCAGTTTACAGTCACTGGTCACTGTCAGTCAGAGTTCACAAGGACACAGTTTAGCACTGCACAATTCATTGGTTCGGAAGGAGCGGTTCGTCTTGGCCGAATCAATCACTGCGCGCGAATGAATATTTTCTGGTCACACAACCCCGTCTCGTATAGTTTGATCGCTAAACTCAGCCGATTTAAGTAAGTGTCATCAAAGGACTTTGATCTATTGTCCGGTGGAGTATGGATGAGTTTGAATGACTTGGCTAGGTTGAGGGAATGGACCGTGTCAGCAAGATGCATGACAACGGATGAGCTGGTTGGCATTCGGTACCAAGTGGCAAGCCAGGTATTCTATAATCCTGTCAGGAAGGCGCATCGTCGAAAGGTCAAGGTAACCTGAACCACAGGAACAGGTGAATGTGCAAGCACACATGGAATTTCCGTGGACAAGCTTTTTTGGGTTATTTTCACCATCGGGCTAATGGTGAAGTGAATCTACTGGGAAGGTATGCATTAAAATGTGAGAAATACGAATAGTTAGAACTTCAGCAACCATTTGCTATTTGTACGGAAATTGTTAAAAGTGGGTTTCTTTCCGGCCGTGGAAGTCAAAAGATATTTCCTCCTTAGTCTCATATTTGTTTTTATGAAGGTATCTGGGTACCCGTTATACTTCAGAGTCAAGCGTCTTTGCCGAAGTTCCTCAGAAAATGTTTCATTCAAGCAAATTCTTTCTGCCTTACAGGTTAAACTGAAAAACAGCTGCTGTTTTGATCTGATTAGAGCAAAACTGGAGAAATTTTGTGTATTGTCTTTTCCATGTACCTTCCCTATACACACGACGCTGTAGCGCAGCACCATGTAGTCGCTTCATGAGCACATTGAGGAAGTAAAAAAGTAAGGAAGTAAGGAAGTAAAAAAGTAAAACTTGCTGTCATCTGTCAATATTTCATTAATTCTCCGCAAATAGCCTGCTAGGTTCAAAACAACTATGCAGCGCGCATCATTACATCTGCATGCACTGATGATGCCATCTCGTACGGTGGTACAATGTTTGCAACCAAAAGGTCAAGCTCGAAAAAAGTGGAACGATTGAATAATTTACCTGAGCTACTAGTATTCCTAAACATTTTAAGTAATCGATTTATTTAAAGGAGTGCCCTTAAAATCTGGTACCGAGCATGCGTCTGAGTTTGATGGTGCACTTCGCTTTTGAATATACAAAGCCCCGAATGGACATACCGAGTTAGACTTGCAACTTCAGATTTTGTTCTGTTCTCCGAGCTGAACAGTTTCGTTGCAGACGTTTCATCACCAGTCGTGGTGAATTCCTCAGTGCGTTATAAGTAAACTGATTTGTTTTGTCGATTCTTACCGGTGTGCGAGTGACATTTGAACCTGCTCAGTTCGATTCAGGTCCCGTGTTCATTGCTAGTTCCCAGTGTGGGCGCCGCCTCTTTCGACTCATTTGCCAGATGATCCACGTAAAATCCTTTCTCGCAGTTGCCTGTATATCGGATCTAAATCGATGCGTTGGTTTATTGAACTGACTGTAAAAAACCAGTCTTCAAGGAATTCTCTTCCTTTTTTGGTCTCTCCTTGCGCTAGTATCTCTGTTATCTCCCAATCAAATGCATGCCCTTCTGCATCAACGTGTGTCGAGACCAAGGATGATGGGTAATGGTTTCAACAGGCTTGCTTGTGTTCTTGCAGCCTTGTAGACAATTTTCTTCCCGTTTGGCCCACATAGTTCTTATCACAATTTTTACACTGTATCTTGTAAATGACGTTCCGGCGTTCGTGTGCTCTCGTCTTCCCTTTCGGTCTAGATAGGGTTCCTTTCAGTGTGTTGGTGGGTATGTGAGCCAATAACAGATGGTGGGGCTTGAGGAGTCTAGCAGGCAGTTCCGATACCTTCTTGATGTATGGTAAAGCGATCCGTTTGGTTGTTGTTGGTTCAGGTGTGGTGTTTGTACTCTTCTGTTTCATGTATCTTCGGATGAAGCTGCTTGGATATCCGTTGCGCATGAAGGATGTAAACAAATGATTTGCTTCCTCGCGTTTTACTTGAGCAGTATTACAATGGGATTCTATCCTACGGAACAAGGTGCGGATGCAGCTGATTTTGTGACATTTTGGGTGGTTGCTGTTGAAATTTAATATTTGACCTGATTGCGTATCTTTCCTGTAAACTGATGTTTGTAGTTCTCCGTCCGTTGTTCTAGTAACCAATACATCTAAGAAAGGTGGTTTATTCTCCATTTCTGGCTCCATAGTGAAGTGAATCCGTCCATTGCATCGTTCAGCAGGTTTTATGCGGTCTGCAACTGGCTGCGTTTGACTATGACAAACGTGTCGTCAACGTATCTGACCCACAATTTCGGATTCACGACTGGTAGTAGATTTTCTTCTAACGTTTGTATAGCAAACTCTGCAATGAGTCCAGATATTGGTGATCCCATTGGGGCTCCTTTCACTTGTTCATACAGTGCTCCGTCGAAGTTAAAGTAGGTCGTAAGACATAAGCCAAGAAGCTCCCATATACTATCAGTCGTCAGATTACCAATTGCTCCTTCGCCAACATTCAGGCGTTATCTGATGTTTTCTTTCGCCACTTGTAAGTTGACAGAAGTGAACAGTTCATTATCGTCGAAGGACACCATCATTTCTTCATTATCAATCCGCAGCCCTTTGAGTTTCTCCAAAAACTGCTGAGCGTTGTTTATGGAATATCGCGAGCCACTAATCAGATGTTTAAGGCGCCTCCATAATTCTTTAGCTAAGTTGTAGGTGGGCGTACCAGGGAGTGACACGATTGGCCGAAGTGGTACACCAGCTTTGTACACCTTCGGGAGTCCGTAGAATCGGGCGATGTTTGAGTCACGAGCTTTCATCCTATTGTTCTCCTCCTTTGTGAGTTGCTTTGAATCCTGAAGTCTTTTTAAGGTCTTATTAATTTTATTTGTCAGTTGTACTGTTAGATCGCTTTCTAGGCAGCGGTATGTTGTACGGTCGCTTAGGAGATTCTTTGTCTTTTCAACGTATTCTGTTTTATCCATTAAAACACACATACGTCCTTTGTCCGCAGGCAGGATCACGATAGTTTCATCAGCCTTTAAAGATCTGATTGCTTTCTGCTCTTGCCGTGATAAACAATTTTGTTGCTTGGTGTGGGTTAGCATTGGAACAACCGCATGTCTTAATTGTGTATTCGTCTCTTCGTCAAATCCATTGGATTGCAAAATATTTTCGAATCCGGCAAGATAATCTGTGGTTTTGGCGTCTTTGTAGTTATAGTTTAACCCTTTGATAAGCACTCGCCTTTCAGTATCACTGAGCATCCGGCTGGACAGATTCCTGACCCAGTTGTCATTGGCACTTCCGCATTTGCAGCCGGTTAATTTAGCCAACTTATCTCATAAAGCAGCCTGCTTCTTCGCTCTAACCTTAGCCGTTCTACGATCTATTGCTATGCTCAAATGTTCTGTCAGATGTTGTCCAACGGTTTGTAGGCAGGAAGCTCTGTGTTCGTTTAAACAACTTTTATATCTCTTGATGCGATTGTGGGCATCCAAAATCATCATCCGTATCATGCGTTTTCCAAATTGTTTTGCAACGGCCCATGCTTGTGGATGATTAATTGGCGGCTTGTACCTCACACTTCGAGGAAGAACATCACTTCGCATGCAGTCATGGAGAAAAGTCAGTTGCTGCCGAGTCGATGCAAGCCTGCATGCGAAATCCTACCACCGGCGAGCAATCCGGAGCGTTGAACACCCATAATTGTCAGCAATAAATCGGAATACTTGTAGCTCGGGTGATCTGTTCAGATTTTGTTCTGTTCTCCGAGCTGAACAGTTTCGTTGCAGACGTTTCATCACCAGTCGTGGTGACTTCCTCAGTGCGTTATAAGTAAACTGATTTGTTTTGTCGATTCTTACCGGTGAGCGAGTGACAGCTCGGAGAACAGAACAAAATGTGAACAGATCACCCGAGCTACAAGTATTCCGATTTATTGCAGACTTGCAACTTCTTTATCTGAAATGGACAGTCTGGATTATGGCAGTGAAGCGGTGAGTCAACTACTTGCCATAGCTAAAATCAGCAGGCCTGTTGAAAATGATAGACCTCAAGCAGTGATTTGCGTATCCTTATCGGCGCTCTTTTTGAATCTCGAGACTAAAATATTCATACATCTTTGGCCAACGTTTCGTTCCTGACCGACTGGACATCCACAGTATTATGGTCGGTTTCGAGAGACAGTAACAATGGCAAAAACCCGTGGCAAGTCGACTTGTTTGGCACATAATTTTACAACATATGTTATGGTCAAAAGACCTATTGACGCCCTTCACAGCACAGTTTCACGTCAGGTCCACCAAAGATTAACAAGTTACACGTCACGAAATATGACGTACTGCAGGCATTGACCTAAGAGTAGTCTGTCGGCATGATCTACATTACATTTGGCAAAGCTTCCGTCAAGGTAACCCATGAGGTACTCTCCATTGTTTGAGCGTTGTCAGCTGCTCACCACACCAATGTATGTAAGCTTTTCGGTTTAATAAATACAAAGCGCATATTTTGTTGGCCATCCGACCAACTGATATTCTTCTGTTCGTTGCCTACGTAAAGGAAAGTTACTGGAGTCTAAATTACATCTACATTTACATCAACGATATACTTCAGCTTCTTCGTTCGTTGCGCATTTTGTCTGTTCATTATATGAAACTATGCCGTTTGCAAAGACCCTCAGACGATTGCTATCTACTTCAGAAGAACAGCAACGCTCTTTCCATTATTCTGCAGAACTCCCCATCCCGTTCAACCCCAGAAACTTGATCTTCAGCAGATTATAAGAGGCTGGTTACTGTGAAACGCACATCCTCGACAGTCAACTGCTAAATCCCAGCGCGTCCATGGAAATACTATATTTTATCCTGCACTGCAAATTGAAGTCGCAGCATCAAAAATAGACTATATCGTAACTAATTTCGCATGGCTTTAACGCTCAAAAATAACTCTTTTTTTGTCTGAATTGATCAACCATTGCAACGTCGTTCATTAGCATAAGGCCCTCTTACTCACCATCAGGTGAGCCGCAGTATATTGGACGAAATCAACACGTCGATACCAGGCTCCCTAAGAGTACACAAATTTATGATTCAAACAGCAGACGAAAAACCAGGAATATACACCTAGTCTAATCGTCGGTTGTCAGTCGATTTCTTCGCAACCAACGTAGTTAATGACTTACCCGTTTTATGGCACAGATGATAGATTTTCATTTCTGAGATAAAGTGATATGTTCAACATCTGTACGTCGAACCGAGAGTAGTAAGCGTTTGGTATAATCTACTCAAACAACTCGTGAATGCTAAATCTGTGCATTAGCTCAAAAAGTTATAATATTTATATCTCAACACCGCTTATGGGAAAGAGTGCATATTGATATATACATCTCATACCTGTGAGCTCACTGATACAGAAAGACAAACTTATTAAATTGCTGCAAAAGAAAAAGTAAAATGATTGGAATACCAACATGTGGCTCATACGTTCTATAACATTTTTGACAATACTCAAATAAAGTTGCACATTTTAAATTTCTGCACCACATCACTCAGCATTTATGTCTGACTTTGTGGCACGTGATATGCACGTGTCTCTGACTGTCTAGTCGGCTTGATTAAAACGTTTCTTTCGTCATAGTCCCCATCCGGCTTTATGAAATCTAGGAATATGTTTATGGATTTTTATCCTAAACGTCCATAACTGCGCTAATGCAGCTGTCTTCGCAGATACAGGTGCATTTTAGCGAAAATAGGACACACACGAGCTCATTAACTCTATATGATTCAAACAATTAGACACCGGTTTTTTCATCCTTAGCAGCTTCATTTCTAAAGCAATGTATCAGCTTTTAGAAAAATAAACGTGTGCCATTGGTGTGCTTTACAAGCTGATCAATATTGTTCATAGCTAAAAGTGGATTAAATTCCTTGGTTGTTTCATTTGTACGCTTGAAAACGTGACGCTTTTAGTTGGCTTGTAATGTAGCGGACAGCATATTCTTCTAACATTCTAAGGTGGTAAATATATTAAATGGCTCCGAAGCTACACTCCTCGGATGAGAAAACGTTTATTTTTCTTTGGTGGTAAATTCCTTATATGCAACTAGTGACCACTATTTTATTTTTCTGTAGATAGCGGTTTTAATAGAACCGTCCGTTTGCTACGTAATCTGCACAACTAACTACGTATGATAAAATTCTGGATCAGTGTAACGCGTCGCTATGTTCATCGGTCCATAGGTACAGCTGCTAAAATAAAGGTAATTAAAAGCCCACCAAATGTACCAATCATTTTACAACGCCACACTGTATAGTAAATGACTAAGTTACATCAGATGCTTTTTTTCAAATGGTATGATTTCCGCCTTATTCCTTATCACCATCGAAATAGCTCCTCATCCTTTTTTCAAAGAAATGAAAATGCTGTTCTCTCCGGACAAGGCGATGTCCCTCAGGACGTCATAAAGTATAATGTATCCAAACAAGGATTTCACTGCGTTTTCTTTTAGTTATTTACTTATTTATTTTTCCCTTTATTTGTTATTATTTATTATATTTATATATTTTAAATTTTTATTTTTAATTCTGTCTCACACAAGGAATGTGCTCTTAGGAATACGCCAAAATTTGTAAAAATATGATTATGCCGAACATGACGTGCCTAGTAAAACCAAGCATAAAAATAAATAACCATTTCGTTTGCATGTTCTTATGTGTATTGTCCTCATGCGTAATGCATACTTTGGTCTTAGTGATTAGCAGTGTGCTACCAACGTTACCGTTATACAGAGGAACCGGTCTTATTATATCGCATATCTTTTCACTAAGTATACACATGAATTAACATAACAAAACTGCCTTGAGGGGCTATTTATATCTACAACAGCTTTCAGCGGATAAGAATTCCACTGAAAGTAAGTTTCGTTAAATTATGGGCACGTAGCAGTTTTTTGATAATCCAGTTGGAGAGTCATAGTCAATAAATATTTAGAATATACCCCCATAAATGGACAATTAGCTGTTACAGAGTAACGCTGGTGAATATTAACGCCGACATAGCACACGCTCCCTTTCCGGCTGCATTTACACACTTCACTTAAACGGGTAATTGGAAGAAAGATGATAAATTAAGTTTATTCCTGATTATACAGTGTAGCAAGCGTCGTTTGTCGTCACTCAGTTTCTAAAACGTAAGATTCCAATTAACATCCCAAATGTCCAGACTTGGAGGCCTGCTATCTCTACATGAGACGACCAAATGAGGTCGAAGTGTATCGTGGTGTGCATTGTTTTTAGACGGGTAAAAACCAAATTAAATATGTTTGGTCTATGGTCTCCGTGATTAAACTGAGGGAGGCTCATACAAATGCGAAGAATAGCATACACTAAAATTGTGAGTCAAATTATAGCCACTCAAGGAGTATTCAAATTGACCCTCAGCCATTTAATAGTGGCATCGTAAGTCGTATTTACCAAAGCGATGATTGGCTGCGTGAGCACCATCGTTGAAGGTACATTTTCACTGACAAGTGGCAGAAACGTGATTGCCAACGCGCGGGTGCTCGCCACAAAGCGCGCTTGGGACAAAATCCGTGAACGTGTTGCCACGGCCCAGCCAAAAGCTGATGAAATCGAGCATCAGATAATACGTACGTTGCCATGCCCCGGGTAGGCGAATAAACACTGGCGTGTCTAAGCAATTCCGTGAACTGGCCAGACGGAGTGGACGGTCAAATGGCGAGCGTGGGCGTAATTGGAAGATTAGTAGCCAAGTCCGCCAGGCCATATTTTAGGGATAATGAGACCGAGCTATAAATATAAGCGTTGTCGGTTCTATTACAACTCTGGTCGGCTGAGACTTCTGGTTTCCTTCCTGTCGGTTTGGCCAAGGCGTCAAACAGTGCAGGCGTAAGGGCGCAGATTAACCTGCAGGCGTAAACAAACCGGCCGATTGCAGTTACAGCCTTATAACACGTACACGATGCATTGGTGTGTATGTTTTCTTCGTCTGATTATCATCCTTTCTGTTTCAGGGCTTGCCATGTATTTACTAATATAACTGTTGTTTGCTGGCGGACATTTGTTGAAAATGTTCCTAAAAATTTTGTAATGTAGCGGGGTTCGCTACCCATCATACTAAAATTATGGGGTAACCGTACTGAATCAGTACATATTTTATTGTCACCGATATTTCAAGTCAGTTGTGGGTCCAACTAATAAAATTACCGGTTTTATAGTGTTATTAGCCAGTCTAATACCTCAAAATATCATTGATCGCCTTACTCATAAGGAAACAGTTGATCTCATTTTGGTTCACCAGTTATTTCTCTCATATGCAGTCGCGGATAAAATCAATGTGCGCTTTGGACACTAATGTTTAACCAATGCACCATTCAGCAATTTTATTTTATCAGTTTGCACAGAAATTTGGCTTGTTCGTAGCATTTTCCTGATTACCTCATCAACATTCACAAAGTTTATTGAAAAAAATAGTATACGTCGAAATCTTTATGTTCTTACCATTTGTTGATTTGCTGAAGGCAACCACTAAGGTAGCTTCGTATTGTCACTTTGTATATCGTTACCATTTGTATGCGTAAAATGTCCAGTATTCATGTCTAACATAGTTTAGCGTTTATAAATTTTACTCTAACTTCACAGCATTTCTTAGTTACTAACTAATCAATCGTGTCGTAATTTAGATTTAAGCAACTAATTCACAAGTATGTTTGGTTTAATTGCAGCAGTTGTTTGTAACTTTCTACGTTTTGATGATGCTGAAAAGTGTAGCTCAGTTACCTGTCAAAGATTACGTATGTTGGTCTTGGTGAAAATTAATAATATATCGTTCATCAAAATTCTGTTGAGCTTTCACATTTTTAGAACCGAATATGCAGTCATCCAGAGCAGGCACGCTGATTTTTGTAACATTAACCACTTAGTGGCGTATATATCCCATATATAA
>OX104065.1:125515088-125533725 GCA_944474145.2 Dicrocoelium dendriticum
TTTTCAGTTTATAAGATAATAAATTTTTGGCGCGATAGGCGTAGATTTCACATAAGGACTGAGATAACCTGGCTTATGGTTGCACGTTTTCAATATCGAGTGCAGTTTTTACTTAGACAGCGTACGACAATAGTTCTAAAAAGCAGATGGTTTAGAATGAAATGCATACGGATTTTCGAGACACCAAAGCGTGCATGCTTGGAAACGGTTACGTAATTTTTGTGTTTATATCTCACAGATATATGCCACTAAGTGGTTAAGGTTAAAACATTGGCGTGACTTCTCTGATTGTCTGCATATCCGGTTCCGAAAATATGAAAGCTAAACAGGGATTTGATGAAGGATTTTTTTATTAATTCTAACCATGACCAACCTACATAATCTTTGGCAGTCAAATGAAATATACTTTTCAGCATCAACAAAACGTTAAAATTTGCAAACAACTAATGTAATTAAACCACACAAACTTGTGAATTAGTTGCTGAGATATAGTTTTCGACACGAGTGATTACTTAGTAACTGAGAAAATGCTGTGAAGCTATGTTAAAATTTACAAACGCTAACCTTCGTAATATATAAATGCTGCAATTTATAAGCTTATAAATGGTAACGATATACAAGCTGACAATACCAAGTTACTGTAGTGGTTGCTTTTAGCAAGTCAACAAAAAGTAATTTTATTTAGCTTCCGACATTTAATATTTTTATCGATAAACTATGATTTTTGATGAGGTAATCAGGAACATGCTACAAAAAATCCAAATTTCTGTGCAAATTGGTAAGTTAACATTGTTGAATAATGTATTGGTTAAACATTACTTAGTCCAAAGTTCACATTACTTTTATCCGCGAATGCATATGAAAGACATCACTGTTGTACCAAAATGAGATCAACTGTTACCTTATGAGTAAGGCAATCTATGAGATCTTTGAGATTTTATAATGAATGGAAACGCTAAAAAACCGGTAGTTTCATTAGTTGGTCTCCAAAACTGACTTGGAATATCGGTGACAATTATGGATATATTAATCTAGTAAAGTTACACCATAAGTTCAGTATGATCGGCAGGGAACCCTACTACATTCCAATACATTTTGGGGACGTTTTCAATAAAATGTCTGCAGAAAACAACACTTACATTAGCAAATAAATGGTAAGCCCTAAAACGGCAATGATTATTTTTAGACGAAGAAAACCTATACACAAATGCACTGTGTACGTGTTATATGGCTGTACCTGAAATCGACCTTTTATTTACGCCTGCTGGTAAATCTTCGCTTTTAAGTATTCCCTATTTAACGCCTTGGCCAAACCGAGAGGAAGGAATCCAGAAGTCTCAGCCGACCAGATTTGTATTAGAACCGATAACGCTAATATTACTGATTACTGATTACTGGTTAAAAGCATCGAGTAGATCTTGCTCTGTGTAGCTGCATCAATCGTCGCTCATGGACATGTATTCGTTATGATGTGTTCCGCTCCATATATGTTACGTCGGCAAAGTGTTTGGCAAGGAATTTCGTAAATTCCGACACTGACTTTGCTTCTACTACGTGCTGCGACAGGCCTTTCCACACATTCACTACTCTGCGTTCTAAACAGATTTGGTGAGCGACCCGCTTCAAATCAGGTACGACAAGCTTATACCGGTGTCCTGGTGTGCTGCTTGGTGCGCCCAGATGAAGCAGTGGCCTCAACGTGGGGTAATCACCCAGATGAGGTCAACCCTTAGTCGACGATAACCCAGGGAGTACACTGAGATCTCACACGAAAGGCATGGGGTGCAACGGTTGACCAGCCACCGTGTAGGTTCGGCTGTGCTCACACTTACCTAGCCTCATGCATTGACACTTGACCAGGTTGATCGGAAGGTTGACCTCTGCAGACCACGTGGAGAAGCGGTCGTGGTCCCGCTGAAGCAGGTCACAATAATTTGGTGTGCAGATTACTCTCCACACCTTCAAGTCATCTGCGAACAAGGCACAAGGTGATTTGAGTCGCTGTGGCACGTCGTGTACATGAATCAGAAACAAAATCGGCCCCAGTACAGTGCCTTGGGACACGCAGCTGCTCGATAGATCCCAATCGGTTAAATGGTTGTCAACCTGAACCCTCCACATTCGATCAACAAGGAAATTCCTGATCCATTGATGCAGCAAACCACCAACACCGCACGTCCTCAGCCTGTTGAGGAGCACTGCATGATTTAACTT
Organism: Dicrocoelium dendriticum; assembly: GCA_944474145.2. Classification (NCBI taxonomy): domain Eukaryota; kingdom Metazoa; phylum Platyhelminthes; class Trematoda; order Plagiorchiida; family Dicrocoeliidae; genus Dicrocoelium; species Dicrocoelium dendriticum. The sequence goes on from OX104065.1 coordinate 125,517,303, forward strand.
GTAAAAAGCCTTACTTAAGTCACTATAAATGACGTATACCGACTTGTCTGAGTTCAGCACTTGTAACCATTCGTGCCTCGTCAACAGTAGGTTGGTGATACACGTGCGACCTTTCACAAAATCCATGCTGTGCGTGGGTTAAGAGGCTTTTCGACTCGAGAAGCCGCAGAAGGCTAATCTTCACGATCTTCTCAAGCGTCCAAGCCAAATCTGTGGTCAGGCAGATCGGCCGGTAGTTATCCACTTGGCTTGGGTTACCACCTTTCGTATGGGCTTTATAACTGAACATTTCCACTATTCCGGTAATAGTCAAGTGGATAGTGATCTGCTGAACAGCTCAGTTACGGAAGGGGCAATGATGGCCTATAGGGACTTGAGAATCAGTAGGTGGATTCCATCTGGCCCAGCAGGCTTCAGCCCGTCAAGATTTTCCAGCAGCTTGCGTGCATCCTTTATACTGCAGTCTAGGCTGTCATGTTCAGCGGGAGCGGTACTCGTCGAACTCGGTACAGACACCGGTTCACTTGCAAATACGGAGGCGAAGTGCGCCAACAATGAGGGCGCACAATCTGTACTCGAGTTTAGGGGCTGTCCATCGGAACCGTCTAACACTGGGACATTGGCTGCAGACCTCAGGCGCCGCTTCACATATACGAAGATACTCTACGGATCAGTTTTTGCAGCCGTTGTAAGCAGCTCTTCGAATCTACTGCCTTTTTATATTTTCGCTTTGTTGCAGCGATTTTGCGGTACCTTGTACGCCTTGTAGTCCTCATCAGAGCCAGATAACACGAAGTTGTTCCATAGTCTGTCTCGTCGTTGGGCCCGTTTGCTGTATTCTTTGTCGAAACAATGTGGTTTGACTAGCCAAGCTTTCCAGATTTGAGGGGCACAAAGCGGGCGCAATACGATTCCACTTCCTCATTAATGATAGTCTTGCAGGTTTCAATAGACAAATCCTATGGTAAAAACCAGTCTATCCGGCCCGCTGCTTAAATGAGGCTATTAAAGTCCGCCTTCCAATAGCTGAAGGCTGATTCTAGCGGGGGAGAATTCGGCAGCGGTAGTTCCAAGCTGGCTATGATCATCGAGTGGTCACTTGCTCCCAGAGGCTATAAGACTTAAATGTCACGCAACTGTTGCTCATAGCTGGTCAAAAGCAGGTCTAAGCACGATGGAGTCACGCGCGCAGTAATGCGTGTCGGTTGGTTTATATGCTGTGTTTTGTTAATGTGCTGCGTTATAGGTCGGTCTCACTAATCCCTAAAACATTGCCTGGCGGATTTGGCTACCAGTATTCCTCCTACGCCCACGCTCTCCGCTTAACAGTACGCTCCATCTGGCCTGTTCACGGTCATGCTCAGACACGCCATTCTTCATCTGCCCACCCGGGACATGACAACGTACGTGATACATGATGCGTGATTTCACCAGCTTTCTGCTGGGCCGTGGCAACACGCTTAGGTTTTTGTCCCAAGCGAAATTTGTGTCGAGCACCTGCGCGTTGGCAATCAGCTTTCTGCCCATCGGTCAGTAAAAATGTATCTTCAACGATGGAGCTCACGCAGCCAATCTTCGCTGTGGTAAATACCACTTACGATGCCACTATCGAATGGCTGAGGGTCATTTTGAATACTCCGTTGTGGTTATCATTTGACCCGCAATTTTAGTGTAAGCTGTTCTTCGCATTTATATGAGCCTCCATCATTTCAGTCAAGGAGACGATAGACAATACAAATTTAATTGGTTTTTACCCATCTAAATTCACTGTACACTACAGTACATTTCGACCTCATTTTGTCGCCTCATGTGAATATGGCAAGCATCCAAATCGGGACATTTGGGATGTTAGTTGGAAACTAAAGTTTTAGAAACCGGGTGACGACAAACAACGCTTGCTACACTATATAACCAGGGATAAACTTAACTGATCATCTTCCTTCCAATTACTCATTTAATTTAAGGGTTTAAATACAGCCAGAAGGGAGTGTGCGCTATGACGGCCTTAATATTCACCAGCATTTCTCAGGAAGAGCTAATTGTCTACCTATGGGGTATAGTCTAAATACTTCTTGTCTAACGCTGTCCAACAGGATTAATGTAAACTTGCTCTGCGCCCATAATTTTACGCAATTCACTCTCATTAGAAGTCTTCTCCGCTGAAAGCTGTTATAGCGATAATTAGCCCGTCAAGCCAGTTTTGTTATGTTAATTTATGGGTATGCTTAGTGAAAAGATACGCGAAATAATGAGACGGTTTCCTCTGCATAACGGTAATGTTGATAGCATGCTGCTAATCATTAGGTCCAAAGTATGCATTACGCATGAAGCCAATACACTTAAGAACATGCAAACGAAAAGTTTATTAAAATATATGCTCGGTTTCACGAGACACGTCCTGTTCGGCATGATCATATTTTTGCAATTTTTTTGGTATATAACAGACAGCACATTCCATGTGTGGTACAAAAAAATGAAATTTAAAATAACTAATTGTAATAAATAGAAATAAGAACTAAGGAGAAAGTAAATAAATAACAAAATATATGAAAACCCAGTAAAAATCCTGGTCTAGATACACCATGCTTCATGGCGCCTTAAGGGATATCTCCTTGTCGGGACGGAACCGCATTTTCATTGCGCTGAAAAAAGCATTAGAAGCAATTTCCATGGTGATAAGGAATAAGGCGGAAATCATACTATTTAAACAAAGCATTTGATATACCTAACTCATCTACTATCCATTGTGGCGTTCTAAAATGATTGATGAATCTGGTGTGCATTTAATTACCTTCATTTTAACAGCTGTACCTATGGTCCGATGCACATGGTGACGCGTTACACTGCTCTAGACTTTTATCTTACGTAGTTAGTTGTGCAGATTACGTAGCAGCTAGAAGGTTCCATTAAAACCACTGAAAAAACAAAATATTGGCCACCAGTTGCATATAAAGAATTTACTACCAAAGCAAAACTAAGCGTTTTCTCTTCCGAGGACTGTAGCTTCGGACCCATTTACTACGTTTAAAACCTTAGAATGTCAGGAAAATATGCTGTCCTCTACATTACAAGCCAACTGAAAGCGTCACATTTTCAAGCGTACAAATGGAAAAAGCCGAGGAATTTAATCCACTTTTAGCTATGTACCAAATTGATCAGCTTGTAAAGCTCACCCATAACACGTTTGTTTTTTATAAGCTGATACATTGCTTTAGAAATGCAGCTGCTAAGGATAACAAAACCGGCGCATAATTGTTTGAATTATAGAGAGTTGATGAGCTATTGTGTATGCTATTCTCTCTACAGAAATGCCTGTGTCTGCGGAGACAGCTGCATTAGCGCAGTGACGGTTGTTTGGGATAATAATCCATAAATGTGTTCCTAAATTTCATGAAACCGGATGGGAACTGTGACGAAAGAGACGTTTTAATCAGGCCGACTAGGCAGCCAGAAGACACTTGCCTATCACGTGCCACCAAGTCAATCATAAATTCTGAATGATGTGGTGCAGACATTTAAAGTTTACAACTTTATTTGAATAATGTCAAAAATGTTATAGAACGTATCAGCCGCATGTTGGTATTCCAATCATTTTACTCTTTCTTTTGTAGAATTTTAATAAGTTTGTCTTTCGGTATCAGCGAGCTGAGATGTCTTTATCAATATACACTCGTTCCCATAAGCGAAGTGTTGAGATTTAATTCTTATAAATTTTTGAGTTGATGCGTATATTAAGCATTCACGAGTTGTTTGAGTTGAATATATCGAACATTTATTACTCTCCGTTCCACGTACAAATGTTGAACATATCACTTTATCTCAGGAACGAAAAGCTAACATCTGTGCCAAAAAAGAGGTAAGTCAAGAACTATGTTGGTTGCGAAGAAATCGATTGACAGAAGACGAATAGGCTTGGTGTATGTTCCTGGATTTTGGTGCCGCAGTTAGAATCATACAGTTGTGTACTCTTAGTGAGCCTGATATCGAAGTGTTGGGTCGTCCAATCTACTGCGCCTCACCTGATGGTGAGTAAGAGAGCCTTATTTTAATGAACGACGTTGCAATGGTTGATCAATTCAGACAAAAACAAAGAGCTGATTTTGATCGTTAAACTCATGCGAAATTAGTTACGATATTGTCTGTTCGTGATGCTGCAACTTCCACTTCCAGTGAAGGATAAAATCTAGTATTTTCATGGAGCGCTGTGATTTAGCATTTGACTGTTGATGATGTGCGTTCCACAGTAACCAGCCTATTAAAATCTGCTGAAGATCAATTTGCCGGGGTTGAGCGGGAAGGGGAGTTCTGCAGAATAATGGAAAGACCGTTGCTGTTCTCCTGAAGTAGACAGTAGTCGTCTGGGTATCATTGCAAACGGCATAGCTTCATATAATGAACAAACAAAATGCGCAGCGAACGAAGAAGCTGAGTTAAATCGTTGATGTAAATTTAGATGTAATTTAGACTCTAGTAACTTTCCGTGAGGTAGGCAACGAACATATGAAGATTAGTTGATCGGATGGCTAACAAAATATGCGCTTCTCATTTGTTAAACTGAAAACCTTACATACAGTGGTGTGGTGAGCAGCAGACAAAGCTCAAACAACAGGGGAGGACCTCATGGGTTACCTTGTCGGCAATTTTGCCAAATGTGATGTAGATCACGCCGACAGACTCCTCTTAGGTCAGTGCCTGCAGTCAGTGACGTGTAAGTTGATAATCTTTGGTGGACCTGGCATGGAACTGTGCTGTGAAGGGCGTCAGTAGGTTTTTTGACCATAACATAAGTAGTAAAATTTTGTGTTAAACAAGTCGATTTGCAACGGGTATTTTGCCATAGTTACTGCCTCTCGAAATCGACCTTAATACTGTTGATTTCCAGTCGGTCAGGAATGAAACTTTGGACAGAGATGTATGAATACTATAGTTTCGAGATTCCAAACGAGCGCCGATAAGGATACTCAAATCACTCGGTGGGGTCTCTCAGTTCCAACAGGCTTGTTGATTTTAGCTATGGCAATTAGTTGACACACCGCTTCACTGCCACAATCCAGACTGCCCATTTCAGGTAAGGAAGTTGCAAGTCTAACTCGGTATGCCATTCAGACTTTTGTATAATTGAAAGCGAAGTGCACCACCAATCTCAGAGGCATGCTCGGTGCCAGAGTTTAAGGGCACTCCTTTAAATAAATCGATCGCCTAAATTGTTTAGGAATACTGGTAGCTCAGGTTGATTATTCAATTGTTCCACTTTTTTCCGAGCTTGAAGTTTTGGTTGCAAACGTTTTACCACCGTGCGAGATGGCGTCATCAGTGCATGAACATGCAATGATGCACGCTGCGTAGTTGTTTTGAACATAGCAGACTATTTGCGGAGAAGAAAAGAAATATTGACAGATGACAGCAAGTTTTCAAAGGTGTTGGGCCTGAAAGATCAAACAAAGCAGATCAAAAATCAAATATGCAACTGCGATAAAAACTCCGTGAGGGGGCTTTATTATTGCAGGTGACTATGAAAACCTTCCTGCCGTAGGCATCGCGATTTCAAGACTAAATGGTCTACCTAAAATGCGTAAGTCTAACGATCCTCTGCGACGCGTTTCGTACATGAGAAACCCGCAGTACCACTCCACCACCGTTTGAAACGTTTTGAGTTTAGAACCCATCCCAAAGTAGGTTGCTCTACACAGCATAAAATACAATTATGAGATCGTTGAAGTCGTGCGTGATCTAAATGTTACGGATCAAATCATGTATTCTCTCGACGTTTATTAAATTGTCACTAAAATGCCACATTTTAAAAATATAAACTACATTCACTATTATATGGATCAAAATCAGATAACTAGTGGCACTCATACAGTTGGCCTGTTTCTCCAAAGCACCTACGATATTCAGCTTTTGTTTAATAATGTACCCAGATGTACCCAAAACCGGACCTGTCAAACCGCATCGGTTTGATACGACATATATACATTTAAGGCGACGGCATCACAAACGTTGGAATAGATACATCAGCTCGGGTTGTGATGGAGATTACACGGTATACAGGGAACGACGAAACTTATGTAACGTCGCAAAGATCAAGAAAAGCCGGCAGTTAGAAGAGGAGCTAGCATCCTCAGTCACAACTACACCCAAATGGATAATTGCCTTCTTGAAACGGCAATTTAAAACTGGGGGCGACCTACCGGTCTTAGATAGCTTGGGCGGACAAACGCTCATTGCAAGCGCGGAGCGCGCGGACGCCTTGGCTACACTCTTCTTCGCCGTATTTTCCAGTAAACCGGCGGTTGTTTCAGTACTGGCACAGTTTGCACAAGTCTTGCTCGACAGTCTACAATGTGATGTAGTCAAAGTGTCTCAGCTATTCGTCAAATACTACACGGCAAAGTCCCACAGACCAGACGGAATTCACCCAATAATACTTAAGTCCTAATTGATATCATCTCGCCAGCCGTGACAAAACTTTCAATAAATCACTATTTGAAGGATCTTCCCTTATGACTGGAAATACTCGGTAGTGAAACCACTTCTAAAGGGTGGTGGGCCGAGTGAAGTAGAGAACTATTGACCGATCTGTTTGACTTCTATATTATCCAAAGTTCTAGAGAAGATTGGGAAAAAGTATCTGCTGTCGTTCTTCGCTACGGGAGACGTATTGACGCCAGCGCAACACGGGTTCATGAAAGCGCATCACCAACTTGATGTACGCAAACCACCAGTGGGTACGTGCTGTCAATCAACAGAAGGATGTTGACGTGGTGTACATCGATTTGAATAAGGCATTTGACATGGTGAACCACGGGGTGATACTTCATTACCCGTTGACCTAAGAAATCTGGCGCACTCTACTTCAGTGGTTACACGAGTTTATTGTGGGACGAAAGTTTAAATTTCTGGTCAATGACTACCTGACAGACCTGTTCCCGACGACCAGTGGCGTGACTCAAGGAACTGTACTTTGGTCAGTATTATTTCTTATGCACATTAACGACCTTACGCAGCAGTTCCAGTCACCATATGCCTTGTTTGCACGATGATTTAAAAGTCTGAAGGCTCATGGAAAACCAGGAAGAATGCAAACGCCACTGGCAACTTGCTCCGCCGAAATGCAACTCCGTCTTAACTCAAGCAAGTTGGAGTTCATCGATATCACTAGACGTCCAGCTACTCGATCAAACACCGTGGACGTCCAGTTGCTCCACCCCAGCGCTCTTGTCAGAGACTTAGGTGTGTTCTCGAGACAAGGAATGATATCATTAGGATCTACAGAGAAATTGTACCATGCCGGAATTCGTATGCTCTGGGCATTACGACGCAGTTTCCCCACATAGTCCGAATAAACCGTCCCTAGCTTCTTCACCTCGCTCATGAGACCAATGCTTGAATACTGTGCCCCAGCTTACCATCTGATAACCCAGTAGGAAACTGGAAAGCTGGAGAAAATACAGCATATGGAAACTAGAATGATACCGAGTCTAAGAAAGCTTCCGTATGATAAACGTTGTGAAACGCTCGGACTCTACATACTATCCTACCACCGAGTAAGAATTGGTCTTATTATGACACATCCAGCATTACATTAAAATCACTTCCCCATACTTCGGATCATAGCTAATTTGCGGAAACCCTGTAATACCCGATGACACCGATCAAAAATCAGGTCCCCTGCATGAACAAAGTCACATCAGCTTTGTATAGAACAAACAATCGTACACTTATGGAGTACATTAACAGAAGGATTAATAGATGACGAATCTGTGGAATATTTCAAAACACGTATTGACAGTTGTTTTGGAAACCTGCGCCTTTGTGAAACGGTGCACCTACAGTGCCAAAAGAAGACATTGTATACCATGAAATAATGACATCAATACGAATGCGTAACCAAACAAGAATAAAAGATTAACGGAAAAACACTGCCGCTGACTATTCGAAAGTAAATAATTTTGATTTTTCATAATTCTGTAGAGCTGTACAGAAACCTTTGTAATTACTCTTAAATATAGTATCAGTCTCAATATAAACAGATAAATATACAGACAACAGGATGTTGTTGCTAAGGGCTCCCCACTGGGGTCGTTTCGCCCTGAGCAATTTATGGGTACGCTAGAATAGAGCAAGTTAAGATTGGTCAACAAACTCCTTAGCCTTTACTGCCGTTACTTGATGACATAGTTATATCGCTCCGTTCCCTCCGAAAAATCAAAGACCTTAGTAGCAGATGTAACCAGGGGCACAGCCCTGAAGTTTGCATCTGAAATGGAGTAAGATAGCTATTTTTTACTTCCCCAACGTGCTCATAAAGCGACTACATGAGGCTGCGCTACAGCTTCGTGTGCATAGGAAAGGTATTGGGAAAAGATAATACACGAAATTTCTAGTTTTGCTTCAAGCAGATCAAAACGGAAGCTGTTTTTCAGTTTAACCGGTAAGGCTGGTTCTCTGAGGAACTGCGGCGCAGACGCTTGAGTCTGATGGATAGCGGATACCCAAATATCTTCATAAAGACCAAAATGAAACAATGGAGGAAATAGCTTGTTACTTCCACTGCTGGAAAAAACAACCTTTAACAATTTCCGTACAAATATCAAATCGTTCATGGACTTCTAACTGTTCGTATTTCTCACATTTTAGGCACACCTTCCGTGTAGATTCCCTTCACCATTAGCCGATAGTGAAATTAACCCAAAAGAAAAAAGGTTTGTCCACGTCAATTCCATGTGTGCTTACACATTCACCTGTTCTTGTGGTTCAGGTTACCTTGGCCGTTCGACGACGCGCCTGTCTGACAGGATGAGGGAATACCTGGCTTGCGACTTGGTACCGAAAGCTAATCTGCTTATCCATTGCCATGCATCTTGCTGACACGGCCATTCCCTCAATCTAGCCAAATCACTCAATCTCATCGATAGTCCACCGCACAATAGAACAAAGTGCTTTTGAAGACGCTTACTTGAATCCGCTATTTTAACGATCAAACTATACGAGACGGGGTTGTGTGACCAGGAAATATTCATTCACGCGCAGTGATTGATTCGGCCAAGACGAACCGCTCCTTCCGAACCAATGAATTGTGCAGTGCTAAAACTGTGTCCTTGTGAACTCTGACTGACAGTGACCAGTGACTGTAAACTGGGTGTTTTTCCGGTCTTTATGTTATGTTTACTTTTTTGGCCATTTTGCATATGAATGCGCATGCCTGTGGAATAATTCTTAAAACTTACGTTCGTTTAATAACATTAAGTTTTTACTATCGGATGATATTGTGGAACACTACTTCGCTTTCAAGCATCACAGTGTCGGAGCAAGCCCCGAAACGTAGCCCTTCCTACTCAAAGAAAACGGCAATCGATTCGACTAAATCATTTGAAATGCTCGTGTGTATCAAAAGATGCAATAAGTAATCCAATAACAGCCAGGGGATTGCGATTAACTGCGTCCTAAAACAGCTCTCTGCACATGTGTCGAACCGATCAACACAGTTGCTTACACGAGTATTACCGTACTTTCGAAGGTGATCAAATGTATTCCACACGAAGAAGACATAATTTAGAACAATAATTCACTGCGGGTCATTCGTTGGCTACTGCAACTGAAGCTCTAGTAGCCAATAAATACGAGTTCAAGGGGATAATCCTCTCAGAATTAAAACACAAGTCTGTGAGTCCCACTGCCTCTGACCGCCCAAATGCAATGAAGAGACCAAGAAAATCGCGTTTGTACATAAGGCTACAGTGTTGGTAAAAGCTACACTCAAGCTGCAACAGAAAACACCGGGTGCGCTTAGGATCTGGGTAAGGATTTACCTGTCATGGTGGAAGCTTAGAAACTTCCCAAAACGTTTAAGATGCAGAGGCTCATTGCCATCTTACGGAAGTCTTTTAACTAAGTGATAGAACACCTTTGTAGCTGAATATGGGCTAGCAGCTGCGGTCGTGTTTTCACCTAAAAGTAGGAATACTTAGCCGAAACCTGATAGCAAAACTGACTGGCTTGTTGTGCGAAACCCACCGAGCTGATTGCAAAGGCTTGATTCGTCCTACTAGACAGCTTATTAATGGAAATTTTCAGAATGCTACTCCTTTGGGCCATCACTAAACAGACGAATAGGGAAAAGGTTGGATTGCCCGTAACAGCAGGTGTCAGTCGACAACTCAATGCATAAAACTTAACAGAAGGACATTCTTATATATTTGCTAGATCTCCGAACAATTAAAACACGTAACTCATGATTGTCATTTTAAGGTTACGAAAATTCAGAGACCAAGTTGGGGACTGATTATGGAGTGCAAAGCGCTCCAGCAAATTGTGTTCACAGAAATATTTTAGTTTGAATATACGAAAACAGAAATGAAACTGAATGGCGTTATACTTTCCGTGCAATTATTCCAGTGTACAGATAAATCTAGTAAGGAAATGTTTTGTTAAATCCATAAAGAATGCTCAAACAGGTAGCCAATATTCGCAGTCTCTATTGATGATTTGTCCAAAGAAATCACGCGCGATCAGCTGACGAAAATCCTTATGCTAGTCAACGACATAATAATCAATGATGCATTTGAAAATCGCTTATTTTGAATATAAGTCCAGCATGGCAGCGCGATTTTTTGCCCAATATCACTATATAATACATCGTATTGTGTCATTTATTATTATTTTAACGCTGTAATTGCAATAATATGGATCATCAATAACTTGCGCTTTCCTATTTTCCTGTTAGAAAAACGTATTTATTATACATTAGCCTCCGTCTTGTGCTTTCGTTAAATCATCTATCTGCCAGATTTTTCATTTCCCGGCCTATTGAATGAACAGCTGAAGCTGGGAATATAAATGATTTCCTTAAGTTTTAAGACACATAAACGTTGGCATAAAAAAACGCTGACGCACAGATGGCGCATTCAGTTAATCGGCATAGGTGCAAGGTAATTTATTTAGTCAACGCTAACAAAACTGGTGAACTATATATTTGTCTTTCAACATGTGTTTCATACTTCGGAACCGATCCAAAATGTTTCGATCGTAATAAAGTTTACATGCTTCTTATGCAAGTTAGCGCTCCAGGCTGCCTTGGTTATATATACTTGTTATTAACTACGTAGTAGTTTATGTTCTCTGACTATAACACACGGTTAACCGCATCAAGGTACAATTCATTCCTGAGAAACTGTTTCATTAACCTAATGATTTTAAAATCTAGGTGCAGCACACGATCATTATTTCACTTTGTATTAGGGTTTTCACGCGAAAAACAACATAAGGAGGAAAAAGAATTGCATAAATGCCAGTCGAAATGTGATTTGTGCACCAACGGATAAAATGTGCAATAACTAGGATGGAAGCGCAACCAGTGAAGTTTTACTGGGTTGAGTTGTGGATATAACGTTGGAATTAGCCCGGATAATTTTAACATGCAAACTGGTGCCCTCACTCTCACTTGCCACCCCAACAAAAATTCATGTTCAGTGCAATTTCCTTGGGTTGCTACAAGGTGTTTAGGACAAGTTCAGTAAAATGCTTGTCAAGTAAACATACAAAGTACGCAAGCTGCACCGCGCACCGAATATAACTTCCATCAGGGGCTAAGAAAACGACGTTCTCCAACTCAGCCTTCTTACGCAAACATGGCCTATTGTTACATTCACTTTTATACTTTGGATACACGTTAAACAAAGTATATGTATCCTTTGAATACGGTCCCAGTGATCGCGGTGACTAAGGTTCATTTCAATGTGAATCGCAGTCCATTAAATTGAGGTTGCGTGTCGCAATCCAATCACACAACGAGTAATCCAAACTTGACCCTCCAATTAGTCAGTTACCGTTGTGACAAAATGTGTTGTCCATCGTGACCCGGTAGCCAAAGGGGAAGTACTGTTGGCTGCTATTCCAATGGTCGTGGGTTCAAATCTTGCTGTCTCCACCTGATGAGATGAAAATTACATCTAAACGCGTCGTGGCTGTGCAGTGTTTTCGGGTGGGCGATACCCAATTTCTACCTACTATATGTTTCCTTGTGTTTCTTTCCACTAGGCGTAGAGAGGAGCGAGCGTTTAAAAATGTATACCTTCAATACTTTAAAAATTCGCCACTACATGTGTCAGAGCACAAAGGAAACTAATATTACGTCTACATTTATCTAGAAACTGTGCGTTCATGTATTAAAACATGCTTACTACCTGAGCTTCTACGCGTCTCTCAGGATTTCCACAAATGGAGAACCACCTTGGTTTATCAGTTATTACTCTTGTTAACTGGCAGTCTATGATGGAATAGACTGCGAAATCTCTCCAAATGTGGCTGTTGCCAAACAAAGTTAATGGGACGCAAATTTCATAACAAAGCTTTGATAGTCTGTTACACCTGATCATGCTGAATCAGCTGAGGAAAAACCACAAAAGGACATGCAATTGGTAGCTTTTCCTGTTCCCTTTGTATTCTATCCGTTTATTTATTCGATTTAGGCCTGTCATACATAACACCTGGTAGGTCAGAATCCCGAACTGCGTTTGTTTAATGCATTCGGAAACATTGATACTAGAAATCCGTTGTTTACACCAACGCGATTTACCAGGAAACCAAAATGTTCCATGATTGATGCCCAATCCGTTACGGAAAACCAAATCGTTAAACACACACCACTGTGTTTGTAGAGTGCAATGTGTTCCGCCAAGCACGCCTGGCATTTATTTGCCTCAGAATATTGTAAACTAGTCATGATATACGTGATTGTCCTCAAAGTAAACTAAAGCCAGAATGCTAACCGTGCATTTTAATACAAATGAGTAACAGCGAAAAATATACACAGGGTCATAGGGCCGTACGCAAAATTTATAAAGCGGAAGCTTCGTTATATAGATAGATAAAATTGAACTAATAACCTATTAACGCGCGGTTTGTTGATTGGTGAAACTAAGCTGTTACGCCACGTATGTATTTCCTTGGCGTTGTATGGAAAACGTTTTCACAGCTGTCAAATGCTAGAGGTTTGAGACCATATACTATCCTTTAAGCCAGTTATTCATTTTTGCTGCTGCGACATAAGTCCAAAATGTAACGGAATTATTAATATAGCGCGCCAACCAGAACAGTAAGCGAACTGCGACTTATTCTGGCATGCCAACAAATGATCAAATCAGAAAGCCGCAAACAACAGTTAATGGTCTAAACAAGCCTCTATATATGTCAGTGACCTCAGCATGATTTCTCCGCGGTGATTGCGCTATTTCAATTTTCGGGTTTCTATTTGTACACATTAATATTTCTTGATTATGCCCAGAGCCGGTTCACATGGATCGATCAGATGCATACACAGGTTTACTTACGAATTTTAGTGGTTGTACAATGTCTAGATATACTTAGATATATTATATTTCTTTCCTAATGCATCCGATGGCAGCCTGTGCATGATGCCCAAAACATGGAGCTACGGTTAATGAATTTGGAGTGACTAACCCGTGAACAAAAGGTTGAATGGTACACAGCTGGTTATATTTAGTTTGTTTTAACGAATGTGTATATTTTTAACACTTGCGAATTTAATATTTACATTTCGCATATATCAACAGGATATGAGAGACTTTGTTTGTAATATATATATTTATGAAACTGCACATACAAAAATATCTGGTCGGATTTGTCTATGATGTTCACACCCCTAAATCTGTAAAATATATCTCAAGTTGGCAGATTCACTAAAATAGAAACCCAAGGAGCATAATTATCCTACCACACATAGTACTGGCTGTTTTTGAATGATCCGCTTGTTAACCATCAAATTTTTAAAAAATTACCTATTACATTTAAACCTGATCGCAGTCTTTTTTATTCAATAGTAAGTATTGGTTCGAAAAGTCAAAGACGCAAAAAATATAATCATTATTTTCATTGCATGTATTGTTGCTAAGTGGCGTCTACTAAGTAGAACTCTGTTTAAAAGCAGCGACTTTCGTCGTTTACTACGGAGTTCTAGGGAGAAAATATGCGGTGCATTGAATACTTAATACGTAATTTCAAGAGCAAACTCATTACACTGCACAAGGAACCCTGTTTTAATTAATGTCTCGTTGTCCGTTTATTTGCAATCAAGTGATTCGTACCAATTACCCGAAATCGTCCATGGTGCACTATATTCCTCTATTTGACTAGCCTCATCCGTTTCCGATTCGCCGTGAACAGCAAGAAAATGCCTGCGCCTACTAAGAGACCATTCGTGGCTGGTACTGCACTACAGACATCCAGCTACGCACCTCACATCTTTGTATACCGGGATGAATTTCGGGTATGGGGTTCAAAGTCCCGAGTGCTTCTTAGATGAATGGAGTACGAAATCACCAGCACGTGCATAAGTCAACTACAGATTCACAGTAGCACACATGCCAAACTGCCACGTTACCTACTTAGATTAATAAATCAAACGGGAAGCAGTATAATCACTCAGTGGTATTTAACTTCTCAATTTACCTTTCTCCATTGCGTATAGTATTTTTGTGGTCATGCTTTTTAAAAACAGGCTCGACTGAGGCGCAAGAATCTTTAATTACAACGCCAGATGTACGAATTCGACCAACAGCGCTCCGCCAGCATTTGTTGGTTCTGTATTCAGCGTGTTAGTTGCCTAGTGCAAATGTGTAACAACATTTACTACGTTGCCGCCCAGTTAGCTTAATGGATTGTGTTTCGTATTATACTTGCAAATACGCGGTGGAGCTTATTGTGATATCCTACGAAGTGCTTATTGATTTTTACCTTGATACTTGTTTTACACTAGCTGTTGGGAATTTATTCAATTTACAAAGCACTGCTGCCATTATGTAGAATTGCCAATTCCTTGAACTCCAGGTTGTTCTTTTCAGTCAAGACGTTGAAGTCTTTCCAGGATAATGCTCTAAATGGGCATATCATTTAATGGATCGAAAATTCCAAATTCCAACTTTTCAAAAAAGCTATGTGGATACTTTTTGTAAAATGAGGCGGTCTTAGACTTCGTACATTTGTAATGATGCAAATTCCACTGAAAGTATCCGGAAACATTAGGTGGCTAAATTTGAAGTGGCCGATCTTACTGTTGTTATACAGCAAATTATTATTCACATGCAGCTATTCCGTTGCTTCAAGATTGTTTTATTCAGATATAGAAGATAATGCTATTCAACCAACTAGTTACCATGTTATTAGCGTTGGCCACATAGAATACCCACACGTCGTGGAGGGAAGGCTTCCATGTGTGTCCATAAACGGGGGTTAACTGCTCAGCTATAGATTTTATCTACTCAACTGTTGCATGCAGCCGCCATTTTATTGAACGTAAGACCAAAGTTTTGAGTGATTATTTTTCTGGTACTATTGGGAAATTTCACCTCTCCCCCTACACACAAACAACATATTTTGACATTTTGCGGTTTATCTAACCACAGCGTTACTAGCGAAAAATGATCACACAAATTGTATCACTGCTTAGGCTACTAATAAACGTGATAGCACATTCATCTATGCACTTGATTTGTCTAGCGTGTTAGCTTTTCTCTCCAGACATAAATCTCAACTAGATTGAACCTTCACAAATCCAGCATGATAGCTTTCTGTTCAAAACGCGCCATACTCGATCGAAAATTGTACCGTCAGACTTTGCCCCGTCAGTTGTTTCACTACTCACTAAGGTTACTTGGCTAATAAGCATTTCAACGCGTTAGACGACGAGCTTGTTCATCATAAAATATTGCGAGATTACAAAATGCCCATCTACTGTATGGACACTATTTTATCATGGTGAATATATTCACTTTTACTTTGATATATGCTGTCCATTAGAAACCATCTATTTATGTCTTAGATAGATTCACCCTACAATCAATCAAACAATCTAGAGGGTTAAGTGAATTGGTATACAAGAGCAAATTGACTGTTGGCGTCAGCCAACTACCTTTAGCTAAATAATCTGTGATTTCATCACTGAATTATTTACACCCTGGAACCGTTTTATGCAAACACAATTGCCGAGATTTGTGGATGCTATTATACAGCTAGGTGGTAAATGAAAGCATCTTGAATCTTCTTGTGTGAAGATACTCAATTCTGAGTTTTGTTCTTCTTCATCTAGCGAGCAACCGCATCATATACATTCTGTTTGACTTGGTTTTCTTGGTCCGGCCCAAAAATTCCATTATAACACGTTGAAGTGCACCGTGAAGTTAAGCAACTGAACTCTGCCTGAGCTAATGCGCCCGATGCTCACTCACATGTTCTTTGAAAGAATTTCTACTACCCATTTGATGCCGAGGACCGACCTTTCTACTCGTCACCAAGAGGTTGAAGTCGCCCCCGCCGTTTGTACGCCTGGTGTTATGGCGCCTGTACCAAAGAACTTACACGTGAACGTCCTTCTGATCAACTGTACATCCGTTTTGATGAAAGTATT
>OX104065.1:125533835-125575491 GCA_944474145.2 Dicrocoelium dendriticum
TAGAGCAAACATCTTTGACCAAGTAGAGAGTGATTATGATTTAACAAATACCTTTCCAACTATATACAATTTGACTCAGTGATTAGCGATAGCTAGCAACTAGCAGATTATAGTACATATATGTGTATGAAATTTCACAAATAATGTGTACATCTGTCTAAGAATGCATTCCTTTATATGTAAAGGATTAGCACTTAGCCTGTTTAACTTATTGCCGTACAAGCATTTGAACTAAGTGATCGGCTTTTTCTCTGTAATTAAGCCGCATTCAGTAATATGAATCTTTAGGAGCCCTGTCCACTAATATAGAAAGCGAATTTGTCTATTAAACTGCTCAATTATCTACGAAGATGGCGGAATATTAGTCCATAGTTCATAAGAAATTTATACCATGTAGAAAAGCCGGAATTACTATACATAAATAAGTGAACCGGCATATTTTCTAACGTTCAACTGATTGAGCGCAGCTGATCACAATGGTGTTTGTCGAGTAATACTCACATCTGGACAACGCACATGGTGCTCGATATCGTTCTGTATGTAATGGTGTCTGGCAACGAGCCATATATTATTTAGTATAAACTACGAAAACTGGAAACTTCTAATTTTTCGACATCAATTTTTCCAAAGTGAACTTGCTTATTTTCCTTTCAGTGCATTGTATAATAGCGGTACATACAACTGTGAACTACCGTCGGACGTTTAAAAGAGGATATGCCATCACAGATGGTACAATGAACGGGGATTTTAGGACAATACTTTGTGCTTGGTATCATCACTCAAGAATTTTGTCTTGAATTTGACGCATTCAAGCAGACTACGTTGCTCAATCCTTTTTGTTTCATTGATGACGTTTGTCAGTATTGCATCCAAAATATTTAAGCGAGCTTTAGTCTTACTCATGCTCAATTTTATTTTCTTATATTTTGTTTCTATTTTTCTGTCAATCATTAGTAGTTCCATCTTATTGAAACGACGGAGCCGTTGGTTCCAACTAATTGTAAGGATCGGAAGAAGCCATTCGGTGTTAGCAATAAACATGCAACTAGTTTCAGTCACGCTGACAATTGTGTTGCGTTTCGGCTTCGAAAGATGATGTCTGGTGTGTTGATACTACACACCAATGTGGATTTTGCTAAGGAAATGAAACTGGTGCTGAATGCTTTTAAACTGAGTAACTAAATTGAAGTTTGAATGAGTTCAAACATCACCCCACACGTTTGCTGCTTTGCATTGCACAAATATTATTAGTAAGCTATTAGTTTGTTTTCTCTCTTGCTCGTCTAGCTTGAAATCGATTAAATTGCTGAAAACCCATCTCACGGACCCAAAATGCTGCTGTCTTGGAATCACATTACTACATGGCGAGTGCTGCCTCAGTTGTGCCTAACGACAATCCCGTCAAATGCATTTAAAATAACAAAGAATTTGCCTGTGATGCATATCAACTAGGAATAACGTACTCGTTAAATGTATATAGAGAAGCATTTTATTGAATTCTTAGTGTTGTACTGAAATACCTACTTGGGTGATTGTCGCACAACCATACAGCTACAAACGTTTTGTGCCAGCCCGTCTTGTTATTGTTATGTTTAAGTGAAAATTATGGCCAACATAACAGACTTTTAATATTGCCACATGATGTAATAACTTGCGTCGAACGCGCCATCATTTCACCTATTGACGTTGTGCAAAATATACCTTAATACATTAGTCATATACAGGGAGTTTTTGCTCCTCGCACGATTTTACGTGTTTCATTCGGTTAGTACGGGAACTTCGTTTATATGTTGGCGCAAATATTTTTCCTCTTAACGCAGACTTCCTCCTACACACTCCCAACTAGTTGTCATGTATCATTGGCAGTAAATAGTGTGGTTCCTTGTTGTATTACGTCTATTAGACAAAACGACCATCATGTTATATTAAAGCACACCTCATGAATGGAGTTTTGAAAAATAGTACGGCATTGTTTGGTGTCAACTGATGAATCCATAACGGTAACTGCAGCAGGAACAAATGCATGATTGTTTGAATGCTGTTAATGTTGGCTGCATATTTAGAGCATTGCACCTCAAAAGCATTGCACCACAAAAGCAGAGAGGAGCGACGATAATCAGGCGAATGAGTCTGTAATGCTGATATCTGTTAAGGTGCACTTAAAGATTTGGGTGATGGGTATGGCTGAAGATAAGCCTCCGTTTCAGTTCAGCATAAGAGGAATGACTTAATTATGGAGTACTTTGTTACGCAGTAGATGGCGAACAACAAGCAGGTGTTGATACGGATGTATAGTTCCATTCATTTGCATTTTTTAAGTATACATATAAAACTGACGGCGGCAAATAATGTGAATTTGGGCAAACCTAGATCCCATGAAAAAGCGTATATAAGTATACCTTTAAATTGAGATGCGTTTTTATTTCATTGTGGATAAATGTCATGGGTCACGAAAACATCAGTAAAATGTGAAAACATTTTGACAAGGCATTTTTGAAATAGGCCACGTTTATGGTGCGTTGGAGTTCATGACCACTTATTTTGCTGCAAACACTCATTATTTAGTATGAGAACACGTGCTTTGAAGCCGATCAACTATCGTTGAGTGGGCAGCCACCCATCCACATTTGGTAGTGGCCTAAGAGCCATTTATATTCATATACCGTTGTAATGGACAAATCTGATTATACGAAGAAAGCGCAAGAACTTCTCCAAGATGTGAACACCTATCAAACGGTCAACGAAGATCCCATAAAACTATTATCAAGCAAAATCAAACGCTTCCTACAAAACCTGGAACAAATGGGACAGATTGCAAAATTAGAACACAGCAAGATGAAACCAGAGAATTCGCTGTTAACGTGATTCTACGGCCTGCCAAAATTCACAAAAGTGGAGTCCCCATCTGCCCTATCGTGTCGTTAGCTGGAGCTCCGAATTGGAAAGTTTCCAAGGAACTCTGGAAGAGATTGAAGTTCCTGATATTTAGCTCGGAACCTTCCATAAAATCTGCAAAACACTTCCTGGCTAAGCTCGGGGAAACAATGATAGAAGAGGATGAAATCACGGTTTACTTTGATGTAACAGCTTTATTCACTTCAATCAACACCAATCAGGCGAAGCAATCTATGCCAAGACTACTAGACCGACGCGGATCCTCAGGCACAAACAATAAATTAGATTCCATCCACGTGATGTATTTGTTGGATTTATGCCTCACGGCACAGTAGTTTCAACGGCCAAACCTATGAACAAATAACAGGCACGCCAATGGGTTCACCGATATCTGGGCTAGTGGCCGAAGCGGTGATGTAAGCATTGGAAGAAACCGCACTCCCGGTAGCAAAACCTAAACTCTGGCTACGCTACGTGGGCGATACTTTTGTCATCCCAAAGCGCTCAAAAGTGGAAGAAACACATCAGCTAGCAAACAACACGTTCGTTGGTAACCGTTTTAGTAAAGAATAAGAGAGTAATTGTCAGCTACCATTCTTGGATATTTTAGTAAATAACATGCCGCTGGAAAACTGGAGACAACAGTTTATCCGAAAGGGACGCATACAGACCACATCTTGAATTATCGCAGAAATCATCTAACAGTCTACAAGCGCAGCTGCGAAACAACTCTATATAAAAGAGCGCAGACCCATTGCAGCAACCCACAGCTGAGAAAAGCGGAGGAAGATCATCGGTTCCAAATGCTTACACGGAATATGTATCCTAGGAATTTCACTCTACGTTGTTTAACACAAATAGAACGACCGACATAAGAACAAAAATCATAAACGGATTAAAGGACCATCACTCTACCATACAGCAACGGCGTCTTTGAGATGGCGGCGAGACTGCTACGACCTTTCGGAATCAGTTGCTCACAAGCAGACTGAAACCATCAGAGACGACCTCTTCAATGGTAAGGACCAGCTTGGCAAAGAAGAAACAATTAGTGTAATTTACATAATCCACTGCGAAACTGTAACAAGCACTATGTGGGCCAGCCAGGAAGAAGGCTCAGCACTAGGCTACAAGAGCATAGCCTAGTCAACCGCCGACATGACTAGAACTCTTTGATGTCGGTACATATGGACGCCGAGAATCATCAATTTGATTTGGAGAATGTCAGGATCATAAGCAAGGCAAAAAGTCTAAAAGCACGCGAGTTCATCGAGGCTTGGTACTCGGGGAAGAACTCAATCAACAAACACTTAGATCTAGACATTGCCTATTAAACACTGAGTTTCAAAAATATAGTCCGCCCCAGATCAACAAGGCGAAATAACCTCATTGAGTCGGACTCTAGCCAACAATACGAAAGAGCTGACTACACCGTCAGCTCTTGTGATCATAATCACTTGGATCTGTAAGTGGCCCACATAAATCGCACTGATGATGTCGTCTAGCCTGACGATGAAATGTTTGCAGCCAAATCAGCCAGCTCGGAGAACAACCGCATACACTCATCCGCATCCCGATCTACAAATATTATCACGGCTTTGTAATATACCAACTTGCAAGCATTTAGTTTAACTGAAACATCAATTACCACATCCATATCTTTAATTTTGGAATGAGCATCAAGCATGATTTTTTGAAGTAGCTATTTCTTACTGCTCTTGTACTGTGTGCAAATTCCAGCTGTTGTGTTCTATGTAATGAACTTAAAAGCTTATACAAGGTATACAAATATTGTCCAAACTATTATATCCCTGGGTGCAGAATTGCACTATGGAAGACAACATTATGTCTCACGATCACATCCATGTGGCTCACATTTGCTTCTGGTTGGATGGATGAAGTGAGGTTTTCCTCCGGAACAGATAATCGCTTTGGATAGGAAGCATTATGTTAGAAGAGACCATGCACCCTGAAAGTGGGGTTGATATAATTGCCTGACCCAACGATTGATTTGTTATCTGGTCGACCGCTTTTACTCATGAAACGTAGCAGTTAAGCCACACTTTTTGGACAATCCTTCGGGAGCATGGAAAGGATATTTGTGCTTAGCTCCACTTGAAAACCTATTAGCCGTTGTGTTTTCATGTTCAAGGCAATATGCATGGATGGATAGCGTTCATTCGTACTGGATATCTTCTACATGTTCGTACGAGTGACAAGCGCGAAAAGTAGATATTTCAATGTTTTCGAGGATTTGACCATAGTAGCCTGCAAGGTACATAGCACAGGTTATTTCGGAAAAAGCGCCACATGGGTTTCATCCGATTCGGGCTCGTCAGTGGTGCGCATTCACTCGATTCCCTACTGGGGATCGAACCCATGACCGCTAGAGGTGGATTTTAACTAGCCAGCAGCTTAAGCCACTAAGCCATGGGAGACGTTCGATGTGCTTCCTAATTTGCAATCTAACTTGGATATAACACAATCTATCTTATACTTCCCCTGAGAGTGGCTAGCCTGGAAGCTGATACCGTCCTCACGCTTGAAGCTATATCCATAGCATGTGAAACTAAAAGTGGCTATTTATTTTATTTTACTCGTGAGTTGCAGGCATTTAGTTGTAATTGTGGTAAATTGCCTCTCCTTGTTTCCAATATTATGGATATAGCGTATAGCGAGAGGACGTCATTAACCCCCCGATCAGCCACTGTCTTTGGCAGTGTAGGATAAACGGTGCTATATCCCAGTTAGATTGCAAATAATGTAGCTCAAAGTAGGTCCCCCATGGCTCAATGGCTTAAGCTGCTGGCTAGTTGGCTTCCCTCTCTAGCCTTCATGGGTGCGATCACCAGTAGGGGACCGAGGAAATGCGCACGACTGACGGCCTGGAATAGAGCGTAACTCGTCTGGTGCTTATCCGAACTAGGCTGAGCTATGTAGCATGTGAAATACTGGGAGGAATATTTCAACAAACTTACAGCTAAAATGCTGTGTTCATAAGCGAAGTGCTGATCACTGTCTCTTCTTCATCTTTAAATGCACATCCAAATATGTCACTACTTAAACATCCCCGACATGAAACTCATGCGACGTGAATAACAACACCGCAGCTTACTTATGGTTGGCTGAATGTATCCAGAGAACGCCACGAAGCCATCCGCTGCAGCGAAATGGCCCTATGTGCAGGGAGTCAAAAACGCTAATTCATTGATATCCAACTATAACATTGTAAACTCCCATACCAATCGGAGTCCCATTAACTGGAAAAACTATATTGAGTCGGGTTAACATTGGATTCAGATTATGCGCAAGGACGAAACGGCATATTAACGAGATACACATGAATTGTTTATTTTGAATTATAAGTCACTGTAGAATCAGATGAAGCGCATTCACACAATGAACAAATAATTGCATACTCTCACAAATTGGATGGAACAAAATTATAAGAAATGAATTAGTTAGAGCTCAGCGAAATTTATTTGTGTCCCCTAGGGACCGGACCCATCAAATTGTATTTAGCATATTCTTATCCATGTTACGGCAAGTACTGTGATGAGAAAACTTTATCTGTGTACGAATAAGACTCTTCCGAATCAAGTGATAGGTGTCAAATCAACTTTCATAGCAAGTAAGGAATCCGGTGGAAAATCAGCAATATTATTTCTTGGGTGCTTAATAAAAAGCATGTTACTACTTTTTGGAAACATATGCTAAAACAATGTTTTCCGTAGTTTCGACGCATGACAATATTACGCTGTAAATTCACTCCGATTTTTAAAAACTTTATATGGTTATAATTCTTGAAGCTGTTGTTTATTACTTAGACACAATTAGTATGGCTTCAGCCGAAGCCAATTGGGCATTAGTAATCAACTTTTAGCAAAAAATACCGGACTAAACTTATGATCTTGGTGCATGGGTAACTTTTGTAACTCGACTATTATGGGACATGATGACTGGTTGAAACATGGCATCCTTCTAACCAAGTTTTGCTGGTACAATATCAAGTTTCCACTTAGATTAACACTTTTCACTTGCACATATGTGAAATTGCGCAAATCCGCGAATTCGTTAGTAATGCCTGGCTAGCATTAGATATAGATTAACAAAATAATGAGCTTAATCCCACAAAATGTTTATGTCGACCACATCAAACTTTGGCGGCTTATTAATGAAAAATTTGACTGTACCAAATCAGAATGACCTTTTCCCGATACTTCGATTGTCAATCCATCATTATCTGCTATTTGGTATAAAGTATGCCCAGCTTGCTATTTACGACTTCGGATTATCTACACACATAAGCTGTTCGAGCACCACCTTCAGCATTGCTTTCTTGATAAAGTTCCAGGTAAACCTAATAGGCAGTGTGTGGTTGTTCCGAACAATCAGTGCTGGCAACCCGAATTGGCAACAATATATTTAGATTCATTATGAGAGATTTTGGCTGTTTACTATTAGTTTTATTTTTTCTCAATTGCTTTCTTTTCGATAGTAGGTGATCCATACATGGCGGCTGTGATATCAGTAGCGTCACATTGTCTTGTAGATGCCGCAATATCGAGCTTCCAATACCGTCGACTTCTATACCAACTATCATCAAAATGTGGCTGATCATTTTGACTTCGCTAATGGATGCAATCGGCCTTTGCTGGGCGAAATGTTCTCTGTTTGCCAGGTATTAAGCAGCCAGCATCAATTATGCCGTCAGCAGTTAAGTCTCAGCTAAAATAACAGCATGCTAGTCCACTGTTTTTCATCCAGATTACAAGCTCAGACGTGATGTGCTACGTAGACCCATGACAGACAAATGCACAGGCTGCGCAAAAGCACAAGCGCACCCACGTACACGATCGTCGCTTTCAATCTTCCATTTACTGTTGTATCGGCGTTAAGCAGACATTTTGGTTCCTGTACATTGTGGTATTTTGCAGACAGTCCCGCCCAACTTGAATTCGAAACAGTGGTCTTGCAGACTGAAACCTGCGTAACCTGTTCATAATTACATCCTCTTTTATCATATATATGTGGTCCGACGGCCCGTCCAGCTAAACATGTCTGGACCAAATGAAAAATAACGTTAATACACTATTTATACTTTCTCGCTACGGCTTCTTGCTGCTCCGGATGCCAAACTTTTAAACATCTCAGGCAGCTGCTTTGTAACGAGTGGCAGCGCAAATATGATGCCTTGGAGCTCCAGTCTCACGATGTCTGGACGAACGAACTAGACATGGATAAGTCACGGGATCAACATACAAGCGTTTTTACAGCCTGACTTAAGCAGAATTTATCAGCATCATTAAAATGTTCCGTTAGTCGCCGTATTCGACGCCTACTTCGATGTGAGCTTCCTTCCATATCCAGATGCAGTAAGGCGGCGTCTTCAAATTAGATCATGCTATATGACGCCTATCCAAGGTGTTCACTAACACACGCTTTGCGGTATTGTATCGTAATTCTTTTGTTTTAGTTTAGCAGTGTTTCGTTCCTTAACCATGGATAGGACCGTTTATTCATGAGACAATTTAAAATTGTTGCATGCTTTCAAGCAAATTAATTGGGCACTTTTCCACTTTAAGCTACATGAAATAAAATAAAGGAAATAAAAAATCAAGAAACACTAAACAAAGCAACACAGCCGGATGGCGGGTTGCACTTAGGAAGAAACAACATAATTTGCGGCTAATTGTTTTGCTTAGTGCTAATGTTTTATCTCTACTTGTAAAATTAGAAGACCTCGAAAGTTTTATAAAATGTCTGAATTCTTCTGTTTTGAGCATAATTATGCTGCAGTAATCCTGGCTTTAATTTGAAGTTAAAGATATAGTTGTGGAACTCGAATAATTGTAATCTTTAAATTTTGAAAGCCAATGTACACGGAGGAACCACGGAGCTGCATTCAGTATGTACCTTATCTTCATTGTGTTCCTCAATTAAAAGCATTTCTGAATACACCTGGTAAAGTATCACCTGTTTAATCGTAATATATAAACCAGGATTGCTGAACGGTTTTTGTTCAACTGTATTGGCTAATATTTATATATCCATCGGCTGCCTAAGCCACGAAGAGGAAGAATTATACGACGAATTTACATCTGTGCTACTTGAATACCTAAAACACTCATAGTGGATATTAGCTCTTGAAATTAGCTGATCTGACATCAGCTGCACTGCGAGTATCGGGCTAAAGAACATGGTGCAATCTCAAAACATGTTAGATGTAACACTCGACATGGTATTTGCTAAAAATCTGAAGATGTATTCTGTTTGTAAGTGTGCTTCGCTCAGGAGATCTGATCAGGCCATGGTAAAGCTATCCCCTGTTTCCTATAAAAATGTGAATCCTAAAGATTTCAATCATTGCAACATCGAAACTTCAGGCGGAGAAATTGTCTTCCCCAGAACATTAAGCGACTGCGCGAAACCGTTGCATGTGCAGTTTTTATTTTACTTTATGATGCGAACGTGCCGAAATATTGTGAACGGTTAACCAGTTACTTAAACCTCTGCTTCGACACCTGTTGTAGAATTGAAGCAATTTTTGTCCTTGCTGTGAGATTCGCCTCCGAACAACACAAACAACTGTGTAGAGTTAAAGAGAAGGCTTTGGAACACAAAAACGATGCATAAGCAAATTCTTCTATCAATTGACAAAAAAATCGAACTGCGTGGACTAAACGATATCCAGGTTCTAAGCCATGCTTGGAAATATTAATTAGCGTGTAATATAGCAACTGATGAAACAGATAAGCGGAGTCACCCGCGATGTCACGCATTTGAATCTGGATATGGAAAAACTTAACCATGTTTCTTGACAAAGCTAGTGCTTCATCCTTTGATATATCTTCCGCTGATTTACAGATGCCCTCAAATAATCCGCATTCTGCAAACAACGCAGATGTACACCAAATTAATGAAGCTGCAGGTGAATAAAGCATCTGGTTCTGATAAATTGTCACCTCTGTTTCTCAAGAATTATACAACTTGCCTGGCGGAGCACCTCGCCTGTTCGTACACGCTGTGCTTCAAGCAGCACAAGATGGCTAACATTTAGCGAGGCGCAAGCATTACGATAGCGCCGAAAGATGTTTGTCTGAAAATATCGGCCAAGCCTATGCACGTCGGTTATTCTCAAGACCCTTGAGAAGCTTATTCTTCAAAGGATCTCAGCATAGACCCATTTGGAAAACCCTTCTCAGTTTGTTTATCGCAGCGCAAGGTCAACATAAAATATAGTGGCAGGTTTAAAACATACGGTTGTCGCGTCACTGTGTATGAATAACAACCCCGTCCTCATCTGCTTCAAGGATTTTAGCCACGTACTCTGTTGTGGGAACCGTGAACGACTTTTGTGCGATCTATTAGTCCCCAGGGTCTAAACTTCTATTGTTATTCTGTTGATAAGTTATTTTACTAGGCGCGTTTAGTTTAATAGCCTTATGGGGAAAACTATTCTTCTATCACCACGAAATTTGGTATTCTTTAAGGGGCTATTTTGCCCCTATTTCTGTTTTCTACTTCAATCTACGTCTTTGAGAAACCATTCTGCTGAAATGTGCGGAAAAGGGAATACTTGGCGACCGTTATCCTTACTTAGACTCAGCGACCAAGCTACAAACCCACTTAAACAACTTCACAAGTTGGTCCATATCCCCTTGCCTACCGTTATGCATCTCAACATGCAACTATTTAGTTCCGCTCTGTTCAAAGTAAATCACTATTAGCAAATCCAGACCCATTGTCCACAATTTTGCATTGACTGTGAATGTTTGAGCTCTTCCACATCAGTGAAGTACCTAGGAGTGAAACTGAGCAGTGGTCCTTCCACGTGAACGCAACCTTCGCTAAGGTTAGAAGACTGATTTCGTGGTACACGTCTCACGTGTTCTTCTGTACCCGATTTTCGATCCAGCTTTTTTTCACGGTATATTTGTTACCCTGCTGGATCAGTTGCTCTCTAGTCATCTATCGTGGCATCCTGAGTAAGGTCCTTAAAGTAATTACCAGTTCAATGAAGTATCCATTCCAGTATAGTGAAATTTTAATAAATGGTGTTTGTCAACAACATTGTGGCCAACTAGCGTTACTACTGTAAGGTTTTTGCTTTAAAAATACTCATGAATGCTTACCACTACCTCCACGGACGTTTGTTCCAATGTTTCTAAACTTCCTCTACCGCAGTAATGCACGAAACTATTTATGCCCGCAAAAGAACCTATGTTTCATATGTAGTTCCGTCCTAGTTATGATTTAAGAACCAAAAAGTAGACATTCAATAACCGATTAGTAAATTACTCTAGAGATATTTGATATGCCAAATATTTTTAAATGAATATCGTTATATGAATACCCGTATTATTTCTTTATATTATTCACTTCATTCAGTTGCATGTGTGTAATATATGAGTAGTCATCATCCTTGATTTGATTCTTATTGATGCGATAAAAGGCAGTCGATTTCAACAATGTATACCTTCCGAAAAAGCCGTATAATGAATATTGAACTTTGCAATAGAAATCGCCCGTCTCTAAATAAGTGCTGCTGAAAATCAATGTGCATTGCTGCATTTACTAGCAAACAGGCGAGCACAAATTTTCGTCGTTAACCAACGAGACCTAAGAACTCATAGAAGTGCTTTTGCACAAAAAGCTTAAAAAATAAGACAAATTTGCCCCAAGTGCACTGACCTTAAATTAGACAGCAAAAATGCTGTAAGTAGGGGCATTATGGTCGCTGTTGTTGTTCAAGTGACATTCCTCGATTACATTCCCCCAAACCCTATCCGCAGTCTCCCGTAGAGTTAAAGAAAATTGTTGTTTCGAACGGTAGTAACAAAACATTGCTTGTTGTGGTCTCCTCGTACATAGCCTAAATTCCCAATCCTGAAGTTTATGATGTAGCAGTTCGTGTAAACAGCAGAACAGTACACGTTGACATGAAATTTGAAGCCTTGTCTCCTGTTAACATAGTTCTGAATAATCAGTATGAACCTTTGTCTACATGATTTACTCCAGCATCCCTCAGCTTTCCGGTTTGAACTTTTCACTATATATCATGCAGAAACATGGCGATTTATTGTGGTTATCCTGCCAATTACAAACATTAACGGATCAGTTGCTGTTTTCATTACCCGGGGAAATAAATATACCCTACATGGATGAAACGCTATGGTTGCGCTGGTACTTACGCCTTCGGTACCCTGCACGCATATCATGGAGTTCAACGAATACAAGCTACAAATGCAATACCAGAAGCTGTTTAAAAAGCAATAGGGCGAGCCTCCCCCGTTCAGTGTGTACTATAATGCAGGGTGATTAGAAGGTAACGGTTGCTAGGCCGCGGCTAATTTATTCGGCCTGAAAAGAGACCGTTTCTTCCGTTTCACAATAAATGTCTGCGAATGATTACATTGAACCCATGAACTGTTCTGAATGTGTAAATCTTATTGTTTTAATGCTCACGAAACATGACTAAATATCTATATGCAAAGACCTTACAGACCCACAATCGGCAGATATATTGGGCTTACAATGGCGGATGAACTACTAGTCTAATTAGCGGTTGCCTAAATATTTTACAGATGCTACCTAAGGAAGGCCTTTTTCTACACGAATAATATTAGTTAAAATGTATGGTCTCCTTTGGTAAAAACTTTTTCGCGTAAAACTAAAATGAGCTGGACAATTGGAAGGGGGTTTGTTGCCCACTCACTTGTGAATCTACCCGGTCAAATAGCCTACATGGATGGTATATTTATCATCAATAGGACACTGGAAGAGCATGCTTCTTGGCTGCGTGCAGTTATGTACCGAAGAGAAGATATTAACGTTTGCTTAAATTATGTAATATGCCCATATATCGTCACTCAAAGATTATACCAAAAAGCATTAAGCTACACGACATTAGATTTGAAATTCTTTTCCGGCATATGCATTAATCAGCGTGGGTACAATATTAATTTTTATTCATTTGCAACATTCAGGTTCTGGTCCACATTATAAAACTAACAACATCAAGCGAAGTGTTGAACACAAGCGATTCGTCGTATAGGTTACTTATAAACAGAACACTCAGCAAGCAATACATTTTATTATTACTTCTCCTAGAACCTATGTTGCAACCATGACTTTAAAATTTTGCTGAGCCACTGAAAAAGCTTATAAAGAAAATGACCATATTTGTTTGCGAATAACACCCACATGCTAACTTTGATGAGATAAAACACCGCATTTCTTCCACACCAATCATGGTAATTCCCGGTTAAACATGCCCACAAGTGTAGGTAATGTAACCTCAAATAGGGATTGGGTGACGTGTTATCAAAATGCGCATTCCCTAAAACTTTAAATAATTACGTGCCGCAAAGATTTTATTTTGCCGGTGCAAATAAAGTTCGCCTCTTCGTACTGGCTCATAAGAAGTGGAACTTATTCGTAAAGATCACCCAGCTTTAACCACTTTATTTACTTGGGGAAAGTTACCCTTCGATGGGATAAAATAATTTGCTGTTACACACGATTCCTACATACGAGTTCGAAAACACTTTTTCTTTAGGACTTAAAACACGCGTCAAATGCTCTTTTGACTACTATTAGTTAAAAAAACATAAGGTGAATGTCAGTGACCAGACACAAGTGTCTTTCTTAAACGACGGACAAATCTCATCCTTGTATAGGGCTAATTTCCATAATGATGTTAAAAACGGTGTCAAAATCTGCAGCGTCCAAAGAGTTTTCGCAACGGATGGCCACATGAAATATAGCGGGTCAGCTTGTTTTGGAAAACGTGTTCTTTCACGAGCTGTCCTTCATAGATGGATAGTTCATGCGTTCCTACCGATACATTGACCCTAAGAGCTTAGTGCAGTAACTTATGATGTGCGCCCCCGAAGTTCACTCTAGCGTTGTTCATACAGATGTAATTCTGACTCGGTTGCTGGTGCCACAATAAAAACACGAAATCAAAACTTGTTCAGGAGTGCTCTTTACGCGAATGAGCAGACACTTGCTCAAGGTGGGTTGGATCTCCTTTATAACCCATCGAAAATACATTGCGCATGTTCAGCTGTGCGCAGCTTGTCAAAATATATGTATTTTGCAAAGTTGGTTTAGAGTAGTTAGCCGGAAGTATACTTTTACCCCGAATGGTCAACAGCGAGTGTTATTAGATGGCTATAATCCATGTTAACTTATTTCCAAATTTCAGAGAAGGTATTGAAGACACTCAAGTACTTATCCGTGCAATACATCGGGTAACAGCATTATAGTGCTTTAGTTTGTCTTTGGAATATAACCTCCTAGATGCTCGAGTGTTGTTTGTAGCTAAGACAGATATACTCTTACAGGCAATATTGTCTAACAGAACCGCTCACAAGTGAGTAACACGCAATACGCAAGCAAACCTTATGATTGGGTTTTATATGGAAACAATTTTTGGTGAACCCCTCCCTCTCCAATAAGTGGCATGATCGAAATGTTATAACGACGCTAAACAAATTAAGACGATAATTGTTATCCTGTACGCTGCTCTAACCGGGAGCATTCTTATGTGTCAAGGGAACTGTGTAATTATATCTGCCCATATTATGGAAATAAATAATAGCTACGCGCCTCATTTGTCCTTTCGATTACCAGCTGAACGGTGACCACACCGTCTAAACTGGGAGGTTAAAAGCAAGTAGGAAACCAGCGGATAACGTTCAAAACATTTCCTTCGACAAAACTATGGATATACTAATTTCGCTTATGTCCTACAGCAAAACAAGTCTACGAGATAAATTTGTGTTATGGTCAGCATTAGTTTGCGTGTGATGACGTGTATTTATCTTGGATGCTAAGACGCGGGCATGCAGTACATACCCAAACACACAACAAACACACACGGCTCTTCGTTCTGAATCGGTTCTACCCACAAGTATCGGACAAGCGTAGATATTTTGCTTCCGGCACATTGCGTCACTGCACATGCGGTCAACTTTTAATTGCGTAGACAAAAGCCGCTCTCTTAAACCGACCGAGAAATGCTTTCGGTTGTAGCGTAGACGGAAAACAGTTCCGCTGCGCGTTTGCCACCCCTAGGATCGTCCCTTGATAATCTGGTCAAATGTCGTACTGACGTTGCGCTGGTCACATTCTACTATTTTGCGCAAAACCTATAACTCGTTTGTACATATAAAGTTTCAGATATTTCGGGACCAATAGCCGTAATTCAGCCTTGACTAGTAGCGTTCAAGATAGCCAGTCTAACTAGTCTAGGTAAGCCAAAACACTAATAAGCTTATTTCGGTGTGCGTGCGGACATGAATTAAAGGTTGCCTAAACACGGGCTGCAGGTGAGTCAGTCCAAAGATCGATAGCTTCGGGCCCTGTAACCGCAGTCTGATTACTGTTTGTCGTTACAGTATAAACAGGGCCATCTTTGTTATATTATTCTTTGATTGCTTTTTTATCAGTGTAACAATTCTAAACACCCCTGTCTTTAACTTATCTCTAACCTGAACTACAAGAAACGGCTGTTGCTCAGATCATGCTTAT
Organism: Dicrocoelium dendriticum; assembly: GCA_944474145.2. Taxonomy (NCBI): domain Eukaryota; kingdom Metazoa; phylum Platyhelminthes; class Trematoda; order Plagiorchiida; family Dicrocoeliidae; genus Dicrocoelium; species Dicrocoelium dendriticum. The sequence continues at coordinate 125,549,271 of OX104065.1, forward strand.
TCTTCTACTGTGTGTGAACTTGTGTAAAACACTGCAGAAACTTATCGACGATAAAAAGCTACCAACGCTGAACACTGGCCCTTCAAAGGCCGTTAGGTGCTTAAACTGGCAAAAAGGTTTAGTAAATCCATGATTGTTTTCAAAGACAAATACATGGGCGGCCTGACATCGTCACCGAATATTTCTTTGCTGTGAGGTGAGTTCACGATATGTAGAATGGCGCAGAGTTGTGACACAACCTGATACACTTTTCAACAAACATACAATAAATACATTTTTAAAATTTAAACTGCTAGTTTGTGACCCAGGCCCAAGGAAACAGAGATGGGGGCGTGCATTTTGCTGATGGTCATTGAATCCTATGCTCATACATTCTATAATTTTCACTAATGGCACAATTTCTATTTCTGTGGTTAGATAAACAGCCTATGTGGACTTCATGTACCCCACGCCAATACAGAGCTTCTGTTCTTCAACATACCATAAAGTTCAGGGTTAGAACTGGTATAACTTTTCGAGAAACTTTGAGACCATGTTACTTTTGTAGGAATGTGACTCGCCAGTTACAAGTTCATAATAATCATTCCTTACTCTTTTACAAGCATCGCACAAAAAATTTTCTAATGCTACGTACTTTCAAAATTGGAAGGCGACGGTTTATGAAGGTTGGTGCACAGCACACTGTGCCTAGAGTTCGTGAGTACCTCAGCGAGCAATTCCATCTACTTTTGACCGGCTGAGGAGTACCAGTAAAGTGCCTTGCACGGTCAAACGATTTGAATCCGCAGGATTTTATTCTATGGGGTTATTATAAACAAAGGCTATACAAATGTAGTTTGGATCTGTTAGTACAGCTAAAACAGAACAGAATGTGGCGTTATCATGATCGAGACATTGGAGCAAATGATTGCCAACAGCGGCATGCGATTTATTCACTGCATGTAGAACGAAGGTGAAAATGTCATTCGATGGTATACAGATACATATACTGTTTAAACCCGTTTTCCGATATATGTTTATCTTGGATTACAAGCGAAGTTAATGATTATTTGGTCTACGAGCGATCAGCAAGCTAGTGGACAGTAGTATGAAGAAGTATAAGCGCGCTTTGTGCCCCAGACGTGTCAAGACATATGTTTTAAAACATACGTGCTTAACACGGCCTTAAGTAGCTTGTCATGACATTGCGTAAATTCCGAATAGGATCTAATCGAAGTTGCGGCAACTACCTCCGTACGGGTGTCGAGAGATTTTAATGCGCCAAGTCTACATGAACTATGCGATTCCAAGAACCGGTATGCTTAAGCGGTCGTCTTTGAAGTAACGAGAAAATGTCCCCTCTGCTTTCGTTAAACTTCTATTTCTTGAGTGCCCAAGCCACACGAGAATGCTACATTTAACAACACATTATTAATGACACCCACCTTCTTAGCTTCTGGATGGGTGACGGTTACGTACTCCGTTTCAGCGGATCAAACGCGGATGGCACAGAAAAGCTGCTATATTCTAGTGCTTGGTTAAATTGCTGCTACACGATGACAAATTTATGTGTGATTGATGCCCCTGCAAAATTAGTGCCACACCAAGGCGAACAAAATGATAATGTGAAAAATGGCTACGAGGTTCCTCAGATTTACATGGCTACATAGGTTTTCAAAGAAAAATTTTCCCGGCGGTATTGGTTTAATCGTACAATGTACTTGGTTGCATTTAAAGAAAACCGGTGAGGTACCCAGTCATCAAGCCACTATTATACTTAATGTAAAAAGCAAAATATAAATACTGCCTTTTTGCCAAATTGCTTTGTTATAAACTACTTTTCAGACTATAAGAGTTTTGTCTTTAATTGATTTTTTCACTTGGTAAAAGTAGGAGCAATGGAACATGTATTTCTCCGGTTTAAGATAGTATAGTTTTGATGCGGATTACGTAACACAACAGATTATTGCACGAAAACGCATTTCACACCGAAAGTATTCAAAGTCGGCTAATAACACTTTTCTGCTTAGACGGCTTTTAATTCCCGTTAGCGCTCAATCTTAAATACCCGTAAGGTATGTTTATTCATCTCTTCTAAATAAACGGCACACTGCGCTCCAGCGCGACCAACTTATTTAGCTTGAGACTGGCTAAAATGTGCTGTCTGTGCCTCCTCCTCGACGACCTGTCAAGCAGGCAGCAGGAAAAGCCATGGTAGCAAGCAAATATACGCGCATCAAGCACAGTGGACTTGAGTGCGCGCATTTGCTGTCAAAAACAAACAGCCGATTGGATAGCCGGAAAGTTGTTAGTGACACTCGGATTTTGCATAAACGCGCCAAGTGGGTAAGTAAATGGTATTACTAATGGATGAATTCCGCTAGTTGGTACTGACCTTTCAGGCCAATGCTGAAAACCATGCCGTTTTCAGTGCAACTGGTTTTCTGGGATAACAAATGAGGTTAAACCTTAAAACGGTCATACGCCATGGGTAAACCACTAGGTTTACTGTTTATATAGGTTTCAATTTTATTTAAACCTCTAGCCATCCATCATTTGAAAAATGTGCCTCAGGTTTCTTATCACAAAATGCCGTTGAACATTTATTAATGCCCTTTGTCCAGTTTCGATGGAAAACTTGACATGCTAACTGTGAACAGCTTAAAACCGTGTTTCTTGTATGAGCAAAATTCGAATGACGACAGATCTTAGTTAGCAGTGGAACTGTCCGCTATTGTCCACCTTAAGACAAAAGTACAAGGAATCCATTTAAAATAACGATATAAAATGCAGGTGATGGCAATTATTCACACCAGGTATCTACCGGCTTCGGGAAGCAACAACGTCCTTTAAAGATGATTATTTTTGGGCCTATTTATCCACATTTAATTATCATTACACTATCTACCCAAAACCTTTGACATTTGCTATCTATGTAAAACACTGGTTATTCTTGAGATCAGGTGGTGATAAACGTGATATTTAAAATGAAAGCAGGAATTCAGTAATCCCATTTTCTGATGGTTTACGATATCTAATAACCTTTTGTATGTTGAGCTCGTGTTCAGAACTTCAGATTTTATAAATTCTTGCGCTTTTGAAAGAATAAATCGCGATGGCCTTATTTGACTTAATCTCTGACTTAAATGATGCACTACTGAACCATATCCTGTTTGCATGACAATAACACAATTGCAGATCCGCTCATAGCCAATTAATAAACTGCAGAGCAAGATCATCAGAGATGAATCAAAGAAACCCTCTCATTTAAAACAGTTGTCTATGAGTGACTATGCTTTGTTGTCTTCAAGGAATAAATAAATTAATAAGCAGTTCATTCCTTGACGGTGCGAGGCACAGTCCAACTGATTTGTCTGATCAATCTATACAACGAGAGCGCATAAAATACTTAATTGTGCATGTCTTATATAATGAATCTAAAGTGGGTTTCTGAAGAGATTTACAGTGTGAAGGTATCAGAGTCATTAAGAAAATGGGAACAATTACGTATGCAAATTTTGGTAACCAACTAAATTATTACGGTCAATCATGGAAGTGTTCCCAGGGGATCCCTTTCTATACGGGGTATTTCATTAATCGGTTTCTCCTGCAATTCCATGCTCCAACTGGCTGTGTGCCGGTGTGGCAAAGTAGCATATAAGCCACCAACATTTTAAAAAATGTTTTTTGTGGGCTGTTCTATGCATGTCTTATGAGCAATGAAGAGTCATCTCATTCCGACATCAAACCATTCAAGTATTGCGCCATTTGGTTCTACGCCAATGAGTCCATAGCAGTACGCCTTATATGGGTATACTATTCTTTCGCTTGTTAACTCAAATCCGTCAACTCAAGAGATCAGCACTATCGTCTCCAAGAAAGAAATCAGAAAGAATATGAAGTTTGAGGAATTAGAAAGAATGTTTCTAACAACAAGCTTTTGCAGATATGCTTACCCCACATTGAGGCAGATGGTTAGTGAATAATGACGATAGCACGTAAATTACGTGAGAAAATATTGTTGCTTATTAGAAAAGATTTTTTATGGAATATGAGGAAGTAAATGTATCCCAAATGAAGTTGATGGGGTCAGCAGTTGTGGTTGTTTTGCCTCAAAATACAAACTACTGAAATCATGAAAATTGGAAGCCAAGCATTTCATTAATTTCAGACCATCGATCGCAAAGAAAATCTTCATTTTTTGTCCATCGGTGGAGAAGTGGAAATGAAATAAGATATGTGCGGAGGAATATAAAAAGTTGAGAGATAGACGGTTTCGATTGATATTGAAAATAATACAATAACTCTTTGCCACGGTCTTCTGTATTCGCAATGCCCCATACCTTCCTCAAACCATCTATCGTCGTTCAGTTGCAAACTTAGTATATCTTTTATCATTGCTGTTGTCAGGAAAATCCTATTTTTTGTTATATACGCTTAAGAATTTTGTACATTTTAGATCAGGATGAATCTTATGAAAGTTCTGTGTGACTGTGTTATCTACTGTAGGTACTACCACCATAGATTCTGTATCGCCTATTTTATATCTGGTTTAGAAAAGAAATTACATGGTGTGTTGTTCAATAGCCATGTTACGCTCAACAATTATGAAAAAATTAAGATTTATATTTAATCAACGAAGCCATAAATGCACACGTTTTATGCACTCTTTCTATATTTATAAGAACAATAATGAAGTAATCAAAGATGCGTTTACTGAAAGCGCGTTGAAATTTTCTCTGGCATTCTGGCCACAGGTAAATCAATTGCTAATCATAACGCCAAAGTATCCTAACAGGCGTCTTACATTGATTTTATATGCAACTAGCGTTGTCTCTTTCAGCTTTAGTAACTGGTCAATGTGTCCCGATATTTGTGTTGCCTTCGAAACGATAAACTCCGCGTGTTTGCTAACATTTAAGTAGCTGCAATGCATCAGTCCTAAATCTGTGAGAGAAGAGCACACTGAAATTGGATCGCGATGAAATAAAAACAATCATGCCCCAATATGCCATCCATACGTCATGATATTGCATCTTGATGTTGAAAGGTGCATCTGCATCATCGCAGTCCAGCCCTCTATGGCTTCTTGTTCAGAGGACTCGCTATCTTACAAACCTCGATTAAATAACAGTTTGTACATTTGAAAAAGTCACTATTGAGAAATTAGCAAGAAACCCACATATTTCTTTTGACGTTAATTTAGTACGTGATGAACTGCATCCAAAGAATAATTACATAGCCGTGTTCTTTTCTTGTAGCACTTTGATTACCTAATTATTAGTTTATTGGATTGTTTGTTTAAATGAACAGATAATTGCACAAATCTTAATATTATTTTGTGCAAAATTTACAACTCGCCCCATATTTAGCTTTTTCATGCTTACAATATTTCGGTGCAAACTATTAGGTTAAATGCCCGCAATTTTATAATCAGTGTAGCATGTATTAAATATGTCAAACTTTGATCGAACGCCAGTTAAAATCTATGCACTTTTCGCTAACATACTTGGGATCTAGCTAATAGCAAAACGCTGTATATATATTTATCTTAAGCTAAATTTAGCGCAAACCCACAACACTTATTTGTCCCGCTAAGATTCTGTCATGAGGTGTTTTCCCTACCTACGCGAAGATATGCGAGTCAAAGTAACAGCTCTCCACAGTTATCGAACTAGCCGCAAAATTTGTCTGTTACCAAAGCGCAGTTGTTTGACTGACTAAAAATGCAAACTAAACTGGAGGCATAGATTTCCGGCATCAAGCTGGTGAACCTAACATGTCAAAGGACGGAAATAACTAAAAGATGCAGAAGAATACTTTGATTGATAGGAAACCTAAATCCACTATATCCGCCGAGGAAATGGAAAGAGACGTGTTATATGGATTTGTGTACTGCAAAACTAAAATGGCGGTGCTTGTAATTCTGTATGACAGGCTGCAAAGCAAGGAAAAAGCCAATTATTCTGATATACAACGGAAACTAACACTGGTGTACACAATAAATATTCATGGTGGAAATTGAAGTGTTAGGTGAGTTTCAGTTAATATTGAGTGTCAGTAACTACGTCTTAGGAACCATGGCAGCAACTTTCCATTTTTGTGGGTTAGACGACAAATTCTGTGTCTCAAACACCCTGTAAACCATCCAACCTAAATCGTAGTAGGTGTTGTATGGTTGCTAATGGAGTTGGAAGGCTTCACATGTTTGGTGGCACAGTAAATTTAGTCAAATATATGGAGATTTTTAAAACTAAATGTTAAACTAGTTCAAAGGCTATTCGGGGGAAGAAATGTTTTAGCTTACCATACCTTATCGTGTAATGAAAGTCTACCAATTAAAGCAAAGCAACGAGTGAAAATGTCTGGTTGAAGAGCGCCCTTCTCAGATTTAAATGCAGTTGCAAATTGGTGCTGGATAATACCACTAGAGGTATCAAAACATGCTATCCAATGAAATAGAGTTAGTTGATTCCCTTATAAATACTTGGCACAGTGTCATCACTTGCAATAAACAACAAGAGCTGGTGCACTCAGTATCTGCAGGGTGTGAAGCCCTTAAGCTTTGCAAAGACAAGTCAACTAAGTATTAGCCTTTGAAATTCGGCACGCTGTGCTTTCCTGTGCCACAAAAACAAATAAATATTTATTTATAAATATAAATATTTATAGCTTTACTGGCATACGTCTTTTTAACTGACGCCATAGTATGAATGCTGTTTACAAATTTTCCGTCCATTCAGGGCTAATATGACACAATGTATTTGTAACAACAGAAAAATATAAGTAGGAAATAATTTTCATACAGTGTAGCGCATATTTATAAGAGGCGAGTGGAAAATCAGAGAAAGCAATTATTTTTCGTGGTGGTGCCGGACTTTTTCACAGCTATGCCAGTCCCCCGACTCAAACAATTTATCGCTGACATGTTGACATAAACACGGTTGAAATATACAAATATATTAACAGACACAAATACAAATCCACATTATATATCTCACATTCAACTTTAGTTGGTTCGAGGTAGCTATTGTTATCTACCAGCGAGTTGCATGATGTTACGGAAAAGCTTTTACTCTCAGAAAAAGCGCAATTAGTAATGGACAATTCATCGCTGCAATGTGTGATAGAGAACATGATGATTTAACACGTTTGTGACAAGTAATTGAAATGAGAGCTGCGAACAACCAAATTTAGTGAGGAATATTTTGCAAGTCAGTTAAGTGACAAGATAAGGACCATACAAATAATACCAATTTTATCCTGATTTCAACTTAGTGAATTTCGATATTGACTGTTCAATGGATGATGAATACTTTCAAGAAAAACTCCACCCAACTTACGGTTTGGATAACATCAGTCAATGTAGTGGGCTCCGCTTAACGAATTTAGAAAAATAATTACTATTTACTTCGATCATTTATAAATACCTTATGCTACATCTATCAAATTGGCTAAAAGGAGTTTACACTTTACAGTTAGCTGCGATCTACTTCAGTATCTTTCCAGTTGTAGGAGGTGAACCCTGTCGTTCTAAGACAGCCTGATTTTATATATCTTGGAGTGTCAACGCATTTTAAGGCTTTTATAAACTTAGCAATCAAAGAAACTGTTTCTTAGGCTGAGCAAATCCCCAAAATTTAAACTGCCTTTTAGAAGTACCGTGCTTAAACTCTAAACAAAGCATTGAAATTCGGAAGGCGTCTAAATTCTTGCAATCGGTAAACTTTATTGTCCCGTTAAAAGGAAATATTTATGTGCTAACATTTTGTTGATATTGGAAATCTTATACATGATAGGGGGTGTTAATGAATTAAGTCAATTACACATTTTTCTGTCCAACCTCATCAAACTAAACGGATAAATATGTAGGCCAATCATGTGTTATTTCTACTTCATTTACTTTGTTTTAGTATTTGCTGTTTAAAGTTTTCCATAACGGTTAGTCTCAATTATCTCATAAAGTTCGCACTTATTGAAGTCTTTAATTTACCATGATCGTCCAGCGCGTGCATTGCTTTAGTCCAACCATTTATGGGAGCATCATATTTGAGTCCATTCCCGATGGAGAAGTCCATGATTTCTCTGTACAACTTATTTTTCATATGGACGACGCAGCTCAGATAACCAAGGGATTGAGCAATAGATAAAATATATGCAACGCTGAACGCTTACGGCAATCGGAATCCTATCCGAATAGTTAATCTGAACTGGCCAATTGTTTCTTAGTAGTTTGTCTGCCTCATGTTAATTCTAAACAGGGAAGAATTCATCACATATGATGCGTTCTACCTTCACTATCTGATGGCACATTTCAGCATGTTAACACTTCCTGTTTTAGGACAACTTCCGCCATAAACAAAGACTAACTGCTGTTACTGTTAGTGAATAGCCTGTGATTTCGAGTTGTTTTGCATTGACTGAAGACATCGGTTAATAGCCGAATTCTAAGGAATGTTTTGTGGAAAATAATCGGTAGTGGAATACTTTTACTGTTTTTATCAACAAGTATTTACGCAACTAGTTACGCTTGCAAAATTTACTACAAAATCTATACTTGATGTGAAGTATCCAACGTATGAATTATTCCCCACCTGCTCATTGTAGATATTTGACCCTTAATTTTGCAGAATGTCTTGAGGTTTAACTCTGTAACGCTTATTAATAAATAACGTTATACGCACGAAGCTAGTTTCTGTTTGTTAATTTATCCATATCTGCCAAACATCTTGTGCCAATCTGAGTTAGTTAAAAGTGTAACGCTACACGCGACTAGTCAAAATACCTAGGACAACTTTGCAACTGTCATTCAGTTGTACAAATTATAAGGACCGGAAAGGAAATAATGTACCTTTGATTTGGTTTGTTTTGCTTAGCATTCTTTATTACCAATCGAGAGCATCTCTCTTTTCAATGTTCTTGTGCATAACAGCTTTGTTGACTCACGTACAACAGCTCTACACCATCTCTTATTTGCCTAACACAATGGAAAGGCAAAAAATGGCATACGAATGCATTTCACATTGTCTCATCCGTCCCAATACAATAAAAATAAATTGTTCATATATCGTTCAAGTGTGTTTGTAAACCGATCAAATGCAGTGAGGTGTGCGACGGCAATGGTACGTGGAATACGGCAACATAATTGTAAAATAAATTGCAAAATGAAGGCAGGTCTTAGCTAGCAAATGGTTACGGCTTAGGCGAAGCCTAGGAATGGTGGATTATAACGGCTTAACAGCATCCGAAAGGCGCAACCGGTGTCAAACGAATAACGGGTAACCAAAATATTCTTCCCTATTGATGATACCCGCGGTTTACGTGAACATGGTCTATTGGGCGAATGCTGATTAGCCGCACTTTGACTGACCTCACAATGAGAGCATTGGAGTAGGTGCTTTATCACTCTTGAATTCAAAACTCATTCCATTACAAACTTGGTTTCTCTTCGCATTTGTACTCGTTAATGAACTTATTTATATTTGTTATCGAACAGACTTATACATCTACTAAACGTAGTGGTAACTTTTCGCTTCTGTTGAGCACTACATTATCCGCAGCAAATCAGTTTGACTGAATTCCAGTTGCCTTTTTTATGACTGTGTCATCAGTAAAGGTGAGTTTGAAGATTGTAAAATCTAAAAATGTTTACTCGGAGATTATGGTCGAACCGGTAAATACAGACACAAGTTAATACCTTTGCTTTGGGGATATCAGGCTTACTGTCCACATCACCATTGCAGGTATAATTAGATGTATATTTTAAGACAATATAGCTTACCTCATTGGATTGATACCAACACGAGCTCAACCTATACTTGGATGTGTTTTTACTAAGCATCAGTTCAGTCATTAACAGTTCGGTATGTGTAGAAGTATGTATTATGTTACGCATTTGCCCTTCAACTGAAGTTAAATACACCCATTTACTACCCACGTTATGTGCAATATATTGACGAATGGACAACCCATCATTATTGAGGTCGAAGTTTAGTTCAATTAATGACTTTCGGTATAAACACTTTGTTTCTAAATTATCCTTTTAAACGGCATTAAATAATTCTACAAAATGATGGCGACTTACTAATTACTACTTGAACTTTAAATAATTTCGTGATTTTCTAAACCAAATTTTAGCGAAAAGCAGCATCCTAGTTTAGCAGACCAATAGTAATCAGGTTAATCGAGTTGAGATATCTTCAGTGCACCCCAGTCCTATTACATCACATCTCGCCTCCTCCGTTTGTCAGAGGCTGGTGCAAGTAATCCGATTATGCTAATGTTCTGTGTTTGGAAACAATCATCGGTAAGCCTTAGACTGCCCTGTGGATGGGAGTAATATCCCGCCTCTCATGTTGTCTTCTGGTCTATTTTCGGCCCATGTTTGGTCGAAACACGCATTTAATAAAAAATTAGCGAGTATTTATCAATGGCACTGAGGATTCAGTGGGAAACACATGCATACGTCAGGCTTCGTCTTCTACTTCGTTTTCCACATTACTAAACGCTCTTAAGTGTTCCAATTTTCTAGTGATCCGTTTTATTACCTAAAAGCAACTGGGACACCTTTGATTTTAGATTTCAGGTCCTTGCAATTAATTCGGTTTTATTGTGACATTTATGGCCATCTTCCATCGCCCTTTAGATGGTATTTGAGTTCAGATTTCTTTAGGATACTTTATTGGAGTATGGGCTGAACCTATAAGAGGATCACGTTATTGAGTCCCAAGCTATGTGGAATAATCCACAGAGATGCTAAAAACGGAAAAGCCTTTTATTAGAGCAAGAAGAAATGTACGTATATAAAACTCTACTTAAAGAAATATATCCATAATAATTTTTCCAATGTTTACGAATTTAGGAGTGATTAAAATTATAAACACAGTGTTAGGTACAGGCATCGCATAAGGATAATCGGACACCGTGATTAATGATTATTGATTTTCCTGTGTTGAAGCAGCAAGTAATGTTTGTTCTGTGTAGCTGCTTCGTATGTCACTCAGCGACAAAGCCCCGTTATGTTGTGTTGTGCACAATATATTTTATGTCGGCAAATAATTTGTTCAGGAATTTCTTAAATTCCGACAATAACTTTGCCTTACCTACGTGCTGCGGCCGGGTTTACGATACATTCACCACTGTGCGTTCTAAACAGATTTGGTAAGCGACCCGCTTCCAATCCGGTATAAAAAGCTTATACCGGTGTCCTGGGGTGCTGCTTGGCGTGCCCAGATAAAGCAGTGGCCTCAACATGGGTAATCTCTCATATGTAATATCCGGTGCATCTTGAAGATGTTAACTTGCAGGCGACGATAATCTAGGGTGTACACACCCAGTTTCTTACACCGGTCCTCGTAGAGCACACCTCGAAAATAGGGAATCAGCCGGGTGGCTACATGCTGTAATCGCTCAATTTTGCTACCTCGATCTGGGTGATAAGATAATACGCGGAAGAGCCATATTCTAGCATTGGTCTTTTTATTGAGGCGAGCGACAAACTCTTCTGAACAAGTGCTGAAACTGCGCGTGAGCGCCCAAAGCATACGAAGACTGTTGTTGTAAAGTATATTCGTATTGTCCGCAGTATTTAGGTCGTAGAGTTAAAGTACACCGAGGTGGCGCAAAAAAGGCACGGGATGCGACGGTTGACCAGCCACCGTGTAGGTTCGGCTGTGCTCACACTTACCCAGCCTCATGTATTCCAACTTGACCGGTTTGATCGGAACGTTGACCACCGAAGACCAAGTGGAGAGGCGGTCGAGGTGCCGCTGAGCAGGTCACAAACATTGGATGTTCGGATTACTCTCCAGACCTTTAAGTCATCTGCGAATAACGCATAAGGTGATGAAGTAGCTGAAGCACATCGTGTAAATGGATCAGGAATAAAATCGGCCTAGGTACAGTGCCTTAGGGCACGCCACTGCTCGATGGATACCAGTCGGTTTAACGGTTGTCTACCTGGACCCTCCACTTTTGATCAACAAGAAAACTCTTGATCCATCGATGCAACAATTCGCCAATACCCCACACCCACAGCCTGTCGAGGAGCACTGCATGATTTACCTTGTAAAATGTCTTACTGAATTCACTATAGATGACGTCTACCGACTTGGCTTGGTTCAGCGCTTGTAACCATTCGTGCCATGTCAACAGAAGGTTAGTGATGCACGAGCGCCCTTTTACGAAACCATGCTGTGCAGGGGTCAATAGGCTTTTCGACTCGAGAAGCTGCAGTATACTCTTCTTCACGATTTTCTCAAGCGTCTTTGCCAAAACAGCGGTCAGGTCGATCGGTCTCTAGCTATCCACTTTGCTTGGGTTAACACCATTTCATATTGGCTTAACGACTGAACATTTCCACTCGCCCAGTACTAGTGCAGTGGACAGTTTCCTGTTGAACAGCTCAGTTACCGAAGGCGAGGTGATAGCCTAAGGGACTTGAGAATCAGTGGGTGGATTCCATCTGACCCGGCAGACTTCCTCCCGTCAAGACTTGCCAGAAGCTTGCTTACATATTTAATGCTGCAGTACAGACTGCCTAATTCAGCGGGAGCGGTACCCTTTGAACTGGTTACAGACACTTGACCGCTTTCAAATACGGAGGCGAAGTTCGCCGCCAATACGGACGCACCATCTGTGCTCGGGGTTAGAAACTGTCCATTTGGGCCTTCCAATACTAGCACTTTACCTGCAGGCATCATTCGCAGCTTCACGTAGGCGAAGATACTCTGCGGAGCAGTTTTTGCGGCAGGTGCAAACTGATCTTCGAAGCAGCTGCGCTTTTTTGTTGTCAATTTGTTGCAGAGATTTAGTGGTACACTGTACCCTTTTAGTCCTAATCAGAACCAGATAACACAAAGTTGTTTCATAGTATGCGTCTGTGTCGGGCTAGTTTGCTATACTCCTTTTCGAACCACTATGGTTTGACTGGACCAAATTTTCGATAGTTGATGGGTGCAAATCGGGCGCACAATGATTTCACTCCCACATTAATGATAACCCAACGGGTTTAAATATACGAAACCTCTGGTAAAGACCAGTCCATCTGGCTCGCTGCTCGAAAGTGGCAATTAAAGTCGGCTTTCAATAGTTGAAGGGTGGCTCCATTGGATGAAAATACGGCAGCGGTAGTTCCAAGCTGTCTATGACCACGGAGTGTTTAATCACTCCCGTGTGATCCAAGACTTGAATATCATGCACACGTTGCTCACAGCTGGTCAGAAGCAGGTCTAAGGACGATGGAGTCGCTCGCGCAGTAATGCGTGTCGGTTGGTTGATGTCCGTGTGGCCCCGGTTTCAAAGATCAACTAAGTGAACTTCCTCTCGACTTCACACTGTCTATTGTATTCGGGGTACGTTGAAATCACCCATGGTTATGGACAGCTTACGACTCATGTGGTTGCGAATATTCGGTAACCAGTCCAAGCAGCGGCTCAATGGACAGTGATATATACCAAGCCTACGAGCATCTTGCAACGTCTGAGGTGACTCGAACACTATAACTGCTCACATAGATCATCAGTGCTTCGGTAGACGCTCACTATTCCTCCACACAAGGAAGAATTTATTTAAAGCAGGACGCCGCCTCGATCATTTGATGGTCTAGCCCAGTAGAAGCATGAGAAGCCGCGGATTTCCACTTCTTGGGCGGTTACGTCGGAGTTTAACCATGTCTCAGCAATGCCTAATACGTCTGGCCGCTGAGAGGTTACTAAGTATTACAGGTAATCGCGTATGTTCGTCATACAGCAAATGTTAGTAAAGGCTACAGCAGGCCGCAATAGGAATCGCTGGGGGCGCCTGAAACATCAGAGACCTGATAATCCGGATTCACGGAGCAATCCGAGTGACTACACGGAAATTTACAATACAGGGATTTATTTCTCCACCGGCCGTGCGTCGCATTGGTTCAGTTATCGCAAACGTGTTTTCTCTCACTTCTGGGTCTAAGTCAGCGCGCACGTGAATCTTTAGACCTTACAGCCTATTAAGGCGGAACCATATAAAATTAGGACTTGCCTCTTTGACAAACTCACAATCAAGTCGAATTTTGCTCTCGGTTCTCTTTAACCGAGACGGGCGATATGTGTACCTTTGAGCCTACCCTCATCCACGTTGAGCAGTCTATTAATCACAGTTTGCAAAAAGTCGACTTCACGTTATTAGCGTACATGTGGATTGGAATCACAACATTCAAGTGCGTGAAAGACCATGAGGCTGCGTCGCCTCAGGTAGCTCTAGTTTGTTCTTGGTTTTCTTGCTACTTGCATTTTCCTTAAGTTATCGCAAATTTGCTTATTGAAAATTAACGCTTTAGTGTCAACTAAAGAAATCGTGGACCTTGAAGACGAGTCTGCCGGAGCTTTAGCACTTTGCTCTAGGGATACATTCGCTGTCTTACTAAGCGCTGGAGTTTCTCTGATTGTGGTGCGGAACCAATCGAGCTTCGAGTTTTAGTGTATTTTGTTCTACTGATTCGCTTATCAGGCTTTTCGGCACCATTATGTCAAAGTTTAAACTAACGTTGCTTACAAATGGTCTTAGAAAGTCGTGCTGAATGCCTTGAAGTACTGAAAACCGGTACACAGACAGACCAATGCACGATATATGAAACTTTATGCTGCACAACCTGAATGTAATTGTATTTGCGCGATGTCCGACGACTTTAGAGCAATACCACAAGGTGTCCGCTTTGCCTTTCCAAAATAGGCACTGATCGGTACGGAAGGATCAGCGTAATTTAGAAGCATAGACATAATGAACGAGTACAGGTAGTAAATTAAGTAAATTCAAATAACTAATGTAAGTGAACTACATGAGTATTTATCTCTTAAAACGAATGTATCGATGAAAATAACGAGGTAAACTGGCTTGACGAGGACACAAGTAAAATATGATAAGTACGGATGATAACCAATGCAGTCTAGAACGAGAGGATTACTGCCGAAACCGGTTTAAATTATATTACTGGATGATCCATATTCACAAATAATACCGAAGTAAACAATTAAAGACAATAGTGTACGATATATGACAAAGAAAACATGAACAAACTGTCCTGGGAGCTGAGCGATATTTTTCGAACCGGCCGCCGTCGCCTTGCAGTTGTTGAAGTAAATGATTGTCAATTTACGCGATATTGCTCGCTTTATCAAGCTGCATCAGTAAAGCGAATTATGGATCAGGAACCCAAACTTGCAGCTGAATGAATTACTAGCGTAGCAGCGCAACAAAATCATGAAATCACGCCGACGAAAAGTCGGTGACCGTTTGTTCAGTTAGATCCATTTCATTTGGTTTCTTACAAAACAGCGGCCCAATCCTCCTCCAAATCCAAGCACAAGTAACTGGGATACAATTAGATATCAGATAAAAGCAAGAATAAGTTACTTCATCTGGTTTCCAATCACACACGTCACGTCATAGTGGAGGAAACTGCCAGACGCAATCCTACTACATAATGATAGACTGCCGCACAGCAATGTATTGAAAATTTGCAGCACAGTACCACACAGCTGACATTATGAGGCGGTTGTTCGGCAATCCAGGCGTTAAAGTTTGTTCTTCGTTGTTAAAAAAGTGTTCTAATATTCTACTCTTCAAATCGTCTTTGTCATACATAATTATCACATAAAATATCTGACTAAAAATATCCCCGGGCTCAAAAATGTTATTTGTTATGGTATTGTGCAATCGGCATTCGTATCAATAATACTTCCAACAACTAATTGAAACGTCAATTTTGGATGACACGTTTTGTGTTTGGCTTGCAACGCGCAATATATATGTGGACCGCGATTCATATTTAAGTGAACTTTGGTCATAGCCATCACCGTGACCTTTGACGAAGCGATGGAAATTGGGTTTAGCTCGCCATGACCCTGTAGCCAAAGGGGTAAATATTCGGGCTATTATTCGAATGATTGCGTTTTGGACACCTGCCAACTCCACCTGATGAGATAAAATGACATGGAAACGCTGGGGTTATGTAGTGTTTTTGGGCGGACAACACCAAAATTCCATGCACTTTCAACAAACTTTCGAAACACCGTCCATATTCGGGCTCTGAGACATGTTCTTTTAGAACTTCTGAACATTTACCACTCAGTGGTGAAGGCACATAGGGTGGGAAACTCGCAACATATTTGGTGCCAAAACCTGTATCTGTGTCCACTTCAACTGCATGATTCCTAATGTATTTAGATATATCTTACCAAGGTAAATTTTTATTTGATTGCATGGAATTTACCGTACGCAATATTATAACAAACTTCCTTATTTGCTCACATAACTGTGATGCCTGGAATGAGTTGTGGGAGTGTATGGTAGGAGCAACCATATTTTATATGTATTGCATTGCAAAATAACTGCATCCATAATGTATTTGTTTTACCAAATATATGCTACAACGGGATCTCTCAAGAGATTATGGCGAATTATGCCTATACCTGTGCTAAGTAAAAAAATAATTACTGTTTTTGACCTTCAAAACAGGCAAGCATGAATAACCTCTATATCCTCAAACGTTGGTTACTCATCTACTTAAACGTTTTAGGATGTAAGGTAATTAAGTCAATTCTTTCTAAGTAATCAATTTGTAACATACAGCTAGCAAAATGCTAGGATAAATTGTTAATAGTCTAGTTGGTTGTTTGCGTAGTTATGCGGTCAATAATAGGATGCCAACGATTATGGATGTGGTAAGCGTTTTCAAAACAAGAGGTCATTAAGATGACTTATTCCGTTTTAAATATAATGGCAAGTTTCTACCACCACACCGTGACGTGTATAGTATACTAATAACGGAATACATTATATTCCCAATAATTAGCGTCAGGTATTCTAAGTTGTTAATTATTAAATCGGAAAGGAAATATTTACAATAATATTTGCAACACGATTATAGGGACCAATTTGTGCTCGAACTGATTTTTTAACACAGGAGTTTGTATTTTGCCATGTATCAGGGTAGCGGTGGCAAGTTATTTCACCTTTGCTTGTATACGTTTGCCTGAAACTGTCGTCAGTTCATAACATTGTTACATAAGAACTAACTTTTTTAATAATTTTATCTGCAGTTGGAGTGAACATTCAATCATGCAAACTTATTAGCAAATTGTAGGGTCGGTGCTAGAACCGTCTGAGTTTGAAATCATTCTGACGTAGGTTTTCCATGCCATCAGCCAGAACCTAGTTCCTAATCGGTGATGCTTAGGCAATACTCAATAGTATTTTGTGTGTGCAATTCTTTTGTTGTTGGTTTTCCTAACTGGGGGCATTCTATGTTCCGTACGATATTATAATCCAAACACAGCTGTCGGTGAAGTTTAGCAAAATTACCTCCCTGGCTTGAAGCGTAGCTATCAAAGCCAGCACCTGTATATGTCAATTGCAGCAAGATTTATAACATACTGGAATTCAAATTGCAAGGGATCACTGACTCTCCCTTGACTGCATTGAAACACTGTGTGACCTCATGCAGATATATGCCACCTAATGTAATATATGTGTAATACTGTGAAAAATGGAATGCCTAACAAGCCCCGTCGGATTAAACGATTCAAAAAAACAAAACATGTTGAAAGGAAAATAATTTTGGGAATTCATTATGGTGAGGCTGAGAAAGGATTTGGAGAGTGGAGATGTTTACCTGATAAGATGGACAGATCCAGCTGGTTTGGAAACACATGTTAGGTTGCCTTATGTATCCTCCTAGATAACACAAGATTTAAGATGTAACGCAAATGTGGTAATAATCCGTCAAGTTGTTTTTATAGCAGTAGTTTGGGCATAGCATAACGTAATTTATAAGAACTCTCCCTGGATGACATATTCGAAGAGGGAGGATATTTCGACGGCATTCTAATCCACCAGAATTTGTTGTCTGCTTTAACTGACGACCACTTGATTTGGTGTCGTGGTTCATTTTCAGAAATGACAAAATGTGTGTGCTGAATTCTTCAAAATCTATTACACCGTTATTTTAACCTGCAAACGCCGATGTAGACTGGTGTATATTCCTAGGGACTTCGATCTAAACAGTTAAAACATACACCTAAGTTCTTAGGTTTCCTTCCTTGGGAACTCGCGAGCCATGCCTGTATGGTGTATACCACTGTCGGTCGTACGAAGTTTAAATGATTTGTAAACATATTGAGGGTTCAAACCGTTGGAACGCTGTGAGCAAACGACCAATGTGTTTCCCAATGTGCTCGATTTCTAGTTTTCTTTGTGCAGCCAGCATCGTTCTGGGCCGTTTTCCAAAATGTACTTGTCTGAGGGTCCTTCAGAAAAATGTGGTCTCCTACTGTGTACACGTTCGCCGGCTGATGACTCAGGTGAATCCTCTTGCAGTTATCCATGTTTAACTTAGGTAGCCCCCTCGTTAACAACGCATACACGTAGACAAGTTCATTTTGAGGAAATTAGTGTTCTGCATTGCTCTAAATCTCTCGCCTCTAATGAACGTCATTGGCAGAAAGCAGAAAATCAGAGGCATTAATTTTGTCATATTCGCTATATACCAGGAATAGGTGCAGTCTCACCGGCGAGCACTTTAAAAATGCATTCAACATTAATACTTCCGCACATTTATCTTACCAAACCCATGAAGTCAGTTTTGCTGAATGTACTTACTAATCTACCCGATAGTAAATTCCCAGGTTTCATATTTCGGTATTTTGTGATAATGGCTGCGGATAGCGCCCTCCGGTCGGTTATTTTTGGCTGTGTTGACAAGATCACTTTGTGTTAACTTTCTGCGTTCATTGGAAGTATTTCTTGGAAATTGAGCTACAATTCAGGTTCATTTCCGATTCTGAAATTTCCGGCCAGAAAAAACTTGTATTTCATCGTTTGGTTTCGGCGATCATGCTATCGCCACTTTCTTCGTCAATTGGCCGCCATCTTGTTTTCGGATTATTCGCAATGCCGAAGCAGTCATCCTGTGGTACTTGCTCCAAAACCTAGTCGGATACCGTGCAAATGCCCTCACGTGTGCATTTTGCCAAGTTAAATACCATATTTCATGTGTTGGATTATCAGTTGAGCAGTTTCATCGCCTTCGCGAGATCCAACACGATTTCGTCCGAACTATATGTGAAAATTGCCGAAATCAGATACAGCCAGAAAGAGCAAAGCCGAGGTGTAGTCCTCAGCGTTTCGTTGCGAACAGCTCCGTGTGTTTGGCCCAACAACCTAGCGCGAAGAGCCTTCAGGTTTCGGCTCAGTCGTCCTCCTCTACCCGTGCAAACTCACTGACACGAAGTCCAACCGTTGTGAGAAGCCCAGTTGCACCTGGGCTAAATTGTTTACCTTTGTTGAGTCCACCGGACACTGATGTCCCAGCAGGTGAATGTCTGAGTGCTGAAGACCAGTGGAAAGATCAGAGGACGAAATTACGAAGGAACGTTGGGCGTTTACGTTCTGTAAGTCAACAGTTAGCCAAACCACTTGAGGCTGGTAGTATACTTCGCCCTGCAAGGCCAACCTCGTCCGACCAGAGGCGTTATAATCTCGTGATCTTTCACGCACCGGAGTCCAGTGATCCATCACCCCAAGTGCGCTACGATCACGATGTCGAGTTTTTACAGGGTCTAATTGATAGACTCTTCGACGCTGGTGAGGACTCGGTAAAAGTGAGGCAGATTACCCGTCTTGGAAAGCAAGGTGATCAACAAAATCGGCCTATGAGAATCACTTTTGTGGACGAAGCCAGTCCAAGACTTATCATGTCTCGCCTAAGTAGGCTGAAAGGTTTGAAGATCCATGTTCGTCCCGACCTGGACCCAGTAGACAGGGAGCGGCTCAAGTCTGCCATCATTGAGTTGAAAAGACGCACTGGTGAGGGGGAAACAAATCTTCGTATCGTAAATTTTCGGGTGGTTTCCAACAATCCGCGAATCAGGTTATTAATAATGTATTGCCTGGGGGTCTTTTGTGGACGGAGTGGGTAGTACAGGTATGCATCTGTTGTGTAGTGGTGGTGTTTGTTTGGGTCTGTGTGTGGTTGTTGGTGTTGGTTGTTTTGTGGGGGGGGGTGGGGGGTTTTGGGGTTTTGTGGTTGTTGTGTTGGTTGTTGTTTTGGTGGTGGTTGTGGTTGGTTGTTGGTTGGTTTTTGGTGTGGTGTTGGTGATCGGCGGGGTGTTGGGTGTGGTGTTGTGTGGTTGGTGTTGGTTGTGGGTGTGGTTGGTGGTGTGGGTGTGTTTGTGGTGGTTTGGGTTGGTGGTGTTGTGTGGTTGGGTGTGTGGTGTGTTGGTGTTGTGGTGTGGGTGGTGTTTGTGGTGTTGTGTGTTGTGTGGTGGGTTGGTGTTTGGTGTGGTGGTTGTGTGTGGTTGTTGTGTGGTTGGTGGGTGTGGTGTGTTGTGTGTTTGTTGGTTGTGGTTGGGGGGGTTGTGGTGTGGTGGGTGGGTTGTGTGGTTGGGTGGTGGTTGGGTGTGGGTTGTGGGTGTTGTGGTGGGGTTTGTGTTTGGTTGGATGTGTGGTGTTGTTGGTGTTGGTGTGATTGTCTGGTGGTGTCTAGGTTGTGTGTGTTGTTGCTGATGTACTGGCTGTGTCGTGGTGGCTGTTAATGGTGTGGTGGTTTGGTGCGCGGATGTTGTGGGGTTCTTTGGTTGATGGGGTGGTGGTGGGTGTTGGTTTGTCGGTACTAACCTTGTGGTGGTGCCGTGGTGATGGTGTGTGTCGGCTGGTTGGAGCAGGGGTGCATTGTTGGTATGGGTGTTGGTTGTGCTGTGTTGATGACTTGGTGTGGTGCGTGTGATGGGCTGGAGATGAGTGGGTTTGGTTGGTCTGGTTGTGGATTTTTTGGTGAAAGTTGTTGGGTTGGTGCTTGGTGTGGTGATTGGGACGTGAGTGTGCGGTGTGGGTAATGTTGATGTGCGTATGGTTTCCGTGTAGTGTGTGTATGTGTGATGAGTTTGTGGGTTGGCTGTGTGTTGTGTGGAGTGCATTGGTTGGGGTGGTGTGGTTGGGTGGTTGTGGTGATGTGGGATTGGTGATTGGTGAGTTACTGGTGGTTGGTGTGTTGCTGGCTGTGGTAGCGTGTTTATGGGTTGATGGGTGCTAGTGGTGTGGGCGTGGTATGGTGTTGCTGGTTGTTTTAGTGGTGGATGGAGGATTGCCTGGGTTGGCTTCGTACCGTGTTGTTTGGGTTGGGCTGTTTGACGGTGGTGGGTGTGTGTTGGAATTGGATTATTGTCGTATGTTGTGCGGTAACTTTATTTGTGAGTGACTTGGGGGTGGTGATATGTGCGCTTGGTATACGTGCCTCTTGTATTGGTGGTCTTGGGTACTGTGTGGTTATTTGGTGGGTTGGGTATGGTGGCTGTTTGTGGTCATGTGGTACTGTTCGTGTGTATTGGTCTGCGTAGGAATGGTAGTTTTGGTCGGTCGTGGTGGTTATGAGCGTTGGGTGTCTGTGGAGTGCTTGTGTGGTGGTGGGTTCCGAAATCTGTGTAGTGATGTCTTGTCAGTTGTGTGTGTTGATGGCTTTTGTGTCGTCAGGTCCTGGGTGGTTGTGTGGTTGTGGGGTCTGGTTGTGTCTGTGGTGTGTGGGCGTGTTTGTGTATTGTAGTTCTGGTGGGGGCATGCTCCGTGGCCTCTGGTCTTGGCGTGTGTGTGGTGGTTGGTGGTCTGGGATGTGTGTGTGGGTGTGGGGGTGATGTTTGGTCTGCTGTTCGGTGGTTGTGCTGGTCTGTGCTGGTGTGCGTGTGGCAGCGCTGGTAATGACGGTTGCTGGATTGTGAAGGGGGGGAGTTGGGGGTGTTGGGGCTTATGGAGGAGGGTGTTTTGAGTCAGGTGAGGGGGGGTGTGTGGTGGCAGGGGGTTGAGTGGTGGGTGCTGTCGGTTGGTGTCTTTGTGTGGTGTACGTGTTGGGATGTACTTGGTTTTGTGAGTGTGGTGAGTTCTTGGTATGTGGGAGGGTTGGTGTAGTTTGTTGTTTGTGGGGGATAGGGAGGGGGGTGTGTGTGGTGTGTTTGTGTTTGTTGTTCTGTCTGTGTGTGTGGTTTGGTGGATGTGTGTTGTGGCTACGCTGGATTGGGGGTTTTGTCGTTGGTATTTTTTGTGGTTCAGGGGATGATGGTATATTCTTCGTCTTTGTGGCTGTCCTTATTTGGGTGGGGGGTTGGTGGGTTTTGGGTAGGTGTTTTGAAAGTGTTGAGTGAGATGTGTGTTTGTTGTAGTGGTATTGGTCTTTGTGTTGAGTAGGGAATGTGGGTTTTAGGGGATCGGGTTAGATGGAGGTGTTCAACTGGGGTGTGTGTGGTGTTGTGTGTTGTATGTTGGATTGGTGTGGTTGGTGTATGTTTTTTGTGTGTTTGTTGTTCTGTTTGTTTGTGTGTGGATTGTTGCTGTTTGTTGTTGGGGTATGTGTAGGGTCGAATGTGCCTGTGTTTTGTGGGGGCGGTTCTGTAGTGTGTTTGTAGTGGTTGGTGTGTGTTTGTGTTTGTTGGGTGTTGGCTGTTGGTGTGTGATGTGAGTACTTTTGTGTTGATGGCTTTGTGTGTGTGTAATTGATGTGTTTTGTTGTGGTTGGATGTGGTGTGTTGTGGTATGATACTTTTTGGTTGTGGTGTTTCGTTCTTGTGTTTTGTTTGTGTGTGGTGGTTGGTGGTGTGTTGTAGGTGTGGTGGTGAATGTGTCGTGTTGTGTGAAGGGTGGGTGAAGTGTAGGATTTAACTTTGTGGGTGTTGTGGGTGTGTTGTGTGTGTGTGATTAGTGTGTGGTGATGATCTTTTGTGCGGGGGATGGGGGGTGAATTGTCCATTTTGTGTGTTGCTGTTGTTTGAATTTGGTTGTTTAGCCCCTTTTTTTTTTTGATGAGTTTTCGTGTTGGTTGTGTGGTTGTTGGTGTTTTGTGTCTGGTATGTGAGATGGGGGAATGTTGTGGGTGAATGGTTAGTTGTTCCTGGTTGTGGTGATGTGGGTTTTGGGTGATGGTGTTGTTGTTTGGATGTGTGTTTGTTGGAGATAACGTAGGCATTTGGCCGTGTTTTGTGTATTGAGATGTGTGTCGTGGTTGGTGTGTTGTTTTGTGTGCTGTGTGGGTTTGTGTGTTGTGTGTGTTGTGTGGGTGTGTGACTGTGTTGGGTGTTTCGGTTGATGTTGCCGTTGTGTTGTGTGTGGTGTGTTGTGGGTTGTGTTGGTGGTGTTGGGTGTTTGGGTGGGTTAGTGTTGGTAGTAGGTTGAGGGGTGATTGGGGCGTTTGTGTTGGTTTTATGGTTGTGTTGTGTTGTTTGAGTGGGTGTGTGAGTGTGTTGTCCTGGTGGATGTGTGGTTTGTGTGGTTCGCTGGTGTGTGAAATGTGGTTGTCCTGGATGTTGTTGTGGTGTTTGGGCTGTTTGGGTGTGTGTGTTGTGGTGAGTTGTTTGTTGTTTGTGGTTTGGTGTGTGGGGTGGGGTAGTGTGTGAAATCAATGGTGTTGTTTCTGTTGGTTTGTGTCGCATGGTGTGTTGTGGTCTTTTGTTTGTGTGACTGGATCTGCTGTGATGGTGGTGTGTGTGTTCATGCTGTGGGTGTGACTGCTTGTGTGTCTGTTTTGGTTGTATTGGTGTGTCTTGGGTTGAGTGTGTGGGGGGGGGGAGTGTAGTTGGGTTCTTTTTGGGGGGCTTGGGTTTGGTGTGTTTGTTTCTATGTTGTGATGTGGGTTTTTTGTGTGTTGTGTGGTGTTGTTGGGTGATTGTTTTGTTGATGTTTGGTGCTGCTTGTTTGTGTCGTTTTGTTTGGATACTTGAGCGTTGTTATTTTTCAATTCTGGATGTAGTGCTGTGTTGTTTGTTGTTTTGATTGTTTTCTTGCTATGGTGTGTTTTTATTATTGTGTGTTTGTTGTGTATTTTGTAATTTTTTTGATTCGTCTTGTTTTTGTCTTTTGTGGGTTGTTGTTGATTTGTTGTGTTTTGTATGGTTGATGTGTGGTTGTATGTGTTGTTTGTGTTTGGTGTTGTGTTGTTTTGATCCTAAGTGTTTTGTGTGGTGGTTGGCTCCTGGGGGGAGTGTGTGATGCTTGCCGTTGGCCATGTGGTGTTGGTTATTTGCTTTGGGTGTATTTTTTCACGTTGGGCCGGTGTGGTAGGTGGTTATTATTGGGTATGGTGTGGGTGTGGCGTGGGTGGTTTGGTGGATCGTTCCTGGTGGTGTCTTGGTGGTGAGACTCTCCCGCTTTGTTTGGAATTGCGGTGCTGGTGTGTGTATGGCGTTTGTGGGGTGGTGATCGGTGTGGTCCTCTGGTTGTGTGGCGTTTGGTTTTTGGGTGATTGTTTGTGTGTGTGTATGTTTGTGTTGGTGTTACATGGCTCGTGGTGGGATCCTGGTGTGTGGGGGGACGGGCCGGTTGGTTTCGGGTGGGGTCTAATCTTTTGTGTGTTGTGGTGGTGACGTGTTGGGAGAATTGGGCTTGTGGCCTGGTGTGCTCTCCCTGGGTGTGGGGGTGTGGTTTGTGGTGGTGTGTGGTAGGTCTGTGGTGTGCTGTGGGTTGATGGTTCGTCTTTTGGGGTGGCTGTGTGTGGGTTTTGTGAAGTTATCGAAGCTACCTTAGTTTGGTGAGTGGTTACAGTGGTATGCTGGGTCTGGGGTTTTGTTTCCATTTTGGTTTGGAATTGTTGTAGTATTCGTGGACTCAGTGTGATTGTCCTTGTCTCCGATCTTTATGTCATGTTGAGGTGTTCAGGTTTGATGTTGGTGTGTTGGTTCCTGATGTTCGGGTGTATTTTTGAGTGTGTTGTTGTCTTGTTGTTCTGGATGGTGCTGTTGATTGTTGTGTGTTGCTGTAGTGTTGTGTGAGGTGTGTGGGTGTGTGGTGTCTTGCGTTGTGCCATGTGTTTTTGGTTTTGTGGGATGTGTAGCTTTGTTTTGTGTGGGTGGGATTTGGTGGTGGTTTCTGTTGGTCTGTTGGTGGTGCTTGATTGGGTCGTGTGTCTGGGGTTTGGTGTTTGTGGCTGTTTTTGGGTGCTGTGGGGTGGTGATCGTGACAGCCCGAAACGCAATCGGAGTTAATCTATGTTTGCTGTATGAATTTTTGTGTGTGTTGTGATTGGTTGGTGGGCGTAGTGTTGTGTGTCTGGTGTGTGTTTGTGTTTTGTGGTGTGTGTGGTATGTCGTGTGGTTGGTTGTTGGGTGTTGGTTGTGGTTAGGTTGTTGTGATGTGTTTGTTTGCTCTTTTGTGTTGATGGGTTGTGTGTGTTTGATGTGTGTGATGGATTTGGGTGTTGCGTGGGTGTTGGGTGTGAGTTGGATTTGTGTGTGTAGGGTGGTTTAGAGTGTTGCGACTGGTTTGTGTGTGTGCTGGGACTTTGTTGTTTTGGTGTATGGTTTTGTGATGTTGGTTGGCTTTGTGTTGCTTGAGTGTGTGTGGGTGGTGGTGTTAATGTGTTGTGAAATTGGCTTGAGGCTA
Source organism: Dicrocoelium dendriticum (assembly GCA_944474145.2). Taxonomy (NCBI): domain Eukaryota; kingdom Metazoa; phylum Platyhelminthes; class Trematoda; order Plagiorchiida; family Dicrocoeliidae; genus Dicrocoelium; species Dicrocoelium dendriticum. Next base: position 125,574,642 of record OX104065.1, read on the forward strand.
TTGATCGCCATGTGTTGTTGATGTGTGTTCGTGGTGTGGTTTAGGTGAGGGAGAGGAGTGTGGGGAGTTGGCTGTTGGGTGGTTGTTTGTGAACACTGGTGTGTTGGTGTGTGTATTGTGTGTGGTTTGATGCTTGGGTTGATAGTGTGTGTGTGTTGAGTATGGTTGCCCACGTTAATCTTTGAGTGGTGTGTGTTGGTGTCGTTGTCTGTGTTGGGGGGGTTGTGTGTTGTTGTGATGTGACATGTGTGTTGTGTGTGTGTGTGTTGATTGTGTGTGTTTGTGGTTGGTGTTGTATTTTTTAAACGGTTCTGGCTTTGTTGTGTGTGTGTGTTGTTGGGTTTGTGTTGTGAATTTGGGTTGGTGTGTGTGTGTGTGTTGTTGTTCGCCCCCCTTGGTGTGTGTGTCGTGGGGTTGGGTGGTGGAGGTGGATGGTGGGGGACGTGGTGTTCTTGGGGTGTGGTGGGGTTGTAAATTCAGGGGTTTGGGGGGGGAGGTTGGTCGATGGCTCGGTTGCTGTTTTTGGTTTACTGCGTTGGTGGATATTGGTTGTTGTACTGGTGTGCTGTTACTGGTGGGGGATTAGTTTGATGTTTGTTTGATTGTGGTTTTGTGTAATTTGTTTGATGTGTTTTGTTGTTGTTGTGGGTAAATGGTTGTGTATCTGATTTGTGTTTGTGGCCAACCTTTCGTGATTTTGTGATTGATTTGGATCCATGGGGATGTTGGATGGTTGTTTGTGATTGTGAACATTGGTAAAATTTTGTGTGGTAGTTGTGTGGTGATGTCTTGTGGGGATGTATTGTTGTATGTGAGGTGTTTGATTTTGTGCTTTGTGGTGTGGTGTTTT
>OX104065.1:125575950-125620277 GCA_944474145.2 Dicrocoelium dendriticum
TGGTCTGCAGTGGTTAACCTTCCGATTAACCCTGCTAAGTCTCAAATTATGAGGTTGGGTAAGTGTGAGCACAGCCAAACATACACAGTGGCAGATCAACCGCTGCATCCCGCGTCTTTCGTGCGCGACCCCGGTGTGCTCTCACTCTGCGATTTAAGTCCATTGACAACACGAATAGGCTGTACCAAAACAGCCTTCGGATGCTTTGGGCGCTCAGGAGTAGCTTTAGCACTTGATCAGAAGGAATTGCTACCCGCCTCTTCGTCTCGATAATTCGACCAATGATAGAGTACGGCTCTCACGCATATTGTCTCATCACGCTGGGCGAGGTAGAAAAGTTTGAGCGGGTGCAGCATGTAGCCACTAGGCTAATTCCCAACTTACGAAGTATGCCATATGAAGACCGATGTAAGAAACTACGGCTGTACACCCTAGCATATCGTCGGCTGAGGGTTGACCTAATCATGACGCACCGGATATTACACCTTACTGCTTACCCCATGTTGAGACAACTGCCTCATCTGCGCACCCCAAGTTGCACGCGAGGACACCGGTACAAATTTATCGTACCGCAGTTGAAGCGGGTAGTTCACCAACTCTGTTTCCAACGTAAAGTGGTGAATACCTGGAACAACCTGCCGCAGCCGGTAATAGAAGCGAATTCAGTGACCGAATTTAAGAAGCTTCTAGACAAACACTTTACAGCGGCAAAATATAGAGAGCGGAACGATAATTAATACGTTAATGTCCAAGAGCGAGAATGGATGCAGCTACACAGAGTATGCTCTACTCGCTGTTTCTAATCAATATCATATCAGTATCAGTATCATCTTCTGGCTCAAATGAGGTAGACTGTGGTGCTCTACAATTACTTTTTCATGGTCGTCACATATTTTTAAATTTACTAAAGTACTTGTGCTTTTCAACGAGCCAAATCAATTGCTTTTTGCGGATTACATCAATATATAGCGGGAAATAGACTTTCAGAAATATACTGAGAAACAAAAACGAAACATATCTCCCAACAACTAACAGTCAAAATTTGACTTTTAACTTCCTACTTATAACTAATTACATACATATTATTTTAACCAATGATTGCTCAATAAAGGATGCTGATTGCATGTTCGGCTTTTCTCAATACTCGGTACTTTCGGACAACCTTGTCCTTCTGCCACTGAGTACGATAGCAACTCGCCGCATGTCAACTGATATTATAACATGCAGATGCCTGAAGGAACATTTATTAAGTAAATAAATTATCGAAAAGCTCGCAGGAAATACTCATCTTACTTCCAGTTCCATGACGCTAACTGGAATAAAATACTCTTCACCAGGTGCCAAGATTTTCATTAGTCAGAAAAGAGCGTCACAGAGTTTGATGCATGTATATACATACACTTTAATAAACAATCATAACTAAGCAGTAGGTTATTGAAAAGAATGGTCTGTCTTATATTAATTAGCAGACGCTTGTCAAGGTCATCCTTATACACGCGTGACGTGCGTGCTCCTGGTTCATTTGAAATATTCCCCCCTATTATCTCTCTCCACCTTCTCGCAGCGTTGTCACTTTACGCTCGTTCGAACCGGATTTACCAGATGTACAGAGTGATCCATCAAACGTGGAGATGTATTCTACGATTAGAGGCTTTGCCATCACCAACAGCTTTTACTGGCATCTATGATTAAGCGCAAGCGTTTAATTCAATCATATTGAGCCAATTGTCTTTCTGTGCGACACCATTCGGTACAGAATTATCAAGACAGGCCGAAAAGTCTAAGCTTATTCCGATCCAGTGTTTATCAACACAGCTGTGAAAGAATCTGTGACCTGTGATCTGTCAATCTGTTTTCAACGCTCTGTTCAGATTCCAGTCACTCGCCATTCCTTGTGAACTTGTCAGCCAGTGCGGCTGCATAACCCATCACACGGACCGCGCAACTACGCCGACCGCTCAGTTGACCTTGCAGCCACCACGCTCGCCTGACCGATGTGCGCCGCTCTCAAAGCTGTAAAAGTACAGAACGCTAACCAACCCACTGGGTCAGGTAACGACACCAAATTGAATGGCAGAAAGGCGAAACCGAAGAGAATCCCATCGAAAGGCATTTGCGGGTTAGGAGAATGTCATAGGGTAGTAAAAATCGGTCTGGCTTGTTCGCACTGTTTAGCATGGTACCATAAGAAATGTGCAAATATGTCCCAACAACAGTTACGGGAGCGAAATAGCTCCCAATATGCATTTTGGTTCTGTACTGCGTATTCCACCATCCCCCTCGTTAAGTGCTTGCTTATCCTAGCTGAGAAATGCGACCGGTTAATCACAGAAGCAGAGCAGAGGATAAATCATAAGCTTAATTCAATGGAAGCGAGTATGGACCACAGAAGCGTAGCGGCTGATAAGCAAAGGAATGCTGAACAATCGGCTTCCCCTGAACCGCAACCAGCCATGTCTCCATCTCCGTTGTCTTCTCCAACTTTGGTAGAATGCCGGGCAAAAACAGACTGTACCTACGTGAATCAAGCATTACTCACAGCAACGAAAATCAGGCACCATTTAAAACGTCTGGTAAATCAAATTCCACTAGACCTGACATCTAGCATTAACAAGGATGAATCAGCCAAACCCCAACCCTTGGAACCTGTAGCTCAAATATCTCTTGTCGAGACTAAGCCTCCCAGAACATCAGTTACATATGCAGAGATTACTGCAAGGGTCCTCCGAGAGGTCGCTGTTGCGTCGTTTTCCATTGTAAACACCGTTAAACCAAATGGAGAGAAAAACAGCAAACAATCACTTGTCAACAAGTCAGGCCAAATGAGTACCATGCCTTGTAGATCGACGAAAAAGGGATCCAACAACAGTGCCCGGAGTGTTGTATGCTCAAATGTTCCTGAATCTACTGCCATCACATTGCGGGATAAGTTATCGGACGACCAAGACCAATGGAACTCATTGTGTATGCAGATGAGTATCAAAGCCAAGCCCATAAACTTGTTACGAATTACTCGTCATCCGAATTCGCCACAGTTTGGTGAACCCAGACTTATTCGAGTAACTCTAGAATCCTCCACCGACGTAGAAAAAGTTTTGCTCTCCGCGAGCGCGCTAAAACACGAATCCTGTGGGGTACGTATCTATCTTGATGTCCCTTGGAGCGCGCGACAACCAAAACGAAACACCGAAGGGGGCACAGCAAGCAAGACCGCCTAAACACAATCCTCATACATGGCGTGCCAGAACATCCTTCTAACGATGTTCAAGAGACCGGAAAGCACGATTTAGAACAGGGGCGGTTCATTCGTGAAACACTTTATTTGGATAATGTTGTGGCACTATTGCTTACCAGGATACCTGTCTCACCGAATTATAGAGGATGCAGCCCTAGAATCCTAAAACTTGTGGTTCACTCAGAGCAACAAGCAAACGATGTTTTAGATCGATGGCGAAGAAATTGGAAACATCTACCTTTCGAAATTCGGTTAAAGGTCTAAAACACTTTGCACAGCTCTAATATTAAAGCAAATGAAGCAGCAGGCATACCGACGAATGTACAAAAGCGCAACTTTAAAGCTGCTTTAATTAACTCTTACGTAGGTCTAAACGAAGGTTGGGACGCACCTTGGCCGAATCAAGTTGCAAACGAGGTATCAATGACCCATCAAAAAAACGAGTGAGTGCCGACCTCTCATCGGTCGGCATTCTCCCACAATTGACAGCTACACCTCTCTGCGGGCTCCTAGCGACCAAGAAACTGTCCAGCTTGTATACAAATGCTCAGGGTCTTTCTAACAGACTGGTTGAACTGAAAGGTCGCCAAGCTTCCGGGTCGTATGATGTCATTGGTATCACAGAGACATGGTTGCGTGGCTGAAGTTTCGCTACCCGGCATGTCGCTGATCCGGAACGGCAGGCTCACAAAAGGACGAGGGGTATTCCTGTATTACCGAAACTACGTAAAGTGCGAATCCGTGGAGGATTCAGACCCGCGGTTCCCCGTCTCTCTTTGGTGCCGGTTGCAGTTAAAATGCAGGGACGCGTGCCTTATGCTCTTGGTGTACCGCGCCCCTAACTCAGCACCCGAAACCAACAACAACCTAACGGCTGCTTTAAGGTGCAGTTTACAACGCAATTACACTCATATCCTTAAAATGGGTGATTTCAACGTACATTGCTTAGAAGCCCCTGCCACGATCGGAGAACAATTCAAAACCGATCTACAAGATCTAGTAACTACTGCTCCTCTTTACAACCACATCACTTTGCCCACTCGGTTCAGAACTGGTGACAGGTCGTCTGTGCTGGATCTTGTGCCTACCAACGAGGAGCATATGATTGATGCGTTGGTTTTAGACTGCCCGTTGGGTCGCAGTGATCACGCAGTCATCAGTTTCGACTTCGTCTGTTATGCAGAATATCGGAATGATAACGATGATACCGTGCGAACCATCACAAGGTACGACCGACTCGCCCAGCTAGTCAGCGCCACAACATGGTCTTTCCTCGAAGAAGAACCCCCGGAAGTCGCCTTGCTCGAGTTCGTCAACACATTCAGTCAGCTAATTGCACAGGCTGCAGAGATAAAAGCATGTAATAAGTGCAAATCCATTTCTTTCGTTAGGAGCAGAACCCGAAAATGGATAACGGTACGCAACACAGCATGGCGAGTGTACAGAGAAGCTCCAGCACCAGAAAGTTGCGACAACTACGTAGCCCAACTTAACCGCTGCACTAAACCGTTAAGACAAAGCCGCCTATCAGCAGAACATCGCAAAACCTTCAGTGCTCTCCAAAAACTGCTGTACAAGCACGTTAATAGCCTACGAAAGGTGAGGCAAGGATTTCCTCCACTCAAGACGGCTGGAGCCTCAACAAGAACGGCTATGGAAGCTGCAAACGCGCTGCGGATGCAATACGCCCCCACGTTTCAAAGGGTTTTGCCACCAAGCGATCTACCAAGCTTTGTCTTCTGCTCGCCATAACTAACTGACATCCATTTTACCGCAGAGGCTGTATTGCAAAAGCTGACTTCTCTACGCAAACACAGCTCGCCGGGTGTCGACCCCATTCGTCCTGAGGCATCGGGAGCAGCAGGAAACCAACTGGAATGAACCTTAGCTCAGTTTTTCTAGCGCTGCTTAGACCAGACCTAAGTTCCCGCCATGTGAAAGCTTGGAATAATAAGCCCGATTCACAAAGGTGGAAGCAGATCTGATGCATCCAACTACCGCCCATTAACCCTTCTTCCTATGCTCTCCAAAGTCATGGAATCCATAGACGCCGATGCGCTGGTGTGCTATCTGGAAAACTGCAACCTCATCACTCCTGAACAGCACGCTTCCCGTCGACAGCTGCTATGTACAACTAATTGCGCGCAGTAGTTGGACCGAGGCAGCCGACGCTGGAAAAGGTTTGGATGTGATCTACCCGGATTTTTCGAAGGCTTTTGATAATCTAGACAATCGGATACTACTATCCAAGCAGCAGCATTACGGGATTGGCGACCCTCTTTAAAGCTGGATAGCAAACTATCTAGTTTAACGGCAATTAGTGGTCAGAGTTCGGAGTTCTTTATCGGACCCCATGCAAGTGGAGTGTGGTGTGCCTCAAGTCTCAGTTCTACGGCCACGTTTGTTTTTGTGTTTATTGATGACCTTGCACAGGGAATCGCTTCATGCTTCCCAATGTTTGCTGACGATATCAAGATCTGGCGCAGGATCCAGGCGAACGCCGACCAACATGTGCTTCAGAGTGACTTAGATAAATTGTATTAATGGTCGGCCCAAAACGTATTGCATTTCAACGTCAGTACATGCAAGGTGCTTTCCATCCGACATCAGAGCAGCTACTCATACCGACTCAGGATGGACGTCCTGGCAACAATCAACTCTGGAACGTGACTTAGGTGTCCTGGTTCGAGATGACTTGGTTTGCTCCAGGCAATCCGGAAAGGCCTCCAAGACAGGGAACCAACACGTCGGGCTGTTGAGGCGGGCGTTGGGACAAATAAACGGCTCCATATTTTGACAAATGCTCAGTGCGTATGCTCGTCCCCATGTCGAATCTGCAACTCAAGCCTGGCATCCATGGATGAAACCTGACCTTAATGCACTGGAGCAGCCACAACGCCGGGCGCCTAAGAACGTAATTGGAATGCGCAATCTTTCCTACCAGGAGAGGCTGCGACGACTAGGATTGTTCAGTGTAAGCTACCGCAGACTACGAAGCGAGCTGATTATGACATACTTGATTCTGCGAGACCCATTTCATGTGTGCCGCCCTTTACTGCAACTCAACAGAAATACAAACCTGAGAGGCCGCTCATTAAATCTCGCAGAACAATACAGTCGTCTGGAGTGCCGCAGAAATTTCTCTTCCATTCGTGTCTGTCAGCCGTGGAATGCTCTCCCAGAATCGATCGTCTCTGCACCGACACTAACAGTATTTAAAAGACGGTTAGACGATGTACTCATTCACTTTCACTTTGTTACTTAACACTATGTCTGCATCCTATACCTGGAGTTTGTCATGAAATTAGTTGTTGTTAACTGTGGACGCTGTGAATCTAAGAGGATCGCAGGACTACAGCGAAGCACACGATAAGTCCTCATTATCATACTTTATATATTAACTATTTTATTATCCTTATTTTTCATTATTGTAATGTTGATATCCCCAAAAACTATCCAATGGGACTTGTAAGGCAATGCTTCTTAACCCGTATAAATTCACTGTTCATTGTTCAAATCTCCATAAACTCCAATGATGGAAATTAAATTCAAAAATAGCACAGATAAAAGAACGTGCGTGATGCATGAGTAACCGACAGGTTTGCAATTCATCTGCGTGAGTGTTCATCCTTCAATTAAAATTGATTATTTCGCCCTTCACTGTTTTCTGCGTTCTTGTAAGTAGTACTCAGTAAGTAGTACTCAACTGAAAATGTGAAGACGTATGTTGCGGAGTTAACTCGGGTGGCACTTCGGTGTTAAATATTGCGCTGAAATGCCACAGAAGATCTAGTTTTTTCATTCGGCAAATTGACAAATACTTATTCTTGTTGTTCTTTATTTTTGATGCCATTAGCTTAGGTTGTCATTTATGTATGTTATTTGAAGTACAGACATTTAAACTTAAGAAATTTATTTATTCTGATTTGCATCGTTTTGCTTTTACTTCCTGTAGTAATAACCACCTACACAACTTCTAACACGTTCTGCAACATAGCATATATTACCTGAACTGACTTGAACTACCAAGCTGATAGACAGAATTTGTGAATAATATCTGCAAAGGTGTTTATTTGAAAACCATTGACCCGCATATTATTACAAATGACTTTGGGTGTAGACGATACGATTGTATGCAAGTATTTAAGAGGAATTTACGGGAAAGTTGGTTGAATGCTGTCCCGAGCGGTCGCAAAACGTGTCCTCCAGCCATATTCGCCTTTAAATCTTCGGAATTATTCTCACAGAGACTTACTGCTATCATTCGATTGGGCTCCGCGAGCTAATCCTACCACTGCTTATCTTTTGGATCTGTCATTCGCTGATCACCATCAAACCGTGCTTTTCCAATTTCGAAGTCAACCGTGTTTGAACCTTATCGAAGGATTTATTTTTCTCTAGTCGCACAAGAGCCCCTGTGGTCTTAATTTAAAGATCGTTTTGAGAGCCACTCCATCATTTTACTACCATTCCTTCAAGTCGCTGTACAAAGCGGTATTTGTGAATTTGGTACGCCCTTGAAACACCCACATGTCGTCATTATACATTATTTTCCAAGTAATCTTGCTTTGCCTTAATCCTACGCTGCATCGTTGCCTATCCATTTAGCGGCTGGATCGATGGTACGCACGCCGCCTATCTACCCTAAGGAACGTGTGACTCATCTGGACGCCACACGCCTGACCCCGCTGACCTCAAACCAACGCCGGTAGCCAGAAAACGAAAAGTGAAGCGAGGTCAAACACGGTGTGTCAGTCTCTCTGTTCTCTTTCTACTCAAAACAGCACGCCTACTATGAACATATCTCGTGGGAATAGCAAAAGCGAATCATGTGCTAAGGTGGTAGAAAATGGCCTAGTGTATACCATGTGTTTGAAATCCTATCACACTACCTGCATTGGGAGGGGGACGACACAACGGTACACTAACACAGCAGAGGCGTTTTGGTTATGCCAAGTATGAAAATCTTTCCCTGTTTTAGCTGTTCAGCTGTGTTGCCGAAGAGGTGAGAAAAACTAATAGTAGCGGTCGAGCAACTGCTGGTCGCCAGGGTTAAACCCATGGGAGGAAACGTACCTGCATGTGTAAATGAAACTAACACCCCGAATTCCCAAGTATTGCCAAAGAAGAGAGCCAGGCGTCCCAACCGAACCCCAATGACGCAGCATCCAGCAGTACCAATTCCATGCTCTCTCCCTCCTATTAATAAAATCATTGTCTGCAGCGCGTCTGCCTCAACTTCTGTACAGTGTGCTGCACATAGTATTCTGTTCGCTACACACGAGACCGTAAGCTGCAGTCAACCAGAAATAGTAAGCAACTCGGCAACGTACGCATCAGTTGCCGCTAAGCAAACACCGGAAAGAGCACCGGTAACCTTTGGGCCCGGACTAGAGTAAACCAAAGTGTCGCAGTACGGATGGCACCCATCAGTGCCGTTCATAAATTCATCAAAACCACCGGATACCAATTTTCCAATTCCAAATCCAGTAGCCACCAGGCGCAACCATAGTGCCTTAAACCTTGTGTGCACAAATGTCTCCGGATCCAGATCCAATACAATTAAGTGTAGGTTGATGTAGGAACGAAATCAGTGGGTTCCATCTGTATGTCAATCGGTGTCTATGCTAATCCCACGATTTTAAAAGAAGTTCGCGTCGCCCAAACGCGTTGCACTACGGTAAACCCCGGTTACTTTGGGTAACACTAAACTCGGCGGACGAGCCTGAGGCAATTCTGCTGTCTGCGAATAGTCCTCGCAACGACTCAAGTGGAGTGAGCACAATACCTGAAATCCCGTGGAATGAACGTTCAGCGGATGCCGCTAACTGAGAGGTACAGAAAAGGTCAAGATAAGAAAACAGTGATTGCTCACGGTGTTCCTGAGATTACTGATTCCTCTCCAACACTGCTCAGATGCACGACCGCAAGCAATGGCACTACATCTGCGATGCTCTTTCCCTAGAAAATGTCGTGACCACCTCGATGACAAGGATCCCTATATCACCAAACTATAAGGGTTGCGGTCCCAGTTTGTTAAAACTTTGTTACAATCAGAACTAACAGAACAAATCATACAAAAGAGCTGGACTAAGTTCCGTTGCAGATTGCCAACAGAAATTCTTCTGAAAGCAGCGGGGACAACAGCATCTTCTGATGAAATTCCGGGAAGGCACAACTCTTCATGAGGAAGCCAACTGCAAGACCCGACTGGAAGGATTGAGTTGTGCAGTGGTTAGAATGAGCCGCATTATTCCCAATCTTTTAAATTAGGACTTTGGTTAAATGTTTCCACAGGTGGAAAATTGCATATTCTCAAGGCCTTTTAAAAATACCAGGCCAACCTTTCAGCAAGGATCATTGCAACTGTCCACACCAAGCTAGCTATGCACGCAAAGTATATGTGACTTTGCATCGGTGAGACATACGCAGCTTAATTCTGGGGGCGGATTGAGCCGTACCATGAACGGATGAGTTGACGATTTACTTTGGAAATTGCGGTTCAAGAGTTACAGAAGCGCGTTCGCCGCTTCTTTTGTCATAAGCACCAAACTATCACATTGCATGTGGCTGGGATCCAAAGCTGCGCTCTCCGGATCAGTATTACTCTGCTGTATTATTTATTAAGCGTTGTAGTGCATTTCGCCCCGAAGTCCTGTTCATGTTCGCGCTTGACCATGCAAACCAATTTGGGTCAGTGATTTTATTGATTTATATAACCACTTCTGGCAGACAATTCGGACTAGCTTCATAAGCGCAAGAGAACGATTCCTTCAGAGCCGTGCACGTTTATGTGTGGCTGCTCGGGAAGTTTATAATTTGCTTAAGGCGCAAACTATTGTTTTCCGACCAGCTCCTTACCAGCTAAGTGAACAGGGTACACATTCATTCCAGTTAAGGTCGGATTTTTCCTGTCTAGTAAAGGGAACTTCATGTGTATAAATAGGTCATGCAGTGTACCGTAATGAGTGACGACGTGAACTTACTTGCTGTTTTCACTGATATACGCCATGTAGCGGGTTTAGCGTAGGAGCAGCTTCGTTTTCTTCTGCTTCCTAGCGGTAAATAAATATTAACATATTCGATCACTAGTTCATCCTTTTTGCGCAACACGTATATGTGGATGTTTCGTCGCCTGTTTGGAGTCCCATGATGTTTAGAGTATCGCGCCTCGTAAGCATGAAATGGTTAAAGCATGGCCAAATAAGATTTCTGGTATTAAATTACTCCTTAATATTCGGGCGATAGCGACGTATTTCTGGAATTTTCTGTATATTTTAAAAGTCCTTCTCAACTCCCTTCTCGGGGTCGCTGAATATTTTATCCCTATCCACCAAGTAATCTGGCAGTCAGATGCTTCACTTAGTGTTTGCTTCATGCGTAAAAAGCTGACTTTACTAGGAAAGGTATAGAAGCATTTTCACGGCAAATATTGATAATGAACCGGATATTAACTAATGACCTTACTTTTAAGTAAATGCTAATCAAGAAATTGGCAGCCTAAATATTATTATGAAATAGACGAACGTTGTGCCACGTCCTCAGGAGATTGAAAACGCTTTTGAATTCGCATTTTGTGAAGAAAATCCAGGACAGATTCCGTGCTCCAAAAGTGGGACAACAGATGGTCGGGTAGACATCGACTACACAGTCTGTACCTAGAGTGTGAGCAAGGAAATGTCACTTAAATTATTCCACCTGGTATAGCAAATATACCGTAAGCTAACAAAAGAATCAGCTAACTAGGATATTGTTGTGGGAGAATTTCGCTAACTATCAAGTTGCTTGTGATCGCTTCGTAATGCTATCGTACGTCTTATATTATGCACTACTTAGAAACGTCTGCAAGATAAGTTATTAGGGAATGAATATACAGCATTTTTGAGAATAAATAGTTAGGTCTCATATGGAATTTTATGTACACGTAGGTTTAACTATCTGTAAACAAATCCAGTAAGTTAAAGTTGGATGTTTGTGAGTACGGTAAAGTTTGTAGAAAGTGGAATTCACAAATCCAGTAAGGTTAAGGTGAACCAGTGTGCCTCTAAAACATATACTTTGATGGAATGTTTTGTATAATATGATGACCGTAAGCCGTGTTATGTCATAAATGCTGTTTCGTAATAAACACAGAATAATATATACATTCCATGTTTCGAGGCAGATCTCCCTTGGCTAAAGGCAAACACAGCATCGTTTCGTTTTCATTTACTAGACATGACTGGTGGATTACATGGCAACTATGTCATCACCGGCATAATTGTCACTTTTAATACGTTATAAATGGAGCAAATCAGCCTAACCAAAACCATAAAGCTGAAACAACGCTGTCTGGTGCTTATGCAGACATAATAAATCTGTTGACTGAAAGTAGACTGCAATGAATTACCCCCAAATTATACAAAAATCCATAATACTCTTTAGTACTTCAAAGGCCTACATTCGACGAGCAAGTATTTTGACATTGGTGCCATCTATACTGCCGTAAAGGAGAATAATGGCATTTAATTCATGGAATCCATATATGTTTGCGCAGTAAAGATAAATGTCACGAGCTCCCCTGCCTATAAGTTTGCCAGAGATTTGTTTGACTAACAACGCATAGATTCCATTGCTTGATGTCATTATAAATTAGATTTAGGCCTACTAGATGCGTGCTTCGAGAATCCATACATATATTTGTTCCCAAGCTTTTGAATACACATTCCGTTTCATTTACAGGTATGCTATTTTCACACCACTGAAACAAAAGATAATAATAATATATAATATATATATTACATATGTAAATATATGTATATATATACATAATATATAATATAATATATTGCTTTACTTTTTATCATACTTGAGCAATCCTCTTATGATCGATGCAGACTATATTATCGTAATGTTGACAACATGTAAATCACAGCACATCGTTATTTGCGGTAGCTTGTTTATTTTGGTTTTACTAGGTACCTAGTAAGTAGAAGTTGTTCGTTGATCACATATAACGTATTTATTACACACAAATTGGCGATCCTTCGTAATTTGTGTGCGCACATTTTGAGCTAACCAACTTTTGCGTGTCAAAACCACAAAGGCCGAAAAAAATAACCACGCTTGCAGATTTATTATCTTCCACTATTTCTTCAAATTAGCTCCAAAGATCATCAGTAAGCAAGACACCTTAGCATGCAGGTTATTTCTTGACCTCTAGTGTAGTAAGTCTCGTGGTTCAGGATAGGATCAACGTTTACCATTAACTACAAGCTATTTTTCCCAGGATCTAAAAAATCCTATTTTTAAATAGTAAGCACAATTTAGGACGTTTGCTATATGTATGCAAATCCACTCTACACTATGAACAATGAACAATGAACAATGAATTTATACGGGTTAAGAAGCGTTGCTTTACAAGCCCCGTTGGATAGCTGCAGGGGATATCAAAATAATAATTATGATGAAAAGGATAGTAACATAGTTAAAACTTTAAATACGAAAATAAGGATTTATCGTTTGCTTTGCTGCAGTCCTGCGATCCACTTAGATTCACAGCACCCACAGTTAACAACAAATAATTCCAGGATAAACTCCAGGTGTAGGATGGAGACATAGTGTTAAGTAACAAAGTGTAAATGGATGAGTGCATCTTCCAACCGTCTTTTAAATACTGTTAGTGTCGTTGCAGAGACGACCGATTCTGGGAGAACATTCCACGGGTGACAGACACGGATGGAAACGAAATTTCTGCGGCACTCCAGACGACTGTATTGTTCTGCGAGATTTAATGAGTGGCCCCTCAGGTTTGTATTGCTGCTGAGTTGCAGTAAAAAGCGGCACACATGATGCGGGTCTCGCAGAATCAAGTATGCCATAATCAGGTCGCCTCGTAGCCTGCGATAGCTTCCACTGAACAATCCCAGTCGCTGCAGCTTCTCCTGGTAGGAAAGATTGCGCATTCCAATTGCGTTCTTAGATGCCCGGCGTTGTGGCTGCTCCAGTGCATTAAGGTCGTGTTTCAGCCATGGATGCCAGATTTGAATTGTATATTCAATATGGGGGCGAACATACGCACTGAGCATTTGTCGAAATATGGAGCCGTTTGTTTGTCCAAACGCCCGCCTCAACAGCCCAACGTGTTGATTCCCCTTCTTCGAGGCCTTTTCCGATTGCCTGGAGCAACCCAAGTCATTTGAACCAGGACACCCAAGTCACGTTCCAGAGTTGATTGTTGCAGTACATCTGTTCCGAGTCGGCATGAGTAGCTGCCCTGATGTCGAATGGAAAGCACCTTGCATTTACTGACGTTGAAATGCAATAAGTTTTGGATCGACCATTGATACACTGTATCTAAGTCACTTTGGAGCACATGTTGGTCGGCGTTCGCCTGGATCCTGCGCCAGATCTTGATATCGTCGGCAAACATTAGGAAGTTTGAAGCGATTCCCTGTGCAAGCTCATTAATAAACACCAAAAACATACGTGGACCTAGAACCGAGCCTTGCGGCACACCAGCCTCGACTTGTATGGGGTCCGATAAAGAGCTCCGAACTCTGACCACTAATTGCCTTTGAAATAGAAAGTTGGCGATCCAGCTTAAAAGAGGGTCACCGATCCCGTAATGCTGCAGTTTAGATAGTAGTATCCGATGGTCTAGATGATCAAAAGCCTTCGAAAAATCCAGGTAGATCACATCAACACCTTTTCCAGCGTCGGCTGCCTCGGTCCAACTACTGCGTGCAATGAGTAAATTCGTTGTACATGAACGCCGTCGACGGAAACCGTGCTGTTCAGGAGTGATGAGGTTGCAGTTTTCCAGATAGCACACCAGTGCATCGGCAACTATGGATTCCATGACCTTGGACAGCTTAGGAAGAAGGGTTAATGGGCGGTAGTTGGATGGATCAGATCTGCTTCCACCTTTGTGAATCGGGCTTATTATTCCAAGCTTCCACATGGCGGGAACTTGGTTCTGGTCTAAGCAGTGCTGGAAACACTGAGCTAAATGTCCTGCCAGTTGGCTTGCTGCTACTCCCAATGCCTCAGGAGGAATGGCGTCGACACCCGGCGAGCTGTGCTTGCGGAGAGAGGTCAGCTTTTGCAGTACAGCCTCTGCGGTAAAATTGATGTGGGTTAGCCCTGTTGAGCAGAAGACAAAGCTTGGTAGATCGCTTGGTGGCAAGACCCTTTGAAACGTGGGGGCGTATTGCATCTGCAGCGCGTTTGCAGCTTCCATAGACGTTCTTGTTGGGCCATCAGCCGTCTTGAGTGGAGGAAATCCTTGCCTCACCTTTCGTAGGCTATTAACGTGCTTGTACAGCAGTTTGTGGTTAGCACTGAAGGTTTTGCGATGTTCTGCTGATAGGCGGCTTTGTCTTCTCTTAACAGTTGAGTGCAGTGGTTACGTTGGGCTACGTAGTTGTCCCACGTTTCTGGTGCTGGATCTTCTCTGTACACTCGCCATGCTGCATTGCGTACTGTCATCCATTTTCGGGTTCTGCTCCTAACGAAAGAAACGGATTTGCACTTATTGTGAGATTTTATCTCTGAAGCCTGTGCAACCAGCTGACTGAATGTGTTGACGAAATCGAGCAAGGCGACTTCCGGGGGTTCTTCTTCGAGGAAAGACCATGTTGTGGCGCTGACTAGCTGGGCGAGTCGGTCGTACCTTGTGATGGTTCGCACGGTATCATCTTTATCATTCCGATATTCTGCATAACAGACGAAGTTGAAACTGATGACTGCGTGATCACTGCGTCCAAACGGGCAGTCTAAAACTAACTCATCAATCATATGCTCCTCTTTGGTAAGCACAAGATCTAGCACAGATGGCCTGTTACCAGTTCTGAACCGAGTGGGCAAAGTGATGTGGTTGTAAAGAGGAGCAGTAGTTACTAGATCTTGTAAATCGGTTTTGAATTGTTCGCCGGTTGTGGCAGGGGCTTCTAAGCAATGTACGTTGAAATCACCCATGATAAGAATGTGAGTGTACTTTTGTTGTAAACTGCACCTTAAAGCAGCCATTAGGTGGTAGTCGGTTTCGGGTGTTGAGTTAGGGGCGCGGTACACCAAGAGCATAAGGCACGCGTCCCTGCATTTTAACTGCAACCGGCCCCAAAGAGAGTCGGGGAACTGCGAATCTGAATCCTCCGCGGCTTCGCACTGTAAGTCGTTTCGGTAGTACATGATTACCCCTCCTCCTTTTGAGAGCCTATCGTTCCGGATCAGCGACATGCCGGGTAACGACACTTCAGCGTTCGTCATTCCCGTGTGCAACCATGTCTCGGTGATACCAATGACATCATACGAGCCGGAAGCTTGGCGATCTTTCAGTTCAGCCAGTTTGTTAGAAAGTCCCTGAGCATTTGTATACAAGCAGGCCAGTTTCTCGGTCTCTAGGGGCCCGCAGAGAGGTGAAGCTGTCAAGTGTGGGAGAATGCCGACCGATGGGAGGTCGGCAGTTATTCCTTTTTTTGATGGGCCAATGACACCTCGTTTGCAACTTGATTCGGCCAAGGTGCGTCCCAGCATTCGTTTAAACCTACTTCAGAGTCAATTAAAGCAGCAATCAAGTTACACTTCTGTACATCCGTCGGTATGCTTGCTGCTTCAGTTGCTTTAATACTTGAGCTGTGCGAATTGTTTGCGACCTTTAACCGAATTTCGGAAGGAAGATGTTTCCGATTTCTTCGCCATCGATCCAAAACATCCTTTGCTTGTTGCTCTGACTGAACCACAAGTTTTAGGATTCTAGGGCCGCATCCTCTATAATTCGATGAGAGAGGTATCCTGGTGAGCGATAGTGCCACAACATCATCCAAAGAATGTGTTTCACGAATGAACCGCCACTGTTCTAAATCGTGTTTTCCGGTATCTATGTATAGACTTTGGTGCTGGTTAAAGTTCAGAATAATATTTGTATTAGATTGCCTTTCCGAATAAGCAGGATACCATCAGAGTGTCATATGCATAAATTTTAAATGAATAATGACAGGCGATCCTTATATCATTGGATAATAATACAACCATGAAGCTAGTAAATAAGGCAGTTGCATAGAGTAGCCTTAATGATCGCTGGTGTCTACCCAAATATGCAATTAGGGTTAATTTTTATCAAACCGTTAGGATATATGGAGACCATGCTTGCAAACCTCATGTAAGTGTTGGTCGCAAAGTTTATTGATGATGACAGTAATATATAAACCAAGTAAGGAAATGTAGAGCTAAACATGTTTTTCCCAAGGACGGCCATCGCGGTTAGAATGCGCAAAAACTCAGCACGTTGAATTATTTTCTAGTCTTCACCGTGCTGATGTAGTAAATTTACGTCATAATTACAAAAGCGGCAGTAAGGGCAAGTTAGAATATTCTATTTATGACTGGGTAATAGACCTTAAGTTATAAGTACATTGTACATCCTGTCTCACCGGGATGCGGAATTTAAAATGACTATGATTGAGTGTGCAACCGCAGTCACCAATTTTGAAGCCGAAACATAAGACATATGCAGATAACTTGTATGAAGAAATTTGAACTTTGCCAGATCCAACGAATAGTGAAACATAGATGTAATAAAAGTGAAGCAAATAAGAAACTCTACTGAACGACCTAACAAAAGACTAACTGAGCAGCTGAAAATTCACCGTTTGAATCATTATTATAATATGGAATCTCGGAAGAAAACAACAATAATAAACTCCAATATTATAAAATGCTGCAAGCATTTTTCATGCTACTACATGCATTCTCATAGCAAATGTTCTATTCTTAAATGACTCTAAATTAAATGTATTTGTTAATTATCAGGACATTTAAAACCCATGAAATGTCTAGCACGTTTTCCAGGTAGTCAACAGCACTACAAATGAAAACCATCCCAATGTTGTGTATATTTGACTATAAAACAGATTGTGCTGCCAGATATTTAGAAATTATTAAGGGATTCATTGCCATGTAAAACATTCCCCTTATTATGTTACAATTTGTTATGTAACTTATCTAGACCACCTTGTAAGTACCAAGATTGTAGAGCGCATAAATTATTTAAAGTAAATGCTGTTATAAAACATAAAATATTGAAGTTGCACATTTTGCAGGATCGTGGTTTTCAACTTTTGTGATGAGAGCAGTAAGGATTTCTAGTATTACTGTTGTGACTGATAGTAATAAAAACTCTAAGGGCAAATGCCTACCTTTTTGCACTTAAACTTGCTAACTTTATTATACACTGGAGCCGATTTTAGGAGCTTTAAAAAGCGAAATAGAAATTGTTATATTTAGTTAATATTTTTCAAAAAATCAACTTAATGCATAAAATAATCCATGCAGAGTTGAGTAATCCAGCGAAAAAACCACTGTCACTTTGTTAAAGAAAAGCGTATAAGTTATTCGCAATACGTCGGATGTCGGGAATATAACCTTTTCATAAGCTGCTCTACGTTGGCTTATGAGCCAAACGATGATGATAGATGATTGTTTATACCATTCATTTCAAAACTCCTCCGCAAATAAATGAGAGATATGGTTCCTAATTAGCATATTTATTTTTTTTATCTAAAGCGCAGTAGTTTTAAATTTGACGTTTTGAAAAATAAATACAAGAGTTAGTGCGTAATCTGCGAATTTTAAACAAAGGTATTGGATAATTATTGTTATCTATGGGTGCATGTATCTATGTCCATTGGATATTACTGAAGTAGTTTATATTTACTCCTTCTTAAAGTTTGGAATCAAGTCTAAGCAAGCTTGGTCTAGTACACATACCTGTATTTTCTCTTAGATGTCTCAAATATCAGTTATATATCAGACTACATTTTGGTCGCAGGTCTCCTATCTTCCGTCACCTTTATCGCTATGTATTACGAAAGGTGAGAACTACACTCCAGTTATTGCGCTACAAAACACAAATTTAAAATACAGGAAAAGTAGACAATACATATTATTTATTATAAAATTCAACAATTGTTCCGCGGATAAATATCAAATAATACTTCAAGACAGGCATCGTGCTTGGAGAGCGAATTTGACAGGAATAAACTGATAAACAAACTCACAACCCCAACTTCGATGAACTTAGTTTCTTGCTATGTTAACAAGTGTATCCAAAAAGATGTGCCTATCGTCCATTTGTTCATAGCGCTACATTCAGGAGATATCACAGATGCAGTTTTCGTGTGGTGACCTACAATCCACTTGCAAAGTATTGCTTGCTCTGCTCTCATCTTCTGATATTTATAACCTAGGCATGCGAACGACGCAAGCCGGGGAAGTTGCTGTGCTAATATGTGCAGCATATGGCCCATCAATGGAATTCTGGTCCCTTGATTGACGGTATTGTAGGGTACAATCAATTTTCATGCACTAATTATACGACGCTTAATGTCCTCAACGGACATTTCCAAATGAAACGGATGTCAAATTCGTGGTTAGGTAACATAATTAATCCATAGATAACCGTTGGAAATGTTGTTTTCCCTTATGCGTTTGACTATTTACCTTCAGTTTAATCCTAAAAATTTAAATACTTTTGTTTACTTATACAAGTTAGTACCGACGATGCCGTTTTGTTTCCAATCATTTTGTTGGGTCCTGTTACTACGGTTTTGCTATTTTCCATTGGGATCGTCAAAAATCATCACTCTCACAACGTTTTGGTCGTGCAGCGTATTCGCTTTGGTAATTCATTTTATCTTTACATATTGGCCAGTGCACTTTGAAAACTGTCAGATATCTTAATTTACATATAAGTGATGATGATCACATATTCGTTCAACACATTGCGCATGAAGATGCTATCATCACACATTTCTCCACATTTTGATAGCTTCAATGAAAAGGAGTTTATACATATGTTGTGTCCTCATAGGACGCGTGCTGTGAAAACATCCGTCGTGTTTATGGCAGACGCGAAACAATAGCCTTTGTTATAAATTTGAGCGTATATTTGAATGTGTCGGTTTATGTAACTCTCAACCAACAACGTTGCCCAAAGGGTTAACGCCTCTTACACATATGATTTATTTTCGTCTAAAAATATGAATGCATGTTTTTTACACCTTGATAAGGTGTTTTCGTAGTTACTGCAACGTAAAATATTCGCAAAAGGCAGACAGTTTTGTCTGCGAAATAAGTGACAGGCAGAAGTAAAGATCCCTCAGATTGATCAATGATTACCATTCACATAAAAACGATATTAACTTGAAAATTTGTATAGCTGTTCTATCTGAGTTGGTGAATAAAATTGAACCTAACAAAGTAAAACCCAAGGAAAACTGGAGTAAAAGTTTTGTCCATAAATTTCAACATACCTGCTCATATACAATATATTCTTTCCTATTCATTGTCCGTTTCCAGAAGTCCAAGGAATACTCTGATAAACTGCACATACGTGGAAATAACCAGTAGCCATAGTAAGGTATACTAGCATAAATGTACACGTGGCGTTTCTTGCTGGATCTAAATATCAGGAATATATGGCTAAGCTATCTTATACAGAACATTAAACTCTGCGGTTGGCATTCGACTGATAATTGGACTCGAATACATCACGTAG
Source organism: Dicrocoelium dendriticum (assembly GCA_944474145.2). Lineage (NCBI taxonomy): Eukaryota > Metazoa > Platyhelminthes > Trematoda > Plagiorchiida > Dicrocoeliidae > Dicrocoelium > Dicrocoelium dendriticum. The sequence goes on from OX104065.1 coordinate 125,595,723, forward strand.
CTAAGCGCAAAGACGGATAGCATGTAAATTTTAAGGTGATTATGAGTCACTATATGAGCCGTATTCTTGGCAACATTCGCAATGCATAATTTACTTGGTGATGTTCGCCTTCTATTTAGAACACATGATTATCACTTCAGCTTTGAGTTAATGTTAACTTAGAAATACCGTCGATTGCCGAAATTTAGTAAAACAAATTTTAAACGAGAGGTTGTGACGCAGAATCGTTCAATGTGGTAACAATATAGACATGACGTGTATCCGGAAATTTCCACTTAAAATGTGCTGATTTTTTATGCATCCATAAATCTTAGGCGGTCTAAAGTGAAGGCTATTATGTTAAAATATATCCTGCATTTAATTGTTGCTTAGTCTCAATACGTCTTGAGCGGTACATATGTAGACAATGGCAAGTATTAAGATACTAAAAACTGGCAATTGACGAAAGCATCTACTAATGTGTTGGACCCCGGTATTTGTTTTTGATTTCCTCTGTAAGGGATTTTGATGAAATAAGCATACGGTTGGGGATGGTAGTCCACTGTTTATTACTGCTGCCAGATTATATATCATGGAGGAAAATGTGTTTGGAAGTTCTGATGCTATGCAATTGGGATTCGTGTCAACCTGAGGATAGCGATCGTAATTGAATGTGGTAAGCAAGCGCAGGGTTGTGAAGAGGAATTGGCCGCGTTTTCGCCGGAATCTTGAAAATAACATGGCAAAAACTGTTTGACAATTACATCTGAGAAGATCATGTATTATCTATACGAATTCGTAGGAAATATATCAGGTTAAAACAAATCAGTGCAACGTCTGTTACAGGGTGGATAACTATCCAGGAATCAATCTAACTTCGTTTAATCCTGATCGTTAATGTATAAGTAAAATTCTGTACGACGTACTAAGGCTAGCTTCGATAGATAAACGGCTACCCTACCAAACCTTAGATAAAAATAGTTATTTGAATTGTAAGTTCTGACTTGAGTAATTGACAATATTTGACAACGCAATGTAAATATTTCAAGGGTTAAGTTATTTTGCCGTAAAGTAGAATACGTTGCCCCATAAACACATAGTTTTACGAAATTTTACAGGACAGTTGAGCGTCTATTGACTCGGATTTTAGATGATAGAATATCACGCATATTTTTGAAGTTTCACTTATATCGCTTGTGTACAGCACTCAAACAATAGTGCAAATAATGACACAGTAATAATGGAGTCTTATGAGTAGTGGTTTGTTTGCAGTTGGGATTGCCACCTGTGAACTAAGTTGCAGCAGCCAGGGGTTCAGTGTGTAAGTTGAACTCCTGTATCGTAGTTGATAACCATCTCCTTGGTTTTTACGGTCTACAGCAGCCAATAGTCATAACCACAAAAGGCTACTTGTCGATTAACAGATAATAACCTCAAAGGGTCTGATAAATATATCGGGTCCCGCGTAGTTCATATTCGACGGCATTCGTTTTATGCATTCAAGGGGTTAGGCTGCTATTCATGCACGTTTTGAAAAATAATAGCTGATGTTCAGAAGGATATTCCGTTATTAAGACATTTAATGCTACTCATCGTAAAATGTATATCAACTAGGATTTATTCAATTAGCATTTTTGAAATCATTTTACAATAACTTTCGACCTTACAGATAATATGTATCCCAGACTTTCTAGCAGACTACAATGACGCTTCTATTGGTTGGCGCATTATGATATTATTCATATTTTGAGTCAGCAATCTTCTCACACAGCATAATAGTAAGACTAAATTCTTGGGTCTGATTAGCCATGACATTTTCTTTCTTATAATGGACAGCTCAAATTGTCGGCTTTAGTTTGTATGAGGTTTTAATTTTAAACATCGCCTATAGTTTTATTATCGCCCGATAACACTACTTCCTGTGATCTCCATAGTCATGGCGTCCATTGTAGCTGAGGCTTTTATGGGGTACCTGGAGAACAAAAAATTCTCGTTCCGGACAAGCAAGCATTTCACCAAAATCGCTCATGTACCACTAATCTGTTGATTGCTGTTGCAAGATTTTTCTTCTTGCAAGCATTCGACTGTGTAGACCCTCGCAATATTCTTCACAAAATCCAGAAATATGCAATTTACGATCCTGTTCTAGGCTGGATAGAAGACTTTCTCGTGCAATGACACCTGAATGTGAGTGTTCGAAGCAATCTATTGAAATCCATCGAAGCTCAATGAGGGTGTACCTCAGGGCCCGGTACTTGGAAGCCGCCTGTTCCTGGTTTTCGTAAATAATTTCGAGAGCGTGCAATATTCTAACTGTTTGTTAGTTTCTGATGAACAAATGGTATGGTGTACTATAGCTGCAGTGGAGGGTCACACAGCGTAACAGCATGACCTGGACAAAGTGTACACATGTTCCATCGAGAGCATGCTGCATTTCAAAGTCACTAGGTGCAAAGTACTCAGCATAGAGCACAAGATTATGCACAAGTACCGCCTAGGAGAACAATTTCTACAGCGGGCTTCTCACGAGTGCAATCTCGGCATGATAGTTCAATATAACCTTGGTTGTTGGAGGCAGACTGAAAAGGCAGCTAAGAAAGCAAACAAGTACCTCGGCCTTTTACGCAGAGCTTTCGGGAATTTTGACCATTTAGTCTTTCCAAAAATGCTTAGTGCGTACGTGAGGTCTGACGCGGAATACGCTATGGAAGCGTCGCAACCCTGACTAAAGCCCCATTTCCCTGCGCTTGTTACTATACTACGTAGGGCAACGAAGAGTGTCAGAGGTTTGACCAGCTTCCCCTACCCACTCAGGGTGAAGACTCTCAAATCATAAGGTGGACGTTATCCGTGTCTAAAACGCGATCCGATTACCGTGTACCAGATCCTGAGAACCCCAACCACCCGTGCCATTTCCTTCTGAAACTTAGTCAAAACACCCCGATAAGGGATCATCAGTTTAAGCTGGTCACGCAGTACAGCCGCCTGGAATGTCGGAGAAACCTTCCCTCCCTTCCAGTGTCACAGCCTTAGAACGCCCTCTCGGAACGTGTAATTAATGCACCCAACCTACCTATTTTCAAATACGTCTTGACGATTTTCTGTCACATTTACACTACGTGCCATAGCCCTTGACCACAAGTTGCTGGCACTAATGCACAACAGACAGTGAACAGTGCAATAACCCTACTCGAAAAAAATGTTACTCCAAACTGATTGCACAATTTGATAAACGCTATTACTATGGAAACTGGCGTTCTGTATCCTGTCAAGCCAAAATAGTTGCACACGAGTAAGCTTCATCCTGGCCATACTTTTTCTCTTTTATTACGTGATCAATAACCACCTCCCTTATGGCTTTGTGTGCGTACATTCTAATTTTAAACCCTTCATACGGCAGTGCACTTAACGTTGTGATCGCCAGAACCGACGATTCCATTATCTCTTGATCTATCTTTTCTCACTCTAAGCACCCTACAGGACTTGTCAAGCACCTGCTTTTTTACCCGCTATAAATCATTGTTCATTGTTGATAAGACGAATCATCATGTGATTTCTAGTTGTGATTAATGCTGAGCACACATGGCACTCCGATATTTGCTTTCCTTAGAATTTGTGGCACGCTTCTTCCCGTTACGCAAGTTTTTTCGTCACATATATGAACAACTAGAATGATCTGGTTTTGAGGTTTTCTAAGTCGCTAAATCACAAACTATTAGAGTTCCGTTTACAGTATGACCAAAGAATTTAATTCACCGAGCTATAATATGTGTCCGGTGACAAATGGCCATGCATGTGTTGTTTGAGCAATCATTGTCTCCTACGCAGTCATCTAAAGATGCAGTACATTCAATGGATATTAATACGCACTCAAAAATATAAGCATACAATATTCCGGGAACCAACTTTGAGTCACGTGTTTTTTTTAGATTTTGGTTAAATAATAAGGTCATACTTATATAATAGTAAACCGAATAGTAAGGCTTTCCCAAAGAATTATGCGGCATGGAGTATTCGGTGTAAATTAAGTTAGGTTTGGGTATATCCTTAATTATAACACCTTACACCAGGAATTAGAATGTGTATTGTATATTCAATAGCTGAGTTTATTTGCGGCGTATAAAGTGTTCTCCAATATTTTCAAAGATAAGCGAATGCATTTATCTTAAAAATAATTACGTGTATAAAACAGTTACGCAAATACACTTTTCTTTACTAACACATGAAAAGGTTGGTTTATTTTTACATTCATTTAACTTTCTTATTCGCGTGAATCCAATATCCATGGAACAAATGAGTATTTAGCGACAATGTTCTCCCATTTTCTTGGGTTTTCAAAAAAAATGCAGTGTACCTCTGATTGAAAATTGTGGCAAATATTCGGAAACGATGCAGGTTGTGATGGCGTTTTGGATAGATGGAGTTCAACTATTCTTAACCTTATTTACACGATAAATAGAACTATATTCATTTCTAACACAGCTACCATTCTGTTCAAATTACTCTGCATCATTTACGTTTGAATGAACCTTGCTTTATGAGAAATGCTCTTTTGAAACCCTTCGTCATACATCTGAGAAAGGCACATCTTGGCATTTCACCAATGCTTTAATTTGCGCGTTTTTATGATATAATAACATCTAACAGGTTAGACAAGCATAACGTTAATTGATTGATTAACCTATTCTAAGTGTTAGGTGTTCCAATGTGCCATTCACTGGCTGTCAATGCATTTCAGAAGCGAAACTTTTTCGTTTGATTACAATAAAGAAAGGAAACAATTGATTATTTTACTTATAATTCAAATATTAAAAATGTCCAGTGAAATGATAAGTGGCAAACTTTCGATATGAAACCGTCAGTAAAATGAAATGCATTGTTTACCAAGAGATTTAATCTAACACACTGGTTGATTCTGCAGGATTTTGGGAGAATGATGCCACCGCTCACTGTTTGTTATATATCAATACCATCACATGATGGTCATATAATTCCTTAATTGTTTAAATGTACCGGGGTACCGTTTAGCCGTTTTTCATTATGCGGAGTTGTATTAATTGGATGTGCTTAGAGGGAGTTTTAGGCCTGGGATACTCTAGGGGACAATTTAGTTTGTATTCTTGTCGGCTGTATTGCTAGTCAGCTTAAAGTGTCGGACCTAGCTTTACAACAATGCGATACAATGGAAAGCTCTTGAGAATTTTGATTAGTCGTACCAGGCGAATTTGTTCTTCTGAGTGCCTGGCTTACGAAGCGCAACTGATTATAAACACGCTTACTGAAAACAGATATCCACAAAGGTACAGTAAAAAGTATGACCAAGGTTTCAAATGTGCAAGCTACCCAAGAACCCTTCTGCCAAGAACTTCCATATATAGGTAGGTATTTTGTTGTGGACCACAAGACATTCCATGCGACTAAATACTGCGCTTCCAAGGTTGATGTAAATAATAAAACTCGAAAAATGCCGATTCCTTTCACAAAGACGACTCCGTCTATCAACGCCAATTCACAAAGCATTTAGCAATTTTATCTACGGCGCCAGTAAAATAAGCAGACTCGATAGATCGTTGAGTTCTTAAATGTAGGAGCATATACCTAACTTGGTTAAACGTACGACCGCACAGAAAGCTAGCCAGGGTCAAGCTGCCTGTCTGCGTAGCACACCTGCCTCTTCATTCGGCCGAAAGGTATTTGCCACAGGTCACCGAGTCGAAGCTACATCGTCGTTCACATGGTGTAACAATACACAAAGTTGCTTCTTCTCCGGTTCGCAGAGGATTAAGGCGGTGCTTTGTGTTCAGAAACAATTATCAGGCAGCATTAGACTGCATTGGCTAGTGAGTGATAACCCGCATTACTTTCTTATGTGTCTGCATGTGCGCATGTCTGCCTGGTCGCGTCCTTCTCTAAATAATTTTTATTACGAATTACGCTTTAAGCACTGATAAGAAAATACGTGTATTTGCTATTATTTGTCTTCTTAATGTGCCTTGTAAAGTAAAAATGGAACTAACTGCGTTTGCAATAGATTAAGATGTTTTGGTTAAGATTCAAACGTTGCTGGTAAGAATGCGCTGAGTAGTTAAGAACAGATATCTTTTTCAATGATCATCGCGTAGATTTCTATTACGTCCAATTACACTTTGAGATTGTACAGCTTAATTGCGTGGAGAAGGTGAGAATAAGGCTAGATGTCCTTCGTCGCTGTGCGTTGTAGAAAATCCAAAGCAGCCAGGTAGTACTGCTTCGAGGGTTGTCATAATCGGATTGCGCATTGGTTTCATCGCTTAAGTAATCGTCAGACAAGTTTGGAGGGACTACAGGGTCTAACTTCCCGAAAGATCAAGGAGGAAATTTGCAGTGAAGAATTAATTTCTTTATTTTCTTTTCCGTCATCCTAAAACTACCAAGATCAAGGTATATGAGAAACTCGATACCGCACTTATGATAAGTAAGTTGTGTAAATTTTGTTCCTAGCTTGTATTCATGGAGAACCAGATAGCATATACCTCCCAGGTTGGCAAATGATGTCGCTTAAATGCAGCAAAACCTTTGTGTACCATGCGCATAATTTATGCCTATCATTTTGTTGGACTGCGTGACCGGCATCTGTAGTGATACCACACAATATATTTAGTTTATAGGCGAATTACAGAAACTTCGATGATAGCACCCTCACAAGAGCAATTATGAAGACTAGGTACAAGTGGGAAACGAGTAAACAACCCTAAGGTTGCTAACGCTGGAATTTGGCTGTTTCGGAAGAGATGCTGCTATCTCTCATATTCAGATGAGGCTGAAAGAAAAACCATTTATCCGGCCCAACGAGGGAACATTGATCCTATAATTCTAAAATCTGGGAAGTATAAAGCAACGGCGCACACGGTCTAATGTCAGAGAAGTCCAGTTCAGCGGCATAGGCTTCTCAACCATTATCGACAGATAATTCCAGCATGTACGAGGCCTAAACAGGTTATTATGCATTGCTGATTTTGGCGAATTCCGCACAGATCCGCAGCGAAAATTGAGTTACAATCAAGGTAACACGTAAATGCTTCAGCGTCAATGGACACCATATTCTTAGTCAGGTGAACTAGTGTGATCAGATGATAAACTCTGATTATGTATTATACCTCTTCCGTAGGTGTGATTAATGATAAGCTGATTCCGCTTTTTGAATATCTGCACCACTTTCAAACAATACTGAAAGAATTTGCTATACTGGTGATTAGTGACGATTTTGCTATTAATCTGCAAATTCATCTTGGTCGAAATCTGGGGGGACTGGCCACTGTCCAGAGCACAGTACGTAAGTAGCATATTAGTGGCAATTGCGCCGGGCTATATCCTTGACAACTGTCAAACACGCACATCCGCGTCTGTCACCCATGGAGAAGTGGCGCTACTTCCTGGCATCCAGAAGTCATGGGTGGCTGAAGCAGCAAGGGTCAGCTGGAAGGCGCACCAGTGAAGAGATTCTGGAGGTTGTAACAACAGCGTCTTGTGTTTTTCAGGATAACCTAAACCAGCTAAAGTAGAGTGACCAAAATGCTTTAAATGTAAAAATGTTGCTGTTTCATCTAAACTCCTTGCAGCCAATTTTAGCGTTGTTGGGTGAAGGCAGTCTGCACCAGGGGCGCTTTGCTTGCACAAGAATATCAGCTGTTTCTGTACCTCTTTTGTTTAAAACGATACGTTGCTTAGCCCTGATTATGATATAGTCTGCGTTGGTTTGATGAAAAATAATTGCACAGTAAAAGCTTGTCTTAAAAATCATCCAAGCGCCTTGGTTTCAAGTATTCCAATTTGCACTAACCCGCGTGATGTGTGCTGTGAAGAAACGTCGTGTCTAAACCAAAAAATGTCTTTAACATTTTGTAAAGTAGCTAGGATTTAGAGTTAAACCTTATCAAAAGGTCATGTTAATTATTTTTTCTATCCTCTTTTCTATCTTATTTAATATATTAGTTAATTTTTGGTTTATGGATTTTCTAAGTTTCCTTGCTCGGAAAGACTATGGTGACGAGTCAAGTTCTGTTAATCAGTGCAATGTGTTTAGGTGTTTTTCTTCTTATGAGTGAGTACCCCTTTTTAAGCAGTAGATTACGCTTTCTGATGCGCTTATTGGTATTTCCTTAAGTTTGTTAGGTATGACTAGCTTGCTGCCTCAATGGGGTCGGGCAGGTTGTTATATTTACTTAAGATTTGAGATTCTTCAGTAAACTCCTTTTGATACTTTGCAGAGTACAGATAGGGAATACTGATGTCGCTTGTTAGTATTGGCTCAACGAAGTGTACTTTTTTAATATGTGTCTACGTCTTCAACAACAAGGCGGTTTAATATGGCTGGTTAATTTCCTGTCCTGAAACTCATTGGCTGATTGGCTTGGTTGTACGGCGTTGAACCATTTATTAGCTCCTACAATTGTATTGCATTGCTTAAAAAGCAGGCTGTGGTTTCTACAGTGTTCAGCATTATGTACCCTACCCAGAATGTTTCTGTAAAATTGCGTTAGCAGGTTCTTCCAAGCGAAGGCTAGACAGTGGTTGATTTATAGAGTAGACACTGGTTGACATTGTACAATGACCACCAAGTAGGTATATAGCACCTTAGATTTAGAAGGTACTATAAGGCGTTTATGCCTTGAACACATAGATAACAAACATGGCCAAGGCCAAAGTGGCAATGGTAAAACCTATGACACGATCCTATTAAAGGGTTGGTCATCGCAGAAGGAAACCTGGAAGAGCTCAAGCATGCCTACCTCACGGCGAAAGCATGTATGGAATGCCAAAAGCCGATGCCAATCATCTCCATTCCGGAAATATATAACACTAAGTTTAGGGTACATTTCGCCGCTAAGTGCAGATTTCAAATGAATTAGCCCTGATGTAACTTCATCCGTTGACGTGTTGACATTGTCAATTTGGCTAGTGACAAAACTGTTGTAAGATATAGCTTATTCTGCAGCCAAAGATAACTAGATACCCTTAGTCTCAAAATATATTATGGTGCAATAATGATAGCATGATATGGCTTGCAGTAAACCAAGGTACAAAACCTCCAACCGAATTATAACTTTCAGTGGTATGCAGATTAAGATAATTGTATAGGTCCTATTGATTGGGTCATCGAAAATACCAAATGCTATAATCGCAGTAGGACACAACCATTCAATATGGAAACTGTTTTCAATAAGTCTTGATTGATTGATCCTGATGAAAGCTTTAAGTTGTATAAAAATAAGGATTTTCTATTGGTTGTTAATTGAAAAATACAGTATTGATGATCAGCAAAATAGTAGTAAAACACTGCCGTAATTAGTTGGTTCGATGAAAATCGTAAATTAAATTTGTTGTATCCGGTAACAGATGTTTTAGCGAGGTTTCTTTGGGTTATCTGTGCAGACAGACTGCGTGGTCTGTGCATCTCGGCCATCTGTTGTCCCTCTTTTAGAGCAGAAAATGTCCCGACTTTTCGCAGCGGAAGTTGCAATTCGAAAGGATGGTTTTCTTATGAGGAGGCTGCACTACTTGCAGTCTATAGTTATGTTAATATTTTCGTTGCCCATTTCTGACTGCAAATTAATTAATAGTGAAATCAATGCAAAAATACAGGCTGCGTTAATCTTATTGTTAAAGTGAGGAAGATTTTCAAAAAATTTTATAAATACTTGAAACACGTATTGTAGAAATGCGTTGACTTAAAATTCCTTTGTGGAGAGCGGTAACTGATTCAACAAATAAAGTAATTGTTCAAAAACAAGATTTATGGAAAACCAAGTTCATTAAATCTCTGTTTTACAAACTTGGAAATTAACATAAATATCCTCTCTCTAGCATCCATGTAGTAATCCGTTCATTTTAACATGTTTATTGGAACAAAAACATATATGACATTTATACTACTGGTGTATCCTATAATCAGCTCATTTGATGATCATTTAAGTTATTTAAAAACGCTGGCGTTTTAAATCATTCCCAGAAGTTACGTTTGGTTAAACGATTCAATGTGATTTGCAAGTTTTGAGAAAGAGCAAAATTAATCACTTTGCAATATTGGTGACAGCATGCCCAACACTAGTATTGCACTGACATCCAGCCGCTAGCCAGGTGCGGGCTGGCCTGTGTCCTTATTTAACGTAGCTTATACGGTAAATTGCTTAGGTGCGTTTGCACTATTACCAGGAGTTCGCACGCATTTCTGTATTTTGTACCGGCAGCCCATAACTTTTACATGAAAAAGCATAGGTGCTGTATCTACAAAGAAGAAGGAAGGCAGTTCCGAATATGTGAGGAGATTGAAAACGTTGTGCTCATGAAACAATGGAGTAAATCAATAACTCGTTTACAAATCGTGTATCGAAATCTTAAATGCTGCAAAATTTTTAATCGCTGGCCTAGAAAGTAATAAAAGGTTTAAGGAAAACGCGCTTTGCTAACTAGCATCTAAGTTGAGTTGGAAAGGTAATTGTAAGCAGGGTTCCTAGCTTGAAACGGTTTATTATAAACGTTTCCATTATACACATAATGGTAATTACTCTGCTTGTGACTGGCATGCAAGTTTATTTGTTTACTTATTTAATTTGTATTAGTGAATATCCTTTATGAATTTCAATAATATTTTGATGTTGTTTATTGCGTTAATAATAAACTAAACGTTTTCCTTTATACTTGATTGTTTCACCGAAAACTGCTTTGAAATGCTGCCTGTTTTACATTTCGTGCCGGTGCAAGTGTTATCAGCACAAAAATACTTCAACTTTAAAGGTGGGACTGTTGGCAACTCTAATTCGTTTTACAGCTAAATTTCAACAATCGTCCTTTAGTAACATGCTTCTGAGGAAGTAAAATTCGAAACCCGTAATTTTAGCCAAATTCCAGGAACTTATAATTGGCATAACTAGAATCAATTCTGCAGCATTAGTACATTAATGTAGAATATTAAAAAGTTTATTTGCAAACACATCAAACCTTTGTGATTACATTATATATTTTCTGAAGTTTCGTTTTATTTGCATGTCAAGTAATATTCGTTAAAATATTTACCTAAATGGAGAATATTCCAGGAGATAACATGCGGATAATTATCACGCAATTTACAAGCCTGCCTCCAATTGACGGCTTGTACAATTTTATCAGACGGCAACTAAGTTAAGTTACAGCAAACACGCTGATGTTACGCTAAAATAATAATATTACGTTTCATCAATTAATTCGGGAAGTACTTGGACGCATTATCTTAATTTGACTTTGAAGCTGTAAAAATACACTGAATACTATGCGTGCCGGTTAAGATAGTGGTCAAGAAGAACTATAATCAAATATCAACAGAAAATAAACTGAGTATTGGCAACGCTTCATGTGTCTGTAGGCAGAATATGCATGCTACAAGATAAATCCACCGACTGCTACAGACGGTTAATATTTGTTTCCTCTGACGAATAACGATCCACCAATATTTGACCTTTCGCTTCCAGTAACCTGAAATTAAAATGATGTTGGATAAAGTTTTACTTGAAGCAATGCTCTGACAAACCCATACAGCAATCCAACGATTCCCTGTCATAATTTTACTTATAACATTAATGAGCTAGTAAATATAAAGTAACTATATCCTTGCTAAAACGGAAACATTCGAAGTGGAATTTATTATTAAATCCAACTGATAGATGACCGCTCCATGTTATCAAACAAACATGTTTTCAGTTAATCATTTTAGGCTTGCAAAATTGCATGTAAATAAGATCAACGGATCCGTAAGTCCCTCCCTTTACAGTCATTTGTCAATGTTCACTAGTTCACAGCTGAAGCAAACGCGCAATTCCTTATTTCGGATCGGCCATTTTCTCTGGGCCAAGCCAAGCACAGCGTGTAAAAGAAACATTCCTGACCCAAAATTCTTGCGCAATTAGTCCGATCGTTAAAACCCCAGCAGATAAACGCTGGCATTTTTAAAAGCACTTTACTGTTCTTTAGATGGTTGATGTATGCCAGTGAACAACTAAACCAAATCGACGAAATAAAATATATCGTGGAGATGCATGGTTATGTTTGAGTTGGTTAGCTTTCGGCACCCAATCTCAAGCCAGGCCAGATGGTGTTCTATCGCCCTGTCTTAGAGTTGTCTCGTCGTACGGCCAATATACCCTGGTTCACATCACTAGGTAAACGAGTAGAAACACTTGGAATGTTTCTAGACAGTTCTTTTGTATTTTGGGTTGGTGCGAGTGACTTGGAGCTCAAGGAAGATGACGAGTTATAATCGCGGTAGCGATTTAACTTTTGCAAGATAATTGTAGGAAAATTGTTTCCTTCCGTCTGTGAATTATAGGAGCCATCTTTGATGCTCCATGGGGGACTTAATAAAACATTCCTAGTACCCGATGTATTTTACCTAAAGCGTATGCGCTGCAGTTCCTCAGAAAACGTGTTTTAGAGCAAATTCTATCCGTTCGCTTCATCAATTTGAAATGCAGCTTCAGTTTTGATCTAAGTGGCACAAACTTTATATATTGGTGTATTATCCGTTCCAAATAGGTTTTATATACGTACGACGCTTTAGCGCACAACCTACGAGTCACTTCATAGCCACATTGAGGAAGTAAAAATAGTCGTCTTCTTCCAATTCATATGTAAGGTTCAGCGCTAGGGGCAATTGATTAAAAGTAGCATTCAGTTCGTCTATATTTTGTGAGGAATAGAGAAAAATGTAGACGTCATCGAGGAAAGGGCAGTAACGGAAAAGCCACTTGATGACCGACCTTACGCCTTGGTCGTTCATAACATACGCAACAAATACGTCAGCGTGAAGCAACCCCATTGGGTAGCACATAGCTATACATTCCTCTTGTTGGCATATTTTAAACTTGGACAATTGCTACATATTATACATGCATCGGATCAGCGGAAACTGTTGTTGGTGGCGTGCTACAGCATCATGTGTATAGGTAAGATCCTAGCAATAAAATTGCACGAATCTCTAAAGATTTTGCACCATTTAAGTCAAAAGCCAACGTGAATTTCAACTTTGTGAGTCAGACGAGAACAAGTTGCTTGAACGACAGATTTTGTGAGGAACTGCAGAGCGTACGCATAAGAGAAGTATGTATGCAAGGTGGTTTAATTAAGGTCAAAATGGAGCGTACGAGAAAGGCTCCTGTAATTTCACATCCGAAGGGAAGCACATTTGCCCACAACTGTTTTACAAAATTGAAATGGTTACCGAGCTTCTAACTCGTCATCTTTCTCGAGCTCTCAGGCACACGTACCCAGCAACTAAAGTGCAGGTTAACTTCACAACAAGCCCAATGGTTGGAACGGAATCAAAAGACTTAAGGCCTGTCCACACTTATTCCATGTGCGTTTACTCGTTCAACTGATGATGTGGATCAAGACACCTTGGCCATACGACGAGGCACTTGTATGACAGGGCGAGAAAACACTATCCGACATGGCTTGCTAATGGGTGCCGAAAGCTATGCAACTCAACCATAGACATGCATCTCGCCGATACCTGCCATTTCCCCAATCTGCCTAAGTGGTTCAATGTCATACATCAACCATCTGAAGAACGATCAAAGGGCTTTCGAAAGCATCTATTTTGGTCAGCTGTGGATTTAGCGATAGGACTATATGTGCAGGGATTATGTGTTTAAAAACGTTTCACTCATGCACTGTACTTGGCTTGGCCCAGAGGAACTGGCCGGTCCGAAATAGGGAATTGCTCGCTTGCTTTAGCTGTCCTAGTGGACAGTGAAAAGTAAATGTAAACGGAGTGTCTAACTGGTCCTATTACTGGCACCTTGATCTTATGTGCATGCGGATTTACAAGCTTAGCATGTTTGATTATAAATTTGTACAGGAAAATATTGTGTTTACAACTGGAATGTGTTCTACTTGAATGTGGAAAAGCATGGTTTTTTAAACCGCGATATGACGCTAAAACATCAACTACCCGACGGAATACATATGTCTCATCAAATTGTTAAGGGAATACTAAACTTGAACCTTAATGTTTCCAGACACACCGAGCAACAACCCTGTGTCGTTAAGGGAACATTTCTGATGAGCATTGACTTTGGTGATCAACGCGATAACAGCTGCATAATATGAGCTTCACTATGGTAGCTGCTACGTCGACGTTAATCCTGGTTTACTATTGCAATATATCGCCCACGAAAGAATATTCGCGAGGTAAAATTATACTTCCACCTTCTGACTTTTCGAAGCCAGAATTCGATATTGCCAACGAATAAACTAGGCAAGCGCACAATCCAGAGTATTTCCTGCAAACTTGTTAACCGTCATATTTAATGGTGTTTTTGTTACGAATCCCTTTAATCCTTTTGCATTTTCATTTCGTTTCGTATGTTTTACCAGGGAAAATTGTCCAGTTTGTATGCGTAAATCACGAAAAACCTTAAATTACCGTATATGTAAAGATCATATCACTAAATGTAGAAAACAGATTGAAAAGTAACACAATTTTTTCTACCGCAGTGTAAAAATTGTATACGTTGATAAATCCTGAGGACTACGTTAGTGGAGATCCAGTAAATCCGAAAGCTCCAGGTAGTGTTGCATTAAACTGATGAGTTAATTGGTCAACTTGTTTACATTTGCTTCACGAAATCTATTACTGTCCATACCGAGACATCGTCTAAGAAATAGTGACTCAGATTGTGTATACTAATTGAAATATGATCCGCTCAACTCGGCCGTCTTTTGGATCATGGACACTCAATTTCTATTTGCATTTGTCTCGTACTTATTGGAAAAAAACTTAGGAACGACTGTAAATCGCGGATAGCGTATACAGGTACGGCTAAATTGAAGTTCGTTTGTAAACCACATTAATTCCAGTTGACTTGCTTCCTCCGTATAAAACTACGAAGACGTTCCTGGTGAACTTAATGCGGAGTGGATATGTTTTGTCGCCTAATAAATGTGACTGGAATTGTTCTTGTTTTTATGTTCATGAATGCATGTGCTTCGTCTTTGCACATACGTACGCTCAGGCAAGGAAACTTATAACGCCCTACATTATTTAAAACACAAAGCAATCTTATCACATTGATCAACCCTGCAGTAAAAGCAGCTTTTAGGGTATTTTTGTATACCAATTTTATGGTTAACCAAACATAATTGGTGACCAAATCCAGTATTCGGTTTAGTTTCAGTTAAACGGCTATGCGCATTGGACCCCAAGTGCCACTTATTTAATCCAATTTTATGTTATATTATTTTAGGTAAATCCAGCGTGAGTTTCATGAAACCGATAGAGATGGTAAAAGAGGTTTCAAGGCAAAATAGAAGCTACGGTGATTATGCCAGATTTTATAACCAAGCGTAAGCAATTGCTACATTTAAAATGACAAAATAAAAAGGTTTTCTAAAGCTCTGTGCGGAGGCGAATCTTTTGTCGATGGCCGTTACAAGCGTTTCATTTGTATGTTATAAATTGTTTGAATAAATATTATTCTGGAATGCTATTCATAATTTTTAATAGGCTCCTTGGTCGTTTAGTAAATATCTGCTATATGCAACATCTTGAAACCGGTGCAGCAGATTTTATCACCATTGAGCTGCTGCTAACACACCTTAGTTTGATGCAAGCTGTCTAGGTTGCGCTTGCAATTGACATTACCTCCCTAGGCTTTTCCAAAGTTTAACTCCGCCTTGATCACTGCATCCTATTCCACGCGCTGCAGAGCTATTGAATCAGGGACACTGTTCGTTAAAATATCTGTAGCTGTGTTTAACCAAGAAAGCTTCATGTGCTTGTTATATGATAAATCAGTACCTTCAATTAGATGAAATGCTGTGTTTCACGATGCTCGGTGCTGAGACCGGGCGTATTTCTAACGTTTAACAAAGGCCTGGTTCACAGAGCGTTCAATCGGTTAAACCTACCAAATTATTCATAAGTGCTCATTAATTAAGTGCGATCACACGTGAAATAGGTCATCAAATTGTGACACCGGTGGCGTAAATATTATATTGCTGCTATTGCGAATCATCAACAACGAGCAGACTTGCACGTTAAGGATTCCTTATATTAGCCATACCAACTTTATTGAAATTCCTAGGAATGTACAAACATTTATGCGAAAACTTGCGAGGGCATTTCATTATGCTTTCACAGCTCATGAAAAAATGAAAACCGCATTTACCTTCCGTTGCTGGCACTGAACAAATTCAACAACTTAACTATATTTAAAGTATTATTTGACGAAGCATTTGTCTATTGGTATTTCATGTGTGTTAAATAGCAGAAGCTGTGTGTTTTAAGCATTCTATTTAGCTCGATGTAGGCATATTATTATGTAAAATCTTGGCTTTTTTACAACTCGAAAATAAGAGGCTTGGTACCTGATTACATTCGCAAGATTTTGTAGGCTACCGACGTTCCCTCGGTAGTGAGCAGGCTTCGGTGGTCCTCTGGAACACATGCAAATCTTACCACGAACCAAAGCGTGATCGGAGTCTAGAAAGGTTGACCAGTACGATCGGCAGTCCGTTACACTTCCGCGCCATTTGTAGCTGCTTCCAATGTGGTCAAGCTAGGAACGAAATAATTTTTTTCAGGAGGGCGTCAGGTAGCAGTGTGCCGAAAACTAATGAAAGAAAAAGCAAGCGCTGAGCAGAACAAAAAGCAAGCAGTGTCTTTATTGTTGTTGGACGGCCAACGAGGCCCCAACTACTCCCAAGGTGGTGCTTGCTTGGTAGAAGGTGGTCCACCCGTGTGTTAAAGTTCCTGGCAAGAATGACTACATCAGTCCTTTTGAAGGAACGCAGAAATTCATGTAGCTGCTTGTAATAGCTATTCTTGACTTCATCCGGGATACAGTGTGTAGGGGGCGTAGGCGGAGACGACAAGCAAGGCACGCTTAACGTCTCGAGGCCTGCTTATGTTACGTGAGCCTCTTAATCGGACTGCGCATAGCCGACTGTTGACTGCGATCCAGTCAAGCAGAGCTGCTTCACTTCTGGCACAATGCCTCTCAGGGAGGGGCAAGGGTCAGTGACATTATTTAGTGGCGAGTCACATCCACCACGTCGCAGTTTTGTTAAATAGAAGCGGTTACCCACGGCGGCTAGTAAAATGCTGATGGCATAAATTGCTTAACCGTCAGTCGAGACCCACAACCTAATGGATAGGGACGGTAGGAATTCCGTACAAGGAATGCACGTCGAAAAGAGTTCGGAGGTTACTAAACAAGGAAAATGTTGAGGCGATCTTTCAGCGAGTTAAAAAGTTTCGTCCGGAGCTGGTACACTTAAATGACTCCTCAAGGATAGAAAGACTAACTGAGTTTAATATTAAAGGTAAGGACTGCGCACATGTGTACATAGGACGATCAATGAGAGAATTAGGCACGCGAATTGCAGAGCACAAGAAGGCGCATTTCAAGACTACAAAGAAACGAGTTTGAAGACCAGACAATACCAATACCAGATAACATTAAGCCTTAAGAGACTTGTCCATGGCTGTGCATGCATACATGCTGACGAGGTAACAAATCGGACCTGCTTGTTTACTGATGCAACATATGTGAAGAGCCGTAGCTCTATTCACATTATGCGTAAATAAGATGATAAGATGTTTAGCAACTTTTACCACATTTGGGTAGTATTTAGTACCAACATTTTGAATTTAATAGGTAATTCACCGTCTTTTTGTTCACGTTATCTAGTGTAGGTACTTCACAGACTAGCGCCTTTATTCCAAATAATGAGCTTTGGCTTCTACATCCATTGCAGTCTGAAGCTGGGGACAATTTGAACGAGGATCGATTTCACAAATGTTCGTGTACAAAATACATTCCAATTTTAATGCGTTCTAATGCCTCTTCCAAGCAACAACAGTAAAAGTAGAGATGCGTATTCGGTAGTAGGGAGACCAACGGATGACATGATACTTTCAATGCATTATTTCTGGCAGAAGCATTAATTGTATTAACCGCGGTTCAAAGTTACGTCGGAAGTTTGGATGACGGACAAAGCACACTATGTTGACCGGCCCAGCATGGAAAACATTAGTTAACATATATTTTTACTTTTTTTGTTGCCTAGCCGTCTGTGTTGTGTGGAAGTTGGATGTGGATTCAGGATCAAGGTAATATAACAGTCAGATAATTTGCTGTATTTTTTGTACTTTTACAGTGACATATTGCTGCCTTATTTATAAATAAGCAATTTATTTATTATGGACAGTGCGAGAAGATTCTGCACAGCCATTATCATAGAAATGAAAATGAAACCATAATCATGCACCAACTTTCCGAGTTATCTATTTGCAAAAATGATTTATTTGAAATGTCAATATGCAGTTACGTATGTTTAGCCATGTTAAACGAAGTTGATAATATAACGCCTCATGTGTGAATGTATCTGATCTAGTTGTCAGTGCAAACAATGATCTCAATAACTTGTCGAAGTAGAAGCGCGACCTCTGTGGAGAGGTGGAATCATCTTTTGTACAGAAGGCGGTGACTCAATTTGATGAAGAATTAGCTCCGCAACGTCGCATTGTTGATAGACCGATATTCGTGGATTTTATAGGGAGAACGCTTGTTGAGCTGAAACCCACCACATCGTGAAAAACTTCTATCTGAACGGCTGGATGGGGGGAACGATCAATTAACCAGAACAATAAATCGAACAAGAATGATTCCGACCTGAGGTATGTTTACTTTCTGGTGATCACCGCATGTCCACTGTATTGCAGTAACGAACAAGTTACTGGATACTGAGCAGTACTGTATAATAACTTGCAACATTATTGTCCAAAGTAAATGTACGGGGTATTCAAGCTTCTTAAACACATAAGGACACAAATTGAGTAGCAGCCAATAAGCCCTATTTGTTCTGATAAAATGCAAATTTCTAAGGATGCTTGGAGATTCGAAAAGAATAATATTGATTTTATGGGCTGATCTGTCTGACGGAGTATAAACTTTAAGGGATTATCGTTAAACGGGCAATAATTATTAAAAAATTAACGGACTATTTTTTATATTTTGTTGTAGGATAATTTTTCGTGTCTGCGTTGGATTGTCAGGATTATTTGAGAAAGAAGACCACATATCCTTTCCCATCAGGTATTTAAACCACTGCTAATAGCTTTTCCGGATTTTTCGGCGGTTTATAACGTTATATATACCAAATCGATTTACCTTTTGCCATTCATAATTAGAGCTAACAGTCGTTCAGCAGTGTACTTAGATTTGCCTACATTGGCGTGCCGACGCTCAAATTTATTCTCCTTAATGCAGTAGACCCGAAGACCTGCCTCTTATATACTTGTATCTTGCAGGCTTGCATACATTACATTTCATTTAGAACACTCCGGATACCAAAATTTCCTAATTAAAACAAAATGTCACTTAAGATTGTTTCGTAGAAAACAATGAATTTTGCAAACTATAAGTTACATCAAAGCAAACCTTCAGGGCTTAAGATAAATGAAGTTGAATATTGAACAAACCCCGGGACATTGGTGGAGCAATTGCCCGTCTTTTTGTGGCTGCTATTAGTGGTTTGAATAGCTAGACCAGATATTAGACTAGGGACAAGGTCGCGAAAAACATTTTTAATAAACTAATGCAAATATTTGACATTCAACTTGAACGGCAGTGGCACAGTCAAAACCAAAAATTTGCAAAGATATGTGATGGAATCCGGAAAATAAATGACGAAGACAAGCAGGATATGTTAGCAGAGCTGAAGGGCCCGAAGCAATCTGCAGCAGAGGTGATGGATTTGACTGGCAGCAATGTGCTAACTCTTAGATCTTGAGGTGTATTGATTTGGCTTCTGAGTTAGTGATTAAAATTTGAAATGCAGAGCGAATTGTTCTTACGTTAAATCAGCGCAGATGATATACCACTGGGTTTTTGTTTTATGGAATTCTTTATTCTCCAGATGTACAGGACACCAAACGACATTTTCCGTATAGCATGTTGTGTAAGACTCCATTCAAAAACAACTGTCATTCGCAGCCGGTAACCGTGAGGTCAAAGCTGCGGCGAGCGTGAGTTGCATGCGCTGGACGTCAAAATATGATTGGGCCAAGTCAGTCATACAATATTCAAAACAGTTTCTAAACACACAACTCCGTATCATTGTGCCGGCTTGTCGCGGTCTCAGTCAATTTATGTAAATAATAACGGAATAACAATAGATTCGTGGTATATGCTAGATAAACTTGAATTATGCATCCAGCATTTTGTAAGAAATGTCGGCTGCAACTAAATTTGATTGGTAACGCAGACGCATTATGCACTAAAAAGAAAGACCTTCCTAGAAAAGAAATAGCGGAATTTTAACTGCCGAGCAGTTAGCCAGTGCTACGTCGTTTTGTTTGTTGTAACAAGGAAGAAAGCCATAGCTTGCAGCTAAGCGAATGCACCACATGGTTATCCGAACACGGTCGCAATTTGACCCAAAGTCGAATAGACATATCATGTTCACTTTGCTCAAACAAACACACTAGAAAAGTGCAACAATCAATGCTGGAATCTTCGTGCGCAATGCTCAGGGCAAATGCATTTGTTTGAGTTGAAAATTTACAAATGAATAGCGACAGTTTTTGGCTATCCAAAATTGCAGCGACGAAGCGTACTTCATAATTGTTACTTACCGCGTTGGCTGCTTATTAAAGTTGGTCTTCTTTCACCATCAGGCTTGTAGTATTGTTCCAAGTGCGTTGTCTAGTTGATATTTGTGATACTCTTGTACCTCTAACATCTGAGGTATGATAAGTGATGTAATTTTAAGTATGTGAGGCACGGCTCAGATAAGTTAGTCCGATCGTAAGGTACAAAGGAAAAGCAGGATTATTTTGCTATCAGCTTTACATTACTTTTAATAACTGGCGTTGTGGTTTACCTAACCAATAATAACTGATATCAACATGACTTAAGCACGAAACCGACATAAATTAAAGAAAGGGCGATACGTTTCTATCCATTTAGTTGAATATTGCCGCCTACGAAATTCACCGGTTAAATACTAGCGTTTATTCATCTGGAACAAACCAACCCATTCTTGCGTGATGCGCATGCAGGATTAGTTTTGGTTGCATGCCTTCGATTTGCGCTAGTTGGCATTGATTTCCCACATGGAGCCCATACTATTGCAATAATTTTTTACACTTGTGTATTGTTGCAAGTGTGGAGATGCAAATCCAAATTAGTTCAATTTGATACTGTAAACGGAAGTGCTTTGTTTCATTATTGCTGCCACATCCGTCATCTTAATCCAGAGGAAGTCATATAAGCTTAATTTATATCCTGTGCTTCCTAGCTTTGCATTCTTTCTCACACCGCTGTAGAGCCAATAAGGACAATGCTCAAGAGCTCTAACAGGCAGTAGCCTGGTAAGTTCCCAGCGCTCCTTGATAAAAACGAGCGCTAGAAATTGTGAACACAAAAGTCTGCTAACGTAATGTTCTATACTTCAGGTACCGGAGCACAATGTTTGCTGCTGTGTAAATTTCACGCAGATTGGCAGTGAAATACGTTTTCGCTGTTGCTATGGATTGCCTTCCGGTTGCCTGTTCCGCTCTTGCGTTGGCTTTTAAATGGTAATGATAAATAAATAAAACGGTTCGCCGCACAAACGGTTTTTAGCTTTGTCACTAGTGGGTTCATAAGCCTCTAGATGAATATTCAGTAAATCTATTACTCTGAAACACGCTAGGGATAATGATCAGCTAATCTGTAAGTGTATCTTCTGCACATCTTCTCCTTGATCTAATAGAGGATTGCTGATATTTCGTTTCTCACTTAACGGTACAAACCAAACAAAGTAAATATTTGGTCCGTTTGAAAGTTTCCTTTATGTGTACACACAGCTGCATTGAGACTTTTGATTCTCTTCTGATAACAACTACAAATGCCAACGAGCCCTTAAGCTCTAGATCGATATTTGCGGATAGGTTTCCAAGTGTAGATTTGAATTTGGCCAAAATTTCATAGATGCATCCTCTATAATCCGCGATACAATATTTAACGTCAGCAGTTCATCCTTAATATGATGTGCTGTTGGTAGAATCGTATAGCTGCCTGTTCTCTAATTTGCTCTTAAAGTGATCCGTGAGCAAGTGTCCTAGCTAATAATTCATTGTCTTTCCGTCTATTTATGGATATAGCTTTGTAGCAAACTAAACAAAAACGCTTTTCGTACACATCAGTAGCAGCTTATTATTCGGTTGTTGGCATACCGACGTCGAGGTTGCGTAACTAAAGGAGCTACCATATATATTATTTAGTTTCCTTCCAAAAAACATTGGTAAAAGGCGACACCGGACCTAATAATAATATCTTTAGTCCGGTTACTTTAAGTTGCCTTAATTATTCGAGCAAACATAGGCCTCCTTAATTCTGTATCTGGCAATGTTTACTCAATCTGGTTCCAGTCGTTTGATAAACCGCATGTCGGTTATATTACATGGCAATTAACAATCTGGTTGTGTCTGCATTAACAGTAGTTTCTCTAATTTACTTAGGGCAAACGTATATTCTCAAATTACTATTTCATATGGTTTGCATATTAGAGCATGTTAGTTAATATTGTTTTTATTTTTTTAACGGAAAATTTCTCTTTGGTTCTCCCGATAGCCTGTGTCGTATTATAATATATATCCATTTGTGCATAATGCCATCTGTCAAGAAGAATAGCACACACCTTGCTGAATTAGTCCAAGCTATTCAACAGAAGGATCTCAGCTCCTTAATCCGGTCAAGATTTATATACGCTAATCTTTTGCCTGCATAATATAAGCGCGTCTATAATTTGATCCTTCAAAAGACGATCTGCTTTTGGCTTATGACAGGTTTTCGTAACTGCCTTACGCAGTGTTTCTTGTATTGCTGGGTTGCTAAATTTGATGACGGCTTATTTGTAGCTACTTGAAAATATCTATACACTAAATGTAACTATATATATAGCTGTTTTAAATATTCCGTGATTATAACATTTCTGGCCGCTTGAAAGCGCCTCATGCTGGTGCCGAAGAGAGGTGATTGCAGTTGGGCTCCATAACTTGGGGTTATGTGCATAGATAAAATGCGACCAAGCACTCTACCTACTCTGGTTTCAGGTCAACGTAATTAAGAATGATGTCACTCTACTCCGCATGAATTTACATAGATCACATCGATCACGTCGCCTTATATATTAGATACATTATTTTAGTGACATATCCTGTTAAAACCAATTGTACCAATTTTATCATCCTTTGTAATAGCCAAGGTTGCATGATGATAAAACCCTGAAAACTAGATAGTTCGCTGTATTTTGTTTCGATGTCTTCTCCGGGAATTATCTCTGTTTCAAATGATCTCATTTATTGGTCAACATGTTAGATATTTTAGACAGGCAAAAATATGTCAAATGTGATAAATGGACTGCATTCGGATCATATCGGATCATTTATCTTCATTTATGAAGAAATGCTAACAGATTAAGTGACCAAGTTTAGGAGAGTAGCGTACATCAGCACTCGCACCGTGTTTGCTGTAACTTAAATCAATTACCTTCTAAAGAAAGGTACAATCCGTCAATGGGAGACAGGCTTGTAGAATAATGTCATAATTATCCGCATGTTATCTTCTAGAATAATCTCCAGTTAGGTGAATATTTGAACGACTATTACTTGAGGTACATATAAAACGAAACAGTCAGAAAATATATAATGTGAACACAAGTTTGATGTGTTTGTAACTAAATGTTTTAATGGTCTACATTAATGTACTAATGCTGCACAGAATGGATTCTAGTTATGCCTACTATAAATTCCTAGAAGTTGGCTAAAATCAAGGGTTTCAACGTATACTTCCTCAGAAGCATGTTAATGAAGCACGATTGTTGAAATTTAGCTGGCAAACTAATTGGAGTTTCCAACAGTCACACCTTTAAATTTGAGCTATTTGTGTGCTGATAACACTTGCACCGGCACGAAATGTAAAACAAGCGGCATTTGCAAATTAGTTTTCGGTCAAACAAGCAAGTATAAAGGAAAACGTTTAGTTTATTATTAACGCAATAAACAACATCAAAATATTGTTGAAATTCATAAAGGATATTCACTAATACAAATTAAATAAGTAAACAAATAAAATTGCATGTCCAGTCACAAGCAGAGTAATTACCATTATGTGTATAATGGAAAAGTTTATAATAAACCGTTTCAAGCTAGGAACCCTGCTTACAATTACCTTTCGAACTCAACTTAGATGCTAGTTAGCAAAGCGCGTTTTCCTTAAAACTTTTATTACTTTCTAGGCCAGCGATTAAAAATTTTGCAGCATTTAAGATTTCGATACACGATTTGTAAACGAGTTATTGATTTACTCCATTGTTTCATGAGTACAACGTTTTCAATCTCCTCAGATATTCGGAACTGCCTTCCTTCTTCCGTGTAGATACAGCACCTATGCTTTTTCATGTAAAAGTTATTGACTGCCGGTACAAAATACAGAAATGCGTGCGAACTTCTGGTAATAGTGCAACGCACCTAAGCAATTTACCGTATAAGCTACGTTAGATAAGGACACAGGCCAG
>OX104065.1:125620377-125818938 GCA_944474145.2 Dicrocoelium dendriticum
AAATACATCGGGTACTAGGAATGTTTTATTAAGTCCCCCATGGAGCATCAAAGATGGCTCCTATAATTCACAGACGGAAGGAAACAATTTTCCTACAATTATCTTGCAAAAGTTAAATCGCTACCGCGATTATAACTCGTCATCTTTCTTGACGCTCCAAGTCACTCGCACTAACCCAAAAGACAAAAGGACTGTCTAGAAACATTCCAAGTGTTTCTACTCGTTCACCTAGTGATGTGAACCAGGGTATATTGGCCGTACGACGAGACAACTCTAAGACAGGGCGATAGAACACCATCTGGCCTGGCTTGAGATTGGGTGCCGAAAGCTAACCAACTCAACCATAACCATGCATCTCCACGATATATTTTATTTCGTCGATTTGGTTTAGTTGTTCACTGGCATACATCAACCATCTAAAGAACAGTAAAGTGCTTTTGAAAATGCCAGCGTTTATCTGCTGGGGTTTTAACGATCGGACTAATTGCGCAAGAATTGTGGGTCCAGGAATGTTTCACTTACACGCTGTGCTTGGCTTGGCCCAGAGAAACTGGCGGGTCCGAAATAAGGAATTGCGCGTTTGCTTCAGCTGTGAACTAGTGGACATTGACAAATGACTGTAAAGTGAGTGACTTACGGATCCGTTGATCTTATTTACATGCAATTTTGCAAGCCTAAAATGATTAACTGAAAACATGTTTGTTTGATAACATGGAGCGGTCATCTATCAGTTGGATTTAATAATAAATTCCACTTCGAATGTTTCCGTTTTTAGCAAGGATATTGTTACTTTATATTTACTAGCTCATTAATGTTATAAGTAAAATTACGACAGGGAATCGTTGGATTGCTGTATGGGTTTGTCAGAGCATTGCTTCAAGTAAAACTTTATCCAACATCATTTTAATTTCAGGTTACTGGAAGCGAAAGGTCAAATATTGGTGGATCGTTATTCGTCAGAGGAAACAAATATTAACCGTCTGTAGCAGTCGGTGGATTTATCTTGTAGCATGCATATTCTGCCTACAGACACATGAAGCGTTGCCAATACTCAGTTTATTTTCTGTTGATATTTGATTATAGTTCTTCTTGACCACTATCTTAACCGGCACACATAGTATTCAGTATATTTTTACAGCCTCATTGTCAAATTAAGTTCTTGCGTCCACGCATTCCACAAATTATTTGACGAAATATAATATTGTTATTTTAGCGTAACAATTACAGAAATCCTGGGCAAATATATCTATCTATATATTAATTAAAGCAAACTGCAATTAACCCAACCAAACTGTGTCAAAATTCGACATCATTCGTAGGCCGGAGTGAATAATGCCACAGTGATTTTATTAATATGTTTGATATAACGTCGTTCCATAGGTCGTCACGACAAGTGTCTAGTATAGTGAATGTTTTGCAATGGAATTGGTTGCACGAATTTTTGCGTGCCAATTCGATTTACTTAACTTGCAATGACATATGCATCCTACTAAAGAGTCTAAAAATTACCACCCTAATTAGTACAATGCCTGCAAAAGCAAACACGTTTAGCAATTTAAATCATATCGAGAAAGCAATTTAACATCCAAACTAATACTGTTTTTAATGCCAATAATCTTTTGCGAATAAGTTGGACATGCTTTCTTTTCATCTGGTGCCTTCCTTAGTTTTTCCGTAACCATGCTACTTTCTAGTCCATAAAAGAATACTATTTCTTTCAGGCGTAAATATTTTACAACTAAATAAATATTTATCTCTAAACCGTTTCAATACGGTTGTGGCTTTCGAAAGAATGCGCGACGCGAATCACACCTGAACTGTAGCGTTGAACAGGCTAGATTTTACCAAGTAAACTGTACATTAATCTTGATTGCAAATTGAATAAAGACAACCTTATAATTCAAAACAGCCATGTGTGCATGTATTCATAAATCTTGAAAATAAGCGTATTTGCTTACTAAATAGTCTGAAACCTCTTCTGCTACCTTCAGCTAAAATCATTAACATTAATTTCGCTCCTAATTAGTAAAACAGCATATCCTTGTACGCACATATCTTTGTCAGATACCTGGAGCAGAACTCAACCGCATAATTTTGCACTGTTGCCGATTTTTGGCTCCCCATTTAATAGCTGCAAAACAAAGGATGTTTTCAACATGCGGCGACCAATTTCAAGTTTGATATATTATGTCAACCTGATACTTTAAATAATTCCTTGCACTTGATGTAACTATTTTCGGTTATTGTTAATGTCCGTTAGCTTAGTTGTTGACCACCCCTTAGTAAGGTGTGTCTCATTTATTAACGAATTTGGAGTCGAATTTGAGCATTTCATTGTATGTGATTAGTCGACTCCTGCCAGTAGCTGCATGCACACTTACATTATAAAGTATTTTATCATCATCTTTATTAATGAACGTTAACCGAGGGTAAGAAACACAACACAGCTAAAGTGTCGCAGTGCAACCTTGGTACTACAGTGAACAATGGAGAAGTCACAGGTATAAGAAGGCAACACAAAGTTAATAAACATTTGCGACCGCTGTTGGAGAGGAAAGCTAAGGGGTACACGTGAGGCAAAGGGACTTACAACACAAAAGTCGACTCATCGCTATGTTGGCTGGTGAATCTAATCAAACGTGTTCGACATTTTCCACTAGTGGTCAAGACATGGGAAGCACTTTCCTAAAAAAACGGTGCTGAAATCTTCACTAGGTCTTCCTACACAAAACGCGCGTTACGGAACATACGCATTGCTTACGGGGTGCGCCCAATAAATATGAACTAAAATGCGAACTCAAGGTTGCCTAAAAGTGCATAGGCACTTGATATCTGTTGAACTGATGCCTCGGTTTCACATCAGTATAAAATAAAATAATACTTATATGTCAACCATATGGTGTAATGGATGCTGCTGAATCCGCGACAGATTTAGTACCGGAATATGAGACACGTTTCCTAGTTATCAAAGATATGGTAGAAGCAAACGCTACTCAAAAATATATTTCATTCATAAACAAACATTTGGAATATTACAAAAATAGTGACCAAGTTTTGTTGCTTAAGGCATGTACAGGAGATCACGCTTTTATGCTAGATGTGCAATCTTCTTCGCGTATTTTTGTGACATTCGACAACTACATGATAACGAATAGTAAAACAGTAAGCGTTTTAATGAAAAGTAGAAATTAAAACCCATCAATTTTGTAGCAAAGTATAAGCTTACTTTAAAATGTGGATGCAAGGAAGTACAAGAAGTGCAATTGTAGCACCTTTTTTTCTATTCCGGAAACGCGCCTGGATCCTTATGTATTTATTTAAAAATTCACCTACGAACTGAACATTTGGTAATCAGTGACATGCATGTAACTACAGGACTAATCTAATAAGTATTTAATGGAGCAGAATACTTTGACCCCTCAGAATTTTCCATGAGTGTCAATGGTATATTTGGCGTTTGAAATAACAAGTTGCTGTAATTAGTAACCATGGAAAATATGTGACCAATTATTTTCTTAGCAATCTCAACATCGTAAGCTATCACATTTCTAATAATAGCTTTTTTAGCTGGGCTCATCATGCTGATAATCAAAAAAATTAGGCAGCATTTTCCAAACACCACTGGTTGTATCGTTTCCTGTGTAGCACTGACAATAAACTGTTAATACTTTATGTATTATTCGTAATTGCTTTCGGGAATATAAATGTAAAGCAGCGCTGAAATAATTGAGCTTTCTGAAAATCGGCGTGTTGTATTAATGAACACGACTGTTGCTCCCTGAATCCAATATACAATTTTCGAAGCATTATTTTATCTAACTATCTGGATGTTGCATTCAATCCTAGCTTTTCTTTTTCAAAATACTTTATTCTTTGCATCTGAGAAGCAATATATGAAATTTAGCATATTCACTTCAATTGACACAGCCAAACCTATTGGTAGCAGGAAAGGTAGTGTTGCGGGAAGTTCCGGTTGCAGAATGTCAAATATTAGTAGGCAAATCGGATCCATTCGGTCTAAAATATTCGGATCTACCAAAAATACAACCTGTTTCACTTCAGTATGCAAAACAATCTATAACAGTAATGAATCCGTGTTATGACATTAACCTGACTGACGTAAATTATTTATGGGCATCAACACTATTTTAACGCGTTTTCTGCCCAAATTTCAACTAGTATTCAATTTAACTACAACCCACTATCTTGCTTGTATTATTTTATGTCAAAAGTAGTCAACCGTTTAGGGAATCTGGTTGCTTTTAATGACAAAATCTTACATTTTATCCATGGATTAAAATGTCATTGCAGCAAAGCCACTAAACTTTTATCCAAAAATTAAAAGAGTAGATAGACAGTACGCTTTAATAAATATATGGGCGATGTTTAAAAAGTAAAACCGCATTTTAACTAAAATCGACAATTTGATCTGTCCATTAAAAGAAAGAAAATATCAATGCTAATCAGACAGGAATTTAGTCTTACTATTGTTCTGTGTGTGAAGATTTTTGACTCAAAGTATGGATAATATCATAATGAGAGAACCAGAAGAAGCGTCATTAATGACTGTTAGAATGTCTGGCATACATGTTATCAATAATTTTGAAAATTAGTAGAAAATGATTTCAAAAATGCTAATTGACTATACCCCAGTTATAATAATTTTACCATGAGTGGTATTACAATTTTAAAACGGAATATCGTAGTAAATATCAGCTGTTATTTTCTTTTCATGAATGTGCATGAATATCACAGTCTAAAACAATGAATGCGTAACATGAATGTCGTCGATTATGAAATAAGCGAGACCCGGGATATTCATCAGACTCTTTGAGTGTATTAGCTATTACTTGACAAGTAGCCTTTTGTTGTTACGACTGCTTGGCTGCTGTAGCCGGTAACAACAAACCCCATGGTTACCAATAACGATACAGTAGCTCATACTATACAGTGAATCCCTGGCTACTGCAACTTAGTTGACAGGTGGCGATCTCAACGGCAAGCAAACCACCACTCATAAGACTCCATTTAACTGTGGCATTATTTGCGCTTCTGCGTGGGTACTCTTTACAAGCGATATAAATGATACTTCAAAAGTGTGTGTGATATGTTATCATCTACATTCTGGGTCAATAAACACTCAACTGTCTTGCAAAATGTCGTCAAACTAGGTGTTTAGAGAGTAAAATACTCTACCTTACGGCATAATAACTTAACCCTTAAAATATTTACATGGCGTTATCAAATCATGTCAACTACTCAGGTCATTACTTACAGTACAAACTATTTCCTTATCTAAGGAGTGGAAGGGTAACCGTTTATCTATTGGAGCTAGCCTTAGTACGCTGTAAAGAATTTTACTTTTACATTAATGAATAGGATTAAACGGAGGTACAGTGCATCCTGGATAGTTACTCACTCTGTAACAGATGCGCTGATTTGTTTTAACATAAAAACACATTTGATGCTAATTCGTATAGATAATAAATGAGCTTGTCAAATGTAATAGTCAAACAGTTTTTTAATTTATTTTCATGATCCCGGCGAAAAAGCGGTCAATTCCTCTGCACAACCCTTATATATTTTACAGTTATTAGGTGGTTACTTATCGTAATTAGATTCCTTATATCAATACAGATTACGTTGGTTCACACTACACGTGGTGAATTTCCACCAGCCGTTTATTTCATCATGTCATATGGCATCTTGTTCTAATCGTCATGCTTCCACTTTGCGTAATTGGCTTTCGATTGATAATTATCTATTGACGCGAGCAATCAGAAATGTGGATTACTTCCATTGCTTACCCCATTCAGTTACGATCATTATCTTTAGGTTGACACAAATTCCAATTGCATAGCATCAGAACATCCAAACACATTTTCCTCCTTGATATATAGTCTGCAGCGGTAGTAAACATTGGACAATTATCCCCAACCTTATGCTTGTTTCATCAAAATACCTTACAGAGAAAATCCAAAAACCTAGTACCTTGTGTCCAACAAATTAGAAGATGTTTTCGTTAATTGTAGGTTTCTAAGTATCTCAATAATTACCATTGTCTACATATGTTCTGCTCAAGATGTATTGAGAGTAAGCAACAATTGAATGCAGGATAAATTTTAACATTATAGCTTTCAAGTAAAACCGCCTAGGATTTATGGATGCACAAAATATCAGCGCTTGTTAAGTGGAAATTTCCGGATACATGCCATGTCTATATTTTTACCACATTGAATCAGTCTGTATCACACACTCTCGCTTTAAATTTAGTTTTGTAAATTCCGGGAATTGACGGAATTTCTCCTTTAACAATATCTCAAAGCTGAACCGATAATGATTTGATCAAAATAGAAGGCGAACATCACAAAGTAAATTATGCATTGCGAAAGTTGCCAAAAAATACAGCTCCTACAGTGGCCATTTGTCGCCTTATCATTTATATGATATACGTTGTTGCCCTTAGCTACGTGAAGTAATCGAATCCAATTCACAGTCGAATGCCAACCGCAGATTTCATTATTCTGTATAAGATAACTGGGCAATATATTCCTGATATTTAGATCCGGCAAGCAGCGCCATGCGTAGGTTTATGCTATTAGATATTATATGGCTATTGGTTATTTCTACGTACGTGCAGTTTATCAACTCATTCCTTGGACATCTGGAAACGGGCAATGAATAGGAAAAAATATATTGCATATGAGCAGGTATGTTGATATTTAAAGACAATAATTTTATTCCAATTTTCCTTGGGTTTTGCTTGGTTAGGTTCAATTTTATTCAACAACTCGATAGAACAGCCATAGAAATTTCAAGTTAATATCGTTATTATGTGAAAGGGAAACACTGAATAATTTAAGGGATCTTAACTTCTGACTGTAATGTATTTCACGGACTAAACCTTCTGCATTTTTGCCAATATTTTAATGGCAATAATTACGGAAACACCTTATCAATGTGTAATAAACTTGCATTTATATTTGTGGACAAAAATCAATCATGTGTGTAAAAGACGTTCACCCTTTGAGTAACGTTGTTTGTAGAGTGTTACATAAACCGGCACATTCAAATACATGCTCAAATTTATAATGTAGGCCATTGTCTCGCGTCGGATGTTTTCACAGCACGCGTCCTATGATGTCCCAACAAATATATAAACCCATTTTCATTGCAGCTATCCAAATGTGGAGAAATATGTGATGATAACACTTTCATGCACAATGTAGGGAACGAATATCTGATCATCATCACTTATATGTAACTTGAAATATCTAACAGTCTTTAAAGTGCACCGGCCAAAATGCGTAGATAAACTGTATTGCCAAAGCGAATACGCTGCAGTTCCAAAACCTTGGCCGGCAACTGAAGTGAAAGTGAAGATTTTTGACTATACCAATAGGAAATAGCAAAACCATAGTAATAGGGACCAACAAATTGATTGGA
This sequence comes from Dicrocoelium dendriticum, assembly GCA_944474145.2. Lineage (NCBI taxonomy): Eukaryota > Metazoa > Platyhelminthes > Trematoda > Plagiorchiida > Dicrocoeliidae > Dicrocoelium > Dicrocoelium dendriticum. The sequence continues at coordinate 125,627,824 of OX104065.1, forward strand.
AACAAAACGGGATCGTCGTTATTAGCTTATATAAGTAAACAAGAGCATTTAAACGTATAAGAGGAATGTGAAGGTAAATGGTCAAAAGCATAAGCGAAAACAATACTTCCAACGGTAATTTATGGATTATTAATTTTACCTAACCACGAATTTACATTCGTTCCATCCTGGATGTGGTGTCCGTAGAGGACATGCAGCGCCGTATATTTGATGCGAGAAAATTGCTTGCACCCCACAACACCGTCAAGCAAGGCATCAGAATTACATTCATGGACCACATGCCGCGCATATCAACACAGCTACTCCCGCGGCTTGTGTCGTGTGCATGCCTAGGATATAAATATAAGATGAGAGCAGAACAAGCAATACCTTGCAAGAGGAATGTAGGTCTGCACACGAAATCTGCTTCGTTTGATTTCTATTTAATTCAAAGCTATGGACAAATGGACCATAGGCATGTCATTTTGGATATACTTGTTTACATAGCAAAGAACTGAGTTCACCAAAGTTGGGGTTGTGAGTTTCGCTATTAGTTATAATTCTGTCAAATTCGCACTCCAACCACTATGCCTATCTTGAAGTCTTATTTGATATTTATCGGTGTTATAACTGTTGAATTTTAGAATATATAATTTATATTGGCTATTTTTTCAAACATTACATGTCTGTGTTTTGAAAGGCAATTTTCGGAGTGTAAACCTCATATTTCGTAATGCATAGCGATAAAGGTGACAGAATTGTCCTGCAACATATAATGTTGTCTGATAATACTATGATGTTTGAGACATCTAAGAGAAAATACACGTGTGTGTATTGAGCAAGCTTGCTTAGGCATGACTACAAAATTTTAAGAAATATTTCAACATGCCCAATTTTGTAATATCCAATGTATATAGATAACGCACATAGAGTTATCAGTAGATATTCAGATACCTTGTTTAAAATTCGCAGATTAGGGTCTTGATATTTTATTTGCTTTTCAAAATGTTTAATCTAAAGTTACTGCGCTTTATATATAAAAATAGTTTATGATAATAAGAACTATATTTATTATATATTTGCGGAGTAGTTTTAAATAAAATTGGATAAACAATTATATCATTACCATCCTTTAGTTCCTAAGCTGATGTAGCGCGGCGTATTACACGGGAATATTCTCGACGTCCGATGTATTGCGAATATAATATACGTTTTTCTTGAGCAAAGAAATAGTGGCTCCTTCGCTGGATCTAAGTTTGCTCAACTCTGCTTGAATTATTTTATGCATTAAGTTGAGTCATCGTAACATTTTAACCAAATATTATACGTTCTATTTTACAGTTTAAAACTCTCAAAATCAATCCCAGTGTAAAATAAAGTTAGTGATTTTATGTGCAAAAAAGGAAGGCAATTGCCATGGGAGATTTTTTTACCAATACCTTCAAACAGTTATAACTAGAGGTCCTTAATGCTGTCGTCACAGAAAGCTGAAAACGGCGAAACTGCAAAGGTCGCGGTTTCAATATTCTGTGTTTTATAATGGCATTTTCGTTAAATAATTTAACCGCTCTCCAAACTTGTTACATACAAGGTGGTCTAGATAAGTTACACAGTAAATTATATTATAATAAGAAAGGAACTTTTACATTGCATTGAAGCCCTTAATAATTTCCCAATATCCGGCAGCACCGTCTGTTTCACAGACAAATATACACGGCTTTTGGATGGTTTTCATTTGCAGAGCTTTAGACTATCTATTATATATGCTCTACTTTGCATGTGTTTTATATTTCATGAAAAACAACATCTCTTCATTTAATTTAAAGTCATTTAAGTATAAGACATTTGCTATGAGAATGCATGTAGTGAACGTGGAACATGATTTCAGTGTTTTGTGATATTGGACTTTATTATTTTTTGTGTCTGCCAATCCTCCAACTTTTTACTGATAATTCAAGGTTTCAACTTCTCAGTTAGTATTTCATTACGTTGTTTGGTGGTGTTTCTAATTTGCTTCCATTTTATTACAGCTTTGTGTAATATGCTTTGGATCTGTCAACGTTTTAATGTCCCCATAATTGTTAACTACATTTATCCTATTGGTTCGGCTACAAAATCGGTTCCCGCGGCTGCACACTCAATTGCATCCATTTTAACTTACGCATGAAGGTGAGACAAGATGTACAATGTAATTATATATTAAGATCTATTGCCCAGTCATAAATAGAATATAACAACTTGCACTTACTGCGGCGTTTGTAAGAAGAAATAAATTTACTACATCAGGATAGCAAAGACTAGAATAATACTGTGCTGTTTTTGCGATATCTAAGGCCGTGGCCGTTCTTGGGACAAACATGTTTAGCTCTACTTTTCTGTACTTGGTTATATGTGTATATCGTCAAAATCAATAAACTTTGCGCCTAACACTACAACATTTCTCTTTTGCATAAAGTTTGCGGGCGTGGTTCTCTACAATCCTTAACGGTTTGCTAAGTTTTAACATACTAAGTACATATATGGGTAGATACTAACGATCTTTAGTGTTACTCTATGCAACTACCTCATTTACTGACTTCATGGTAGTATTATTATCCAATGTTATAAGGAACTCCTGTTATTATTTTAAATTTGTGGATATGATAATTCGATGGTAACTTGCTTATTCGGAAAGTCAATCTCCTGCAAATATTATTCTGAAGTTTAACTGACACCAAGGTCTGTACATAGTATAGAGTGGATTGGCATGTATATAGCACACTTCCGAATTTTTACTTACTATTAGGAATAGGATTTATGGGATCTTGTGTAATAAGCACTGTAGTAAATGGTTAACCTTTGTCATATCTTGAACTAGGACAGTAAGCAAACTAGAGGTTACGAAATAACCTGCTTGCTAAGATATGTTGCTTAATGAAAGTTTATGGAGCCAAGTAAAATAACTAGTGGAAGATAATAAACCTGTATGCGTGGTCATTTTGTTCGGAGTTTGCGGTTTTGATATCCAAAAATTATTTTACTCCAAATGTGCACAAACAATTACGAAGGATCGCCAATTTGAGTGTAATAAAATAGGTTAGATATGATCAATGGACAACTTCTACTTACTAGGTGTCTAGAAAATCAAAATAAACCAGCTACAGCAAATAACAGTGTGTTTTGATGTACATGCTGTCAACATGACAATAATATGGCCTACATCAATCAAAAGAGGACCGCTCAAATTCGCTACGGAGTAAAATCATGGTATACATTTAAGCTACGAATTATCGTTTGTTTCAATAGTGCGATTTTAGCATACTTTTAAATAAAACGGATTGTCTATTCAAAAACTGATGAACAAATATATGTTTGGATTCTCTAAGCACGCATCAAGTTTGTCAATAGATAATTTATAATGACCTCAAGCAGTGGAATTTATGCGCACATAGTCAAACAAATCGCTGGCAAACTGATAGGCAGAGGAGCTCGTTCCGTCTAACTTTACTGCGAAAACATATATAGAATCCATGAATTGAATGTCATTACTCTCCATCACAGCAGTATAGAGCGCGCCAATGTTAAAATACTTGCTAATGAGTATTAGGGATTTGTGTAGAATTCGGGGTAATTCATCGCAGTATAATTTTAGTCATCACGGTTTGGCATGTCTGCATACGCACCAGACGGAGCTGTTTCGGCATTCTGGTTCTGCTTTGGCTGATTTAGTTCCATTTCTAGCGTATTAAAAATGCCAATTATGCTAGTGATAACATAGTCGCCATTTAACCCACCAGGCGTGTCCAGTAAGTGAAAAAGATATGATGCTGATTTTGCCTGTAGCCAACGGAGCTCTGCCACAAAACTTGGAAAGTATATAATAATCTGTGCTTCTTATGAAACAACATTTATGATATAACACGACTTGCGACAATCATATTGTACAAAACCTTTTATAAAATTTTATGTTATAGAGGCACACTGCTTCACTTTAACGTTACTGATGTTGTTTACAGAGTAATTCAACATACACGTATATAAAATTCCTTTTGAGACATAACTATTTAATCTCAAAAATGCTATACATTAATTCTCTAAAGACTGACTTTGAGAAGTTTCTAAATAGTGCACCAATATAAGACTTGCGATAGCATTGGGAAGCGAACACAAGCGACTTGATAATTAGCAAAATCCTCCAACAACAATATCTTAGTTAGCTGATTCTTTTGTTAGCTTATAGTAGATTTGCTATACCAGGTGGAATATCTTAAGTGACATTTCCATTCCACTCTAGGTACAGACCTTGTAGTCGATGTCTCCCAGACCATCTGTTGTCCCACTTTTGGAGCACGGAAACTGTCCTAGTTTTGCTCCACAAAATACGAGATCAAAAGCGTTATCAAACTCCTGAGGACGCGATACCACTTTCGTCTATTTCATAATCATATTTATATTGTCCATTTCCTGACGGTCATTTATTAAAAGTAAGCAAATTAGTTAATAACAGGTTCAATATCAAATTTTGCTATGAAAATCCTTCTATACCCTTCCGATTAAAGTGGGCTTTTACGGAAGGATCTGCCTGCCAGGTTACTTGTTGGATAGGGATAAAATATGCAGCGACCCGTAGACTGCATTGCGATCGATTTTATAAAATATATACCAAGTTCAAGAAAAACGCCGCTCTAGCTTGCATACTAAAAAGTAATTTTATTACATAAATTCAATTCCGCCTTGCTTTAGGCATTTCATGCATACGGGAAGTGATAGTTCAAATATCATGAACTTCCGAACAAGCGACGAAGCATCTACCCACACCTGTTGCTCTGAAAAGAATGAAATAATGATCGATTGTGGTAATATTTGTTAATCGCTTGGCTGTAGTTAGCAAAGGAATCTGTTCCTCCTCTAAACCGGCTATACGGAGTACATCTGTGAAAACCGGGAGGAAGTTAACGTCGTCACACATTAGGATACACTGCAAGACCTCGTTAAATATATCAACTTGCCTTTACTAGAAGAGAAACTATCCGACCTCAACTGGAAGGAATGTGTACCCAGTTCACCGGGCTGCTGACGAACGTGTCCGTATACAAAAGTTTTGCGCCTTTAGCAAATCATAACCTTTTCGAGCAGCCACACGTAAACATGCACAGATCGGAGGGGATCGTTCCCTTGCGCTTATGAAGCTAGTCCGAATTTGCAGCCTGAAGTGGTTATATAAATCAGTAAAACCACAGACGCAAATCGGTTTGCAGGGTCAAACGCGAACAGGAATAGGACTTAGGGGCGAAATGTACTACTACTCCTAATAAATAATACAGCAGCGTAATATTGATCCAAAGAGTGAAGCTTGAGATCACACCCCTATGTAATGTGATGGTCTGGCGCTTATCACCAAAGAAGCGCTTCTGCAACATTTGAACCGCAATTTCTAAAGTAAATCGTCAACTCATCCGTTCATGGTACGGCTCAATCCGCCTCCAGGATTAAGCTGCGTATGTCTCACCGATGCAAATGTATTGCAAAGTCAATTATACTTTGCGTGCACAGCTATCTTAGTGTTGGCAGTTGCCACGATCCTTGCGGAAATGTCGACCAGGTATTTTTAAATTGCCTTGAGGAGATGCAATTTTCCAACTGTGGAAACATTGAGTTAAATCCACAATTTATAAGATTGGGAATAATGCTGCTCATTCTAACCACTGTACAACTCAATCCTCCCAGTTTTATCTAATTTAATTGAAAATATTATCACAGCGGCGTGCGTTGAATAACTTAAGCAGAACCACCTCGTAATTTTATAGCAGCAATGTCTCTACAAATCTGCAGTTATTCCACGCGAGCCGGACTGAATCATTTGACGCCAGAGGAGTAGTAGTCATCGCAGATGTGGAATTTTATAAGGCATCCGTTAACTCGGACAATCACAATTTTCTTTAGAAACTTCGAAGCTATGGAATTAGTGACCCACTGCTAGATTTGTTAAGGAAATGCTTCATCCAACCTTAGCTGAATGTGGGAGTCAGCAACTGCGTCTCCGACCCAAGTGTAGTCCAGCGTGGTGTGCACCAAGTATATGTACTGGGACATGTTCGCTCCTAATATTCATTAACAACCTCGCTAGGGTGCTGTAGTATGGCTTCATATTATGGTAAGCAAACTTCAAGTTATGCAATTATTGCAAGATATTGAACTTCCGCTTGGCACAACATATAGATCTCGACAAGGCTGCACACGGTCATACAAAAATCGGCTCCTATGTAGTTTGATGAAAGTCAAAATTCTAAGCCTACGCTTTCAGTGTACTCAAGCATCCACTGGGAGAGCAACTGCTACATAATGCAACGTAGTACAGTGACAGCAGGATAATCGTTTAAGACGATGTCAGCAGCATGAAACAAGCAAAAGCTGCAACGAGAAAAGCCAGTCAGCCCCCTTGACCAACAACGAAGGGCGTTCGGAATGTTTTCACAGGAGCTGAATGCCTACTTTTGGCATCATGCTGCGTAACAAATCCAGGCCTAGCTTACTTAGCGCAAAAAAGATGCTAGTGCGCTTATACTCCACAATTAAGACAACGACAAAAGTTAGAGGACTGTCTTTTTCTCCTACTAACGCAGACAACAAAACTTAGACTTGCACTGCGGCGAATACTGGTGTTTGCGAGGAGATGTCATAATGATGTTCCAAATACTGGCTCAACGGGATAGTATACGTCGCGATCAGTTGTAAGTCAGCCAAAAGAAAACAAATTAGAAGTTCACCAGCTCAAAGTGACTACACACTGACGTCAACGAGATTGTCTATAAAAAGTTAATCACTTCCGATATTTAGAATGTGGAACACTCTTGCTTCTGACGTTCGCCCCCACGTTATGGCAATTTTAATAATATTACTGTGCTAAGCTCCCTCCGAGTTAAGTTACGTGACGCAGTCAGTTTTCATTGAAAGACCAATCAACAAATACAGGGAGCTCACTAGCCCACTCCGCAATGTAGCGGTTAGCAGACCGGCCTGTATTTGTTTGAACAACTCGGTGAGTAACCGAAAACCAATATTTCTTTTCGTATTGTCAATTTAAACATGCACATTACAATTCCCACACCGGTGATTCTACAGAACTTGTCAATCAATCCATTAGTCCCCAATATAAATCAATGCTCATTGTTCAATTTGAAGCTTACCCAAGATTCACAACATGGTACTGGCATGCCTTAATTTGACTGATAGTGCTTGTTAGCCCAACGCTAATTGCTTCCGGATCATATTTCTATCGTTGCTTGCCATGCTATATATTATTCGCTCAAAGATAGTTAGTTTGGTTGCTGAATCAGAATTGTATAGTGGTCTTTGATATACCGAAGTGTCAAATTATAAAGGTAAAAATTAAAAAGGCGAGCAATTAAAATGCAAACCTACGAAAATTTGACAGTCGCAGTTGCACAGAAGAAAGCAGTGTAATGGCCACTTAAGGGATTGCGATACATTTGGACATTTCGCAGTTAATTCAGGTAACAATTGCATACTCAGCTTATCCCTATTGCTGTATAGATAAAACAAAGTGGCCAATTTACGGCGACATATGCACGCATTCCTGATATAAAACACAATTTTCCACTTGGTAAAATATCGGTCCGCTTTTACCGTACACATGTATATGTCGTTGAAAATTTTCATGTCCACATAACCCAAGACAAAGCGATAGAGAATTATGGTGAGTATATTTGCGTAGACTGAATTTCGCACCAGTCTATGTAGACGGCGCATAACCGGAGTAATATATGCCCTCCTACTACTGAATAAATATGCGTACTTACTTATTTTCCTGGACTTTTACCTTCACACCAACGGCACTTTAATTAGCCTTCTAGTTGATGAGAACTAAAACGGGGCTGTGCTCAACTGCTTTCTATGAGATCACTTAAATCACACTTTAGTTTTATTACTCTTTGTTATTTATCTTCTTTTTATGCTGCTGCGATATTTATCATGTTGGCCTATACACACAATCTTGTGTAAGTGCTACTTCGCACAGAATTGTGCATTTTCCAACGGTCAAGTTATGGCGAATAAAAGGAAACGAAGTTACAAGAAATGAATCAGTTTGCAGGAAAACACAGCGGCATGTGGCAGATTACCTTTATGAATTAAAAAAAAGTGAAGCATATAATTACTTCTCTTGGTTCCCTGCAACATTCGTTCACTTTTAGCGGAAACAAATAAACTAAAAATTACTATCAACCAGATGATGTCCGAAGCTAAACATAACTTTGATGCAAAGAGCCTGACTTTGCCAGCACGTGGATCACGCATTTTTTCGCTATAGAAGTTTATATGTTAACTGGTCAACCGCAAATGAACCTACTGTAACCATCGCAATGAGCTGATCAATTACGCACAAATCCCCTGATGCGTACCTACAAAAAGGTTGGTTTGATTTTATTCTCTTTGTATTTGTTGCATAGTTCTGACTTGTAAGTCAAGAGGTCTCAGTGGCCAGTGTTTAGTCTCCCGGGCTAAACTTTATAAACACTACCTGCCCGAGACCTGAAAATAGGCAGATTTCCCTGAGTTTACTGCGGCTGTCATAGAACATATAGACTTCTCACAATGTTATTATGCTAGTGTTAACTAAATACCGTCTCCGGTTGCCCTCACGGTGTGCGCTGATATTTAGATAAACTTCTCGCTACTTTCTATACAATATGCAACATATCACTACCGCTTTCTGTAGAAGCGTCAGTTTTATACCCATATCCTACAAGCTCAATCAATATGTCTCAGTTGCTCCTAACTCGATTGCTTTGTAGTTCGTTAAGATATACTATTTCCAAGGGGACTGACACAAAAGCAGTTAACCACTTAACCACAGCTTTCATGGCGTACGTCTAAGTTAGCCCAAGTAAAGGTAGCCTTATTGGTTAATCGGTCATTACATCACAAGAAGACGGAATCAATTTTACCCACATCTGTTTTCTGGACTAGATAAATGCAGTCGGCTGCGTAAACCAAGAATTGCTGTTGAAAGATCTAATGTGCTGGAATCTTTTTGGTATTGAGTGACTATTTTACCGGTGGTATTCAGGTTACCCAATCTGGAGAAAGGAGATCCACGACCCCCTTCACAAATATTCGGCGTTGTTCATATTATGTTTACGCCAAACAATCCATAAGACGCGACCAATCTGAAGTATGCAGACGACAATGACCTGTGCGTGGATTCATCGACCACCGCCACTTCAGTTATATTACAAAATATACTTAAAGATCTCTCCATTTGGTCTGAGGCCAGCTAGCTGCCGCTTAACTTGTCAAAACTTAATGCTGTCCTTTTTCACTGCACATAGTAGCTAGGCAACAACAACTCAAGTAATACGCGAAACTCAAAACCGATAGCCAGGGTTAGCACAATTGAATTTCAGCAAAGCATCTGGGTGTCTTGTTGAGGTAACATCTAATTTGCTCACACCATACAAAGAACCGTTCACAAAAATCAGTTGGTTATGTTGTATAAGCCATGTATGCTTGCTTCCTCCGTCCTTAGGAGTTAATACTACGTTTTGTCACTGCCTGTGTTCTTAAACCTTGACTTACTTCTCTCAAGTGTTTTGCGTAATATTTGTGGTCAAAATAGGCCAAATATTCAGCATCAGTCTGAAGTTGCGTATGACTAACGATCGATTGATCCGCTACTTGTGTACAAAACATTATAGCTAACTTAGCGAAATGTGAATGATATGACTGGACAATGTTGTGGAGACTTGATTTACATATGAAATCAAGCTTAGACAGCTATTAAATGTATTGAGTTATTTGCATTTGCATTAATTCTATTATGGAACATTGTAACTGGACAATGTGAATTGACGTGAAGTCTCCGTAGATGCGATAATATCACCCGTGGTAAAAGAAAAAGTTGGTATGAATTCAATTTGTGGTTCAGCAAAATATTGATGCGGGAATGATATTATAATTTTCGAGGGTAACGAGTTGGCTCCAGTTCCGACCGGATCCGGTCCTCGTGGAACTTGCATACAAAAAAGTCACTTAACTAAGGGACCACTTAGAAATAGCTAGCCATGTAACACTGAGAACAAACGCTTCTTCGATGCTAATATTTTCCAATAAGCATATGAAGTAGTTATATTCTAGTATAAAGTATATCACTTGCAAGTATGATAAACACGGAAGGTCTTCATGAAATGCTGAGCAGGTTGGAAGGGGATTCTTTTAATAAATACCAAACTTTTATACGGACCCAGTGTCAGTTCATTACAATTGATAAATACAAAACACGTTGGGGCAGTAGCAAAATATTTGTGTACAAGCAGATATTCCAAGCTGTAACTGTTAGTTGATATGCATACCATCCATGTGCACAAGTGATGCAGGATAAGAACTTATGTCTTTTAACTACAAAGATTTTGTTGGTCACCATTACCATGTGCTTTAAGGCTTTTGAATGTTATACATGAAACCTGATTCCAAAAGCTGTAACGTGTCACCCGATCCTACTGCCTTAACTGAACAGGCAAGTTGCATGTGATTAATTTTAGTGTGTCAATCGAGGTAAGCGAGGAAAACTTCAATATTCCTGCGCTACTGGGAACGGAAAGAAGCAAAGTACACAGGCTAGTTGGATGAGCCCAACTTCATTACAACATTTATAAAAACTGTGGTTTCACATGCCAACTGCTTTATTATTATTTATAACGTCTACCTTCTAATTTACTGCATTAATGTGTAATCATGCTGAAGTATTAAGTTCCCATACTCTTCCATTAATCTGGGAGAAACATAGCGGTTGCAAGTTAGCATGCGCAACTGACATGGACTTTGAAGTTTACGTTATAGATTAAACTCTAGACAGAATTCCTGATTATTTGTCTAACTTAGACTACCAGTTTTTGCATGAAACATTGCTGCTCTCCAGCTTTGCAAATGCGCTTCAGCCACAATGATATCCAGCGTTAATTCCAGCTTGTGCGTAATTTGAAACAGACGATCCCTGCATTTGCTTCTGACTATAACATTGTTTCGGGACTAGACATTTTCGCAGTTAATTGCATCCATAACGCTTTCAAACACAGCCTTAAAGAAATAGGTTTCGTCCATACACCTTACAGAATCGTCCTTACGGCAACTAAATATCATGCACTTGGTGCGAACGCACCAAAGCGCGCCCCACGTTTATTGACTAATCTTATATCAACAAATAGCATATCAGACGATTTTACGGCATGAGCTACCAGAGAACGCTTGGGTGTGTGCCAATCGCGTGCGATTCGGTTGGTGCCCAGTATCGTTCGATAGTTGTATTCAAGAACGATTGGCCACACAGAATCAACTCTCATGCTAGGAGTAAACTCGCAAAACTCACGTGGTGCCACTTGAGCTTAGCAGTCACGAGTGGTCATGGTGATTGGCACGTAACATTTTAGGCGGTTCCATTTCTACGTGAAATAGGATTGTGCGGTGTGTCCGCCCAATTCGTCTCTGAGCTGTCCGTGTACTACGAGACAAACACTTGAATGAATGCGAATAAATCGGCCTTTGACATGAAGTCGCTGACACATAGAGTTGTGGACGATCGGCTGGCATGAAATTTAGGCTAGTGACACCGGAGTGGCGAGGAGAGTGTGTAGACCGCGGTGTGTTTTGTGGTGCCGCATGCTCACTGAGCGCAATGTTGAAATGTCTGCTTCTGATGGATATAGCGAATCTAATCAGGATGAGTGCACCCGCAGTGCACATTGGAATGGGCACTGAAGTTTTCTCTCCTATTGCCTTTGTTATGTCGTTGTTCAACCCAGCTTGCTCATAGAGAATATTTCATAGCGTTGCGGTTGCTAAACTTGTAAGAGCCTGAGTGGTTCCTCCAACCCTTCTCACACATATTTTGCATATTTGCAAAGCAGACAGAATGTGGTGTTGTTTAAGGATCGGCGCACCCAAACAGTACATATCTGAGCAACAATCTAGGCGGTTATACTATTCTGCTAGTTTTAAGGTATTATCTCCATTAAACGTCCTTGCCGACCTGCAGTTACTATCTGCGCGAATGATATGGTTAACTACAAACAATATAATTATTAACAGCTTTTCAGCTACTCAGCAATACACGTGTTTCCACCTGTTTGAATATGGCGAATTACTAATTCTTTTGATGTACTTGGGAACTTCTCTTTGAGTCTGCTCCAGATCAGTGTTAGCTTGCTTCAGCTGTGGTTGTCTTGCTTGAATTGCTTGCTCTACACGGTGTTTCCCAGCTTGTTTTTCCATTTTCCATTGCTCACTACAACCCGTCGTCCCGAGACATTGACGCTGCTCATGTTCAAGAACATAGAACTGTATGGTCTGCGTTTCTAAACTATAGGTGTAGAAGCTATGGTACCGTATGCGGAGTATCGTACACGCGGATAGTCACCCCACCTACGATGGTTGGATCTATCAGATGCACGACGGTCGAACGGATTGTGAACCCTTTGACAAATAGGTGTTATTATCATCAACAAATCTAGTGTGTCACAAAAATGGGAACTATTATCGTAGGAGTAGGCAAGTCGCAGACTGATACGACACAGCACAACAGTGGCGTAGCGGAGACAAATCATATTGCGACGCGACTGGACTTTAGCTTGATGCGATGGGTTGCTTACCTTCGTGACCTATTGAGCTTCGCTCGGTGGTACTATTTACGTGCCATCAGGACTGCTCATAACAAACGTGTCAATGGTTAGGGGTCTGAATTACTCAGCCTTACAATCCCCTTCTAGGGTTGGTAGAGGTCCATGGATTTCTTCCCTTAGAATAGCCACGAGAGACAATAGCTTCTATGGTATCTTACAGCTCGATTGGCGTAGAGCACAAGTGTCACGCATAGGCTCTGATCGTAACAGTGCACCACGCGGTGCTTAAGGGTTTGCTACCTCCTGCTACCTCGTAATTATAGTTTGGAACGAACTCGAACACATATTTATAACCAAGCAATAGAAACAAAATCGTATATCCCTGGATTGTGTATAGTGAAGAGTGTAAGCATAATACTGGTTTTTAAAGTCCTGTTCAATCGCATTGCATAAATTTTATTGAAATCTATTGTTTAAGTTAAGCATCTGAAAGTCAGAAGTTTGTAAAATAAAAAAGAAGTATGCAACAAACCGATATCATGCAAAACCTTTAAGACATTTGCCATGTTTATATTTATGTACAATAATTGTGGATTACAAAGCATCCATATTTAAAGTCCGAATGTACAAACGATAATTGCTTTTATAATGTTGCTACATCGTTTAAATGGCAGGAGAGCCCATAGTGCTAAGCCTTGTAGTGGTTAGATCTTTACGGTTTGTCTACCCACTGCTGCTACTGTTGCGCCATGAACTCATGTCATTGACACTTCTTCGTGGCGACTGCTGGGTAGCAGTTCAGTTACCACCTTCTTGTTGATCCAGGGCATAAGAATCCGCATGAGCCCGTGAACTGACCATGTACTAGACCCGCTGCCGTTCGGGTGTACGTTTATTCGAAGGCTTTGGCTCAGTACCTGAGTCGTTATCCTGTCACGTGTAGGTGCTCTGTCAGTATTCTAGTCCTTCCTCTTTGGCGGTTATGAAGTGGGCGAAGGCCATCTTCCCGTAAAAACTAGCCTGGGAGAAAACTGATCCACGGGTTATAAGCACCCCACTCGATTGGCTTAGAGCAAGAGCGCAACGCATATACTCTGACGGGGGAAAGGCACGTCCGGGTGTTCAATGGTTTGCTACTGTCCGCCTCTAGCCAGACAGCTGCTAGACAAACTGGTGCAAACGTGACATAAGAACCTGCGTCTGGCTGCAGTTTCAGGTGCCTATCCTACTACAGTCGCAAAACATTTATGAGTTTTCCCATATCGTTGTACGCTGCGCGTGGCGGACATTAAGCATATGCCAATGTATCTCTGCAATCATTTTCCCGAGCTGCTTCTGCTCCCACCATTTTTATGTCAAGCTATTGCGGCAAAAGATTTAAGAGGATTACCTCAAATAAACCTCCAAACCACCCGCTGTCATGTGGGTCAGGCTATTGATACTAACGGTTCGGGCGGAGTCCCAAAACAAATTTCCGAAACACAACACCACCACTCGTGTGATTTCCTAGCAATGCAATCGCATGGCTGCGCGAAAAGCACAATATCGAGTGCTGCAACTTGCGCACAAAACTTGACCGAAATTCGAGTGAGCGCCCTAGCAACACACTGCGCTGATCGCGATGAAACTGGAGAGCTACATCCTCGATATTGCGGCGCTCAGCGAGACCCGGTTTGCTGAGTAAGGTAAGTTGCATGAAGCTGATGCTGACTATACGTTCTAATGCGTGAGAAGCGCCACCCCAGCACCACCTGAACATGGGATCGGATTTGTAATAGCTGATCGTCTCCGTGGCCTGCTGGGGGGTGAACCGACTGGCAGCAGCGTGCGGCTGAAGACTGCTCGCCTAAGACTCGGAAGATGTAAGTTTGCCACTAAATTAGCATGTACGACCAGACCATGTGTATTCATGATGACATGCGTGATTGCTTCGACACTCCGTTAGTCTCCGTGATACGGTCTGTGCCAAGGAGATAGCGACAATTTTGCTGTGTGGTTCCAAAGCGCGCGATGGGCGTGATGCAACTGTGTGGACAGTAGTCATCAAGCAGCTTGGCATTAGTGCAACAAATACAGTGACAGGCAGCTCACATACTGTGTGCAGCTCACGGCCTGAGGTTTACGAGCACTCGCTTTTCACTTTGTGCGAGTGATAAAACAACTTCCACACACCCACCGAGTGAGCACGCTCACCTGCTCAAATAGGTTATCGTACGCCAGCGTGACATGCTGGAAGTACGCATGACACGTGAACTGCTTAGAGCTGAGTGTGGCCCTGTGGTGCAGACCAAACTGTAAGTGGCCGGATTACTTCGATGATAAAAAATACGACAACTGGCGCATTGGTGTCTGAGAAGAATGCAGCATTTTTGCATGTATGGCAGACCCTAGTGACTTGGGGGAAAAGAGTCAATTTCGCAAAATTCGAAGGCAACTTAATCGAGAAATGCTTCACATTAAAAGTGCACTGAGACGGAGTAGGCGAAACCGATTGAAAGTAATACCGAAAGCCGCCAACACAATAATTCTTTAACTCCTTGAAGGCAGTGTATGGACCGAGCTTGGAGCCGCTGAGGAGTCGACTACGTGGTAGTTCAGGCACTATCTGTACACAGACTGTAAACCTAAAACAGTTCTGGCAAATGCACTTTGCCTGAATCTTGAACAACTGTACAGTGATTAAATAGCCTAGATTAGACAGTGTATAGTAGAATGAGGTAAATGTGAGTCTGGGAAGCATACCAAGAGTGGATGAGACGCAGTCAGTTCTCAGTCAGTTGCGAAATGGCAAGTGGGCCGGTGCCGACAGGATCCCGCTTGAAGTATTTGAACACGCCGGACCCGCGTTGCTGAATACGCTACAACACTGTGCAACGCGTGTGAAATGTGGAGGTGATGCCTCCTGAGATGAAGGTTGCCCTTGTGATACCACTGTACAATGGCAAAGGGAGCAAACATTGTCTCACGAATCAACTTGCGGAGTTGTGTGGGCAAGGTGATTGTCCGAATCCTGCCCAACCTCCTAGTCAGTCAGGTTGTAGAAACGAACACAACGGAAGCGCAATGTGGATTCCGTTTTGGTCGAAGCACTATCAATACGGTGTTTGCGGCTCGTCAGTTGCGATAGAAGTGCAGTGAAATACGTTAGTAGTTGTACTCGATGTTTGTTGTTTCTACCAAAGCATTTGATACGGTGAGCTGCGAGGCATTGTGCCTGGCGTTGGGTAAGTTTGGTTGTCCGAGAAACGTTGTAAGTTTAATTGGGTGTCTGGATATTGGTATGCAAGCGAGGGTGCAACTGAGTTGACAGACATCGGATGATTTAGCAGTTCTCTCTGGTCTGTAGCAAGGTTGTGTCTTAGCTGTTGCACGGTTTAGAATTTATCTTCGTGCCACAATATCGCATGCGTTTGACGCTGCTTCTGCTTACGGGGTTCGTGTGCAGCACCATATTGATGGTGGGTTGCTGAATATCTGTCATTTCGGTGCAAGGACAGTCTCTGTGAACACCATGCGTATATTGCTGCTTGCTGACGAACGTGCTTTGTTGCACACGCCGAAGACGAATTACAGCACATGACTGGTGCTATGGTTCGACAGCAGCCAAATTCGCGCTCATCATCAACACAAGCAAAACGGTCTGTCACTTTCAGCCTTCACCGGAGGTGCAGTCTGCAATATTGCCGTAAATCAGCATTGGTGCTGAAGGATTGAAAACCATCACTCACATCTGCTACCTTTGGTGTGTGATGCCCGATGACCAGCAGCTACACATTGAGCTGCGTATCAGCGTCTCGAAGGCAGCGGTGGCATTCGGGAAGCTTAAGTTCCGAGTATGAAACAACCAACAGCTTACCGTCAACACCAAGCTGATCGTTTACAAAACCATGGTGCTGTCCGTGCTTCTGTACGACAGCAAGACATGGTTGACCTACCGGAGAGGCTTGCGATATCTCGAGCGGTTTAATCAGCAGTATTTGCGACGGATTCTGTGCTTCGGTGGGTGCAACGGATACCAGACACGGAGTTTTGCGCCAAAGTAGAATGTATGCAGTGCACTACATGCATTTACTGAGACACTTTAGGTGGATCGGTCATGTGTGGCGTATGGATTCGAGGTAGATACTGAAGCATCTGTTATTTGGGTAGCTGAGTGTGAGGACGTGGTATTTGGGGAAACCAAAGCTTTTTTAACAGAACATGGTCAAAATAAGCCTATCACGTCCAATGTTGATTTCAAATGTTAGTAATGGAAAGCGGTTGATCGGCTTACTTTGCGCAATTTGATCACGAAAGTAGTTGCCGATTTTTAAGAGAAAGCCCCATGCATGCAGAGAAGAAGCGGCCAGTGCGGAAGAGGCAAGAGTGGAAGCAGCTAGTGCCGATGCGTTGTACTCCAACGAGGTCAAACGCATTTTGTTTTAGCATATGCGGTTATGAGTGCGTGAGCTCGTCAGACCTAGTGAGCAATGAGCGATGCCGCTAGGGACCAACGTCAAAAGAAGAAGGGTATTGCCGATAACGTATCATAACCGGCGCAGCGTCATTTGGTACACAATACTCGATTTACTAACCAAGTACTTGCGTGTTGAGTTCCTTTATTTCAGATGGTGAATTTGCTAACTTGTTTAACGCTTAATTGTTTACCTCATTTTAATGTCTACGGTTCTATTAACATGAACACGCTGCGTAAGCTTGCGCTTTCCTGGATGTGTGGTGGCTGTCTGCATTTATATAACTGCGACGAAACCAAACAAAAACCTAATAAATCTCCCTGCTACTTACTTTGCATATATATATAGAACATAGTGTTAACTCGCAACGGATAGCCGCCTCCGGTCGGTTAATTTTGACTGTGTTGACAAGATCACGTTGTGTTGCATTTCAGCGTTCATGGGAAGTATTTCGTGGAAATTTAGATAAAATTCAGTTTCATTTCCGATTCTGAAATTTCCGACCAGAAATACTTGCGTTTTCATCCCTTTGGTTTCCGCAATATTACTTTCGCCATTTTCTTCGTCAGTTGGCCGCCGATTTGTTTTCGGATTATCCACAATGCCCAAGAAGTCACCCTGTGGTACTTGCTCCAAGCTAGTCGAACACCGTGCAAATGCCCTCATGTGTGTTTTGTGCCAAGTTAAATACCACATTTCATGTGTTGGATTATCAGTTGAGCATTTTCATCGTCTTCGCGAGATCCAACACGATTTTGTTCAAACTATGTGTGAAAATTGCCGAAATAAGCTACAACCAGGAAGAGTAAAGCCAACGGGTAGGCTTCATCATTTCGTTGCGAACAGCTCCGTGTGTTTGACCCAACAGCTTAGCCTGAAGAGCCTTCAGGTTTCAGCTCAGTCGTCCTCCTCTACCCGTGCAAAATCACCGACACGAAGTCCAACAGTTGTGAGAATCCCAGTTGCATCTGGCATAAATTGTTCACCTTTGTTGTTTCCACCGGCCACAGATATCCCAGCAGGTGAAAGCCTGAGTGTTGAAAACCAGTAGAAAGAAAAAGAACGAAATTACGAAGGGACGTTGGGTGTTTAACTTCTGTAATTCAAACAGCCAAACCACGTGAGGCTGGTAGTATACTTTGCCCTGCAAGGTCAACCTTGTCCTACCAGAAATGATATTATCTCGGGATGGTTCACGCGAAGGAGTCCAGTGATCCATCACCCCAAGTGCGCTACGATCACCATGTCGAGCTTTACAGAGTGTAATTGACAGGCTCCTCGACGCTGGTGAGGACTCGGTAAAAGTGAGGCAGATTACCCGTCTTGGAAAGCAAGGTGATCAAAAAATCGGCCTATGAGAATAACTTTTGTGGACGAAGCCGAGGGAGCGGCTCAGGTCTGCCATCGTTGAGCTGAAAAGACGCACTAGTGAGGGATAAACAAATCTTCGTATCGTAACTTTTCGGGTGGTTTCAAAAATCTACAAATCAGGATAAACAGGTTGCACGCACTTCAAGTACGCTCGGCGGCTCCTGCAGCAGCCTGCGAGTAGCCTTCACAAACGTTTGCAGTGTTATGACTAAGCGAGAGGAGATTTGTTGTTTCGTTGCGTCTGAGCGGCCAGACGTAGTGGGACTGGCAGAGACATGGATGCATGCAGAGTTATACACCCAAGAACTTAAACTCAACGGTTACTCATGCCTTCAATGCGTTAGACTAAAGAATGCCCACGGTAGTGTCTTAATTTACACCTTGTCTTCTTTGCGTGGAAAACTTGTGAGCACCTACCAAAGTGACGGTGGTTTGTGTGTGCTACTCTGGTGATCCAGGCGCAGAGAACTGTTTGTGGACGCGGTTTATCGCAGCCCCTGAGTCGTTGTTTGGATTGGCTGCCCATTCTTCGGACACACATGAGTCGTCCACACTTTCTACTTATGGGCGATTTCAATTGTCATCGAATACGATGGCCTGACGTGCATTTGATTTCTGGACATAGTGAGGTTGAAGCAAGGTTCGTGGATTTGGTACTTGAAACTGGTGCATCGCAAAACATATGCTAGCCAACACGCAAAACAACACGCTCAACCCCGTCCTGTCTCGACCTGACGTTAACCAGCTACGAACAACAAGTACGTGACGTTAGGATCCTGGAGCCCCTGGCTACAAGCGACCATTCAGTGAACAAAGCTGATATGGAATTATATTTGCCGTATTCAGGTCCGATGGATCCAGCTCCCAACTACTGGGAAACGGACTTCGATGTTCTAACTCGAGCCTCGAGCCAACTGGATTGGTCTCTGTCACAAGCTGCATCTGTGGAATATTGTTGAATAATTATAAAAGCGAGAACGGCATCATTGTGTTCCCAAATTGTGCCATTGAAATGTCGGTAGGTTGGACTGGTTAAGCCTTATTGGTTTGACAAGGAGTATGGAAACATGGCTCGGAGGCGGCGCAGACGGTGGGACAAATTCCTCCTCTCTGGATCTGCCAATGATTACGAAGTCTATAAAAGTCAGCGGAACCTCTGCAACAGTGTAAAAAAATAAGCGCCGACATTTCGAAGAGCAGCTCGCAATAATCGCGAAGATCGCGCCAAAGCGACTCTTTGCATATGTGAAGCGACGCCTGAAACCGGCAGGTGATATGCCGGTGCTGGATGGCCCGTATGAACAGCCCCTAACCTAAAGCACTGAACGTGCGTCCGCGTTGGCGGCCCACTTCGCTTTTGTATTTGTCTATGACCCAGCTGTCTGTTCCGAGTTCGACGCGTACCGCTTTTAACGAACTCGATAGCCTGCATTGCGGCGTTGAAGTGGCATGTCAACTACTCGACAACTTTAACGGCACCAAACCTGCCGGACCTGATAGGCTTCACCCAATGGTTCTCAAGTCACGACTATCACCTCTCTTGTCTTGACTGACCTTTACAACAGGTCGCTGACCGAAGGTTCGTTGCCGGTTGACTGGAAATGTTCCGTGGTGAAGCCTAATCCAAAATGCGGCGACCCTAACAAAGTAAACAAATACTGGCCAATTTGTCTGACACCCATTTTGGCAAAGGTTGCTGAGAAAATCGTGAAGAAGGCATTGCTGCAGTTGCTACAGTCAAACGAGGTCCTGATGCCCGCACAGCACGGTTTTATGCAAGGCCGCTCATGCGTTACGAAGCTGCTTGTGACGATGCATGAGTGGTTAAAGGCAATAAGCAAGCGGAAGTCTGTCTACGTGATATTCATCGATTTCAGTAAATCATTCGACAAGGTTAGCAATGAGGTTCTCCTTCACAAACTCAGGATTGTGATGTCAGTGACTCACTGCACCGGTGGGTCCGCGACTTTCTTGTTGGACGAAAGTGGAAGGTACAGGTTAATGACCATCTAACTGACTGATACCCCTCTACGAGTGACTTGCCACAGGGCACTGTGCTGGGGCCCACTCTGTTCCTGATTCACATCAACGATCTACCTCAGCTTCTCCGGTCACCGTGTGCCTTGTTTGTGGACGACATGAAGAGTTGGAGGAAACTGTCGCTCCCGATGAGTGTGGTCTACTTCAGCCAGACCTCAACCGCCTATCCACATGGTCTGCAGAAGTTCATCTCCCGGTCACCCCGGCCAAGTCTGTATTTACTAGCCTGGGGAAGGGTGCTGACGGCCGAATCTACACCCTTGACGGCCAACCGCTATAAGCCACACCTTCTGTGAAGGACCTAGGTGTACTCTTGCGCTTCGAGTTGAAGTCCGTAGACAGCACGAACAGGCTATCCCGTAACGGACTACCCATGCTTTGTGTGCTCAAACGTAGCTTCGGCACATGGTCAGAACAGGTTGTCACTCGCCTCTTCCCTTTCATCATTAGACCAATGCTACAGTACGGTTTGTCTGCCTACTTTCCGATTACCCGAGGTAATGCACAAAAGATCGAACGGGTCCAACAAGTTGTTACCAGGCTCATTCCGAGTTTACGTGGCTTGGGGTATGAAGACTGGTGCGAGAAACTAGGACTCTACACCTTGTCCTACCGTCGGTTGCGAGTCGAGTTCATTATGACCTACCGTAGTCTACGTCCTGGTGACTTCCCAATGCTAAGGCCAATGCTGCACTTACAAGCGCCATGCAGCTCACACGGACACAAATACAAACATCCTTCAAATACAAACCTGTCGCCCCGGATGTGAAATGTGTTCCCTACCCACTGCGCTTTGAACAGAGATTGGTAAATATTTAGAACACTTTACCTGAATTTGTGATGTAGGCAACATCTGCGCCGCAGTTCAAATCGTTGTTAGATTTAGATTTTACCACTATTCAATTCAGAGAACGATTGCACAATTACTATGATATATCACATTCGTGAGTCCTGCAATACCGTGAGTCAGATATTTTAAATGCTACGTGAGAACGACTACGACATTCACGGCTGTCAACTTTTCTAACGTTTTTCACCATATTTCGAAAGACTTGTATAGAATTTCTTTCTACTTGCTCTACAACACAGTATTCAGTATTACTTCACAAACAAACAACAGGCTAAAATGTAACCTTGTATCTCAGTTTGTTTTCTAATTTTGCAAACTAATGACACTAGTGTGCACTTCTACATTAATTAATGATTATCAGCAACCTTTTAAGGAAATTATGGATTATCACAAACAGATTAAGTACAAAATAACCCTTTTTATCCGATTGAAAAGGTAGCTGCTTTCTGTTATAACGACTTGTTGATAGACGGGCCATTCGCAAAGCTTGGAAATGTTATCGTAAGGAGTTCTCAACAATCCCGGCTACATCATTAGTCCATTAGTGTGTAGCCCTAATAAAATGTAACTTGTATATTCCTCGACGATGCGAGAAGCTGTTCCCTAGAAGGGACAGGTCAAATAATGGTACAATATTTCCATGATATTGCATTAAATTTTTTTAAAAATAAAATTAATCGTAATTTCTATTTAGGTAACGCAAATTATTCAGAATCGCACTGATATTATTTTGCCTGCCATTTAAACAGGATTCTTCACAATCACATGAGAGATGTTTGGGCCAAGAACAAATGCAGTGAAGTGAAAGGGGTTTTGTCCGAAACGCTATGTATGTGTTTCGAAAATGTCTTCAGGCACCATCGATACTGTTCTCGAATACGTTATTTAAGGATTGTGATGTCCAGTACATATAAAGTAGGTTTTAGACGGTTAACTGCTTACGAATCGCAAACTTAAAATTGTAAACTTTATAGCAAGTTCTGATATCATTTGTAACTTTGTTCCAAATATTTTAATGTTGGGTTAGATAGCAGAGTTCTCTGATACTCGTAGTAAATTTTAGAATCATGACATTTATCGCTTTGTTACAAGTTGAATATCCGCTGTTTAAAAATATGTGAACACCGTTATCAAGACTGCATTTATAACGGTTTATGATTCTGTAAAGAAAACATAGGTTCAGCTCCATACTCCAAAGCCAAACCGAGTCAACTCCACGTTTATCATATTGCTCTCTGTATGGACAGTTTGAGGAATATCCAAATAGCTCTTTTGTGAAGCGACTCTGGACACTCTAATGAGCATGCTGGTTAGATTTCCGCAGAGTACACTGGACTACTAAGTAGTATTCCATACTAAACAATAAATATGTTTGGTAAGGCGGTTTGCGAGATTCTGTGAGATAAAATGATAGCAGGTGTAAACGATGGTCGTCACGGCTTCCGAAACTTGAAATTCACTATGTTTAGCGAAGTTAAAATTGACTGAATATTGCAGTCCCATGTCACGCACTGCCCCACAGTGCGAGATTTATCCGCCTTGTAGGAATAAACTGTCCATCAACACTTCATTTGTATGACAAATTAACACACTTGTACACAGCAAATGACATCTGTCACAGATAGAAACACCAGGAGCCAAGGGCAGATAGCTTATCCTTAATGAGACGTACGGCTTCCTGGGTGTTGCCACGTGGTTGTGAGTAAATACCTTTAATTTCATCAACAAAAATAAACGTAACGCCATTTCTTCTTTTCTGGAATACATCGTTAATATGTATATGAAAATGAAGAGGGCCAAGAACACTTTCTCGAATCACTGCACTGGTGATTGCTTTCGGTTTAGTGTAATGAACTTCGATGCGCACCACCTACTGTTTACCAATTAGATATATAAACAGCCAAGCAACATCGGTTCTCCAATGCCTATAGCCTTCAGTTTTTTCAGTAACCTTCTGTGAGACCCTCTACCAAAGGCTTTTGGCATATCTAGGAACAAGATTAGAACACTGTTTCCGTTGTCCATGGCAGCCGTTGTGTGGTTTAAAAAGTCTTTCTGACATGTTGCGCAGGATCGACCTTTCATGAGGCCGTGTTTCGAATTGCTGATAACGTTAGCAACGTTCCAGAATACAAATAGTTCATCTTTCACTATCATTTCCATGGGTGAGTGATTGATGGGACGAAATGTTTTAACCTCGTAGGCAGCGCCATTTTCGCGTCGCGGGTTAAGGACAGACGTTTACTATTGGGTAGGGTATACTCCGTTGTTAAAACAAAGTGTAAAGATGTTGAGAAAAAGCAGAAGTAATGACTAACACTGCTTTTATTAAACAAGGGGATCCCATCAGGGTCAGTGCAATTTGAAGAACATAAGCCAAATACTTGACCGGTGATTTTCGCTGTAGTGATTTCCACTGTGAATATACTTTTATTTTCCTACGACATATTAAGTGCTGGTGTGTCTGATAATTCACTGACCATTGATTCGGCAAAATAAGCACCGTAAAATTTGTAGATATAACCTGGTGCGTCTTAGCCTGTTTCATCAGGCGCGGTGATAAAATTGAAATTGTTGCTGCAACGCCAACCCCGGGCACAGAATAGTTTGGTTAGCTCAGCTGTTTTGATAGAGTCGTTCAAATCTTCATACTCTTGCAAATTTTGTTGCCTCTGTTTTTCGATGAGCTTCGACTCCTTTAATAAAAGCGCAGTCAGTAGTTAATCTGAATTTCTGCCGAATCATATGAAGCTTTCGCGCAGCCTTCACCGCCTTGCTATCGGATTTATGTTTAGTTTCGTAAGCACATTTTAGTGGCAAGACTGTATCCATGCAGAAGCCAATTATACTGTAAAACAAATCCGGCGCTTGTTGGGGATATGAAGAGAGAAAGAAGTTATCCCAATTCCATGAACCAGGTCCTTGAAAGAGTTCCTGTTGACGGAACTGAATGGACAATAATACATTTTGTTCTGTACATCGACCATGCGTAGACTTAGGCGGCATTTGATCACGCGATGATCGCCTCCCGGAAATTCAGCAAGAACGTTAACACTGATATCAGGTATGCGCAATGAAAAAATGAGATCCAGATTACTTTCAACTCTGGTAGGTTGGGAGAGGTGTTGCTGCCAGACATTCATTTGGATACAGGAAATAAGATTTTGGCATTTCAAAATTGAGGTTCCCATGGGACATTAATCGAAGGGTGATTGAAATCACCTCCAATTATCTTTTGTTTAAATGCTAGGCTAGCGGCGAATTTAAATGCAAAAGCCGAGTTATAAATCTTCTTGGCTGCAGTTTCTCGCACTCTATATATGCCCCATAAGCAGTCGCTGCTGATTAACTGATATCGTGTCATGGAGATTCCCGGACATCGTTCAGCACTGGGTTCTAGAGCCTTGTGTTGAGAGCGACTTTTTTCAGACAAATTACAAATCCAACACCTCGACGACAAAGCCGATTTCTAAAAAAACTTCATATCCGAAAATGGTTAACTGATTGTCAGATATGTCATCATGGCACCTAGATTCAGTTATAAAAATTTTATCAGGATAATTTACCAAAACAAATGAGCGCAGTGTGTGGACCTTATTGTGAAGAGAACGAATGTAAAGTAAATTACTGAGATAGATGTAAGATATGAGGAAGATTGTTCAGGCTGTGTTATAAACACTGAGGTTTCAAGCAGTGTGCCTTTATCCAGGCCAGAAATTTTTAAAATAAGCATGTATTGTCAATAGTGAAAAATGTTTAGGAGGTGGCTACAGCAGAGGGGGTTGCGACTGAGTATGACCCTCCAGAAAATTTTTCGAGAAAAAGAGTCCATGATTGTTGTAATAGCTTTCGGGAGCTGGAGAGTTATGTTGTGTCCTCTACATCAGGTCACTAATAGGCTGTTGATTACCTAACGCATTGATAGAAGTCAGTGGGTAGCTGTCCTTTTCACGCATGAGTAACATCCGCTTACTTGCGCTCGATATACGAAGCTTAACTATACGTGTTGAAGGCAATCTGGTGTCGATCCGTACACCACCATCAGCATAATCCGTTGGAATCGGAAAGCCGCGGTACCCAATTACACCATGTAGGATGCACAGATGTTGGAACGTCTTCCACAACTTTATGACTAATGGAATTACATCTATCCAAACAAAATGACGAGAATGATGTCACCCCCACTGGTAAGGAAATGTTTGCAACAACTACGGCAACCTAAGAGAAGATTTGCTCTAAAGAATATACCAGCTATCTACATTAATTCGCTTCTACAGCAGATGAACTTTTCATTATTAATATATGCTACTAAAAGATACCAGATTAAGGCAGACAAAGTCAATATTTCTACCTTCTATCTTGTAAGTCAGACTAGCCGAGGACCATGATAACTTAACTGGTTGCAGAAGTGTAATTAGCGTTATCCCGTTTCCGATCTCTAGGATGAGCCTCTTCCAAAGTGTAAATTTCAAAATAGATTAGTTGCTTTATATATAGCATCTTTAACATTTTATTGGTTGTCTCAATTTGTGTCGAGGTAATACACTAGCAGTCGAATGTCATATTATGAATTACCTGAATAATTTGAAATCAGATACTCACCCCGCGCCGTTTCCGCTGGCACATCGGCCTTGAGACTGATATCTTGGGACTTTATACTTTGACACTGATACTATTGACCATCTGTCTGTCGGCATTCAGCTAGTAGTTTGGTTAGGGCATTGCATAAATTCGAATATTTAGTGCACAGTTCGTCCAAAGGGGACCACGTTAAAATGTTTGAAGAGCTTTTGGGAACATCGCCGTCTTCTCACATTGAAACCCATAACATGTGTACTCAGTTTGAGTACGTCATCATCATACACGTTAGCTAGAGGTGAGAAACACCGCAGCTAATGCGCCGCAAAACATAGAATAATGAAAAAAATGAAACTGTTGAAAGCCGGCTGAGCTACAAGCAACGGATGGGCATGATTCCGGTAAGCTACCAGCCGGCTGTCAGTTTTAGTTAGTTAATTTTTGCTGCATCGACTACGTACGCAATATTCTGAAGAAAGTGCTTGCTTTTCTTAGTCGAACATAAACATGTGAATAATCGACGAAGAGTTGAGGAGTTGCGCTTGGAGTGCACAAACAAATTGTATGCGTTTCAAGCTACGCGGGCATTAGGGTGATAAGAAAGTTATTGCGGCTCATAATCTTGATATTTCGGTGCACATATTGTGGCACAAAAAGACATTTTTATTTGAAATAAAAGCCATCTGAATTGAAACACTTTTGCCAACGGGAAACAAATTTATTTATCCCGGACGCAGAAAAAGTATGAGTCCTGTTGGCGAGTAAAATATCGATGGCTTCATTTATCTCCTTGACTTTTAGAACTTTTCTGTCAGGGGAGATTGCCTAAGAGCTAGAAAAAGCGGAAACCGGTGGATAAGTGTTAAGGGGAGTATAGTGGATGATGCGAATTTTTGCAGCTTCAATAGGTTTGTCCATGCAACGTGCGGCCGAGGTTTATCGTGAAGAATAATTGGCCTTTTCTGTTCAAGTTGGAGTTCGATTGGGACCGGAACGATGGGAGAATACCGTGAGTGTTCCATCTTGATTAGATCGTTGAGCCAGGTATGGATGAAGTGCTCAGAGTGCTTGATGGATCTGTTGAATAGCACTGGACAAATGTGTTGAGGTTTTCGGTGTATTTTGACAAATTCATAACAAAATGTTTTCGCTATTAAGGCTTTTTCTTGGTTCAGAAAGTCGTGATAGATCAGGCTCACGCTCTGGCAGGTATCGATGGGCAGGTTGCCTACATGGATGATATTTGTGTTTTCGGCCGCTCACAGGAAGAACATGATGCAAGGTTACACAAACTCCTCCAGCGCCTCAGTGATCTTAATTTGCGTCTGAACGCAGAAAAATGTCTCTTCAATGCACCAGAAATTCAGTTTTCGGGACACGTCATTTCACGCAGTGGCATTCGACCAAGTGATGAAAATATCAGGGCCATCTCTGAAGCGCCAACACCCAAAAATTTGACAGAACTAAAGTCCTTCTTAGGAATGTGCTCTTACAACCTGCGCTATCTGCCGGATTTTGCGACTGTGGCAGATCCATTACGATTGTTAACAAAGAAAGGATCGTCGTTCGTTTGGGGCAGCAATCATCAAAATGCCTTTGTTGAACTGAAAATGAGAGTTGCGTCTGCTCCCGTAATTGCCATTTTTGATGCATCTTGCCGCAACTTTGTGTCCACCGACGCGTCTGATGTCGGTCTCTGAGCTGTCCTTTCACAAATACAAAACGGAGAGGAGAAAGTTATTGCCTACGCATCACGAAAGCTATCAGATTCCGAACGTCATTATTCAGTTGGGGAAAATGAAGCCCTTGCATGTGTGTGGGCCTGTGAAAAGTGGCATTTATTTCTGTTCGGTCGTCGTTTTATTCTGCGTACTGATCATTCAGCCCTAACAGCTCTTCTCAGCAATGGATCTAAAGGATCTCGCCCAATGCGAATCGATCGCTGGTATGCCAGACTCCTTAACTACGATTTTGAAATTGTGTACCGGCCAGGTTTGCAAAATCAGATTGCTGACGGCCTATCTCGCTTACCCGTGGGGTTGGAGGATGAAAAAGAGAGACTCAGAGAGGCGGTACTATTTTCCAGTCTCGGAGCTAACCTGTCAGCCTTGACGATCGAGGAACTACGAAGGGAAAATTCTACCGATTCTTCACTGCATGAGATTGTTGAATATGTGCAGCAGGGCTGGCCCAAGAATAACAACATCCCCGGTGAGTTCATTCCGTATTATGCAATTCGACATGAACTATCAGTGGTAGACGGTTGCCTGATGCGCGGTTCGGTGTTTGTAGCTCCATCCCAGTTGATAGCTAAGATAATAGCTTGCGCATATGAGGGACATCCAGGTATAGTTCGGACCAAAAATCGAGCAAGACTCTATTTCTGGTGGCCACGAATGGCATCTAGCATTGAGACATTTGTGGTCAATTGCAATACTTGCCTATTAGCGGACAAAAGTTCTTTGCCCGTTAAAGCCCCGACACAGCCAATTGCTTACCCGAAGAAACCATGGACCAAAATCGCCATTGATATTATGGGCCCTTTCGCTACCGCTCCTACGAATAAGCGAAATCTACTTTAGCTACATGTTTTTACAGTAGGTGGCCTGAAGTGCACATGTGCGACCAAGTTACTACTTCGGTTACGTTACGTTGGCTTAAACACTTGTTCAGCCGCTTCGGTTTACCGCAGCCAACGGCATGGTCGAACGTTTAAACCGATCTTTAAAAGAAGCAATACAAACCATACACATAGAAGGTTCGGACTGGGAGGATGCAGTTTTAACTGCGGTTTTTTCCTACAGAACTTGTGACCACAGAGCCAACGGAAGAACGCCAGCGGAGCTGATGCTAGGAAGGCCCTTACGCACAAAGTTAAATGCTGCGCATAACGTTTTGTCAGCGAGAGATGCCGAAGTTTCAAATCGCATAGCATCTTACCAAAATTCCTACGCTAAATTATCAACACCAATGCAGCCCGGGACATACGTTAGCGTCAAAAGCAGAGCAACAAAGAAAGGCACACCTTCGCTTTCCGCTCCACTGCGCATCGACCGTACGCTTGGCCCGGGCACCTATCGATTGGAGAACGGCCTAATTGTCAACACGCGTCGACTCCACACAGCTCACGGACCAGCTAATCAGCCCGACCGATTCGAACGCGAAGACCCGGCTGAGTTACCATTACCACGTCGGTCCGCGAGAACGGTGAAACCTATTGATCGCTACGAACCCGGTTGAGGTAGCTTTACGGAGGGGGAACGATAATGTGGTAACCATGTCAGCAACATCGATTGGCTCGATCTCATTGGTTGGCTTGCTGACTTATTACTATTGGTTGTGTGCGTCTGTCGCTTGACTCTCCGTTTACCAAGGGATTGACTCAGTTGTACTCGTTTAATTTTGCGAGATACATTTTACCTTTCCTACGGCTTTCTTGATACAACACAGGCCAATCGCAGACCACCAAACAATCAACATATACAATCACACGTAGAATTTCAGCTTTGCAAAACGCAGTGGTGCTATACCATGCTCCAACCGTCAAGAGGTTTGCTGTCGATTGTTATAAATGATCAACCTTTCACCGCAATTTACCATCCCGTAGAGTAACCGGTCGTTTTTATTGAGCAGAAGAAGGGCAGATGTCTCCAAAAACAACGATTTCTTTGAGTATCACAGAAATTGCGCGGCAGCAACTAATCAAGTTTTCACAACATTGCAACTTCCCTAAATATTTAAATGCTATTGCATGCGATACTGCTATTGTAGCGATAAGATGGCAATTAGTTGTGCTTGGATTCACTTTAATTAAGGCTCTTACTTGATCGCTGTGTTTAATCCTCTGGCTGTCCACGACACTCTTCATCTTCAAGACTCGTAACATTGTCGAAATTTTTGAAACCACAATTGCACAGTACGGTTATCAATGGTTCCAGCACTAAACGCACTGTTGATGACACAGACTTATTTGCTGCATTTCCCTGAAGGATTAATGGTAAAATATTTGTCTTCTATTAAGATTGCACCAAATGTTCTGCAACGCAATTTCTCAGCATCACATTTACTTGATGGCTGCATTGTGAAATTTTATTTTCGTTCAAATTATTTACTCTAATATACTGCTCGCAACCTTATTAATGCCCATCAGTTGTCCAGTAAACATCTCATATAAGCACGAGTGATGAACCATAAATTGTCACCAACCTATAAGCTATATGAAGTCAGTAGATAACATTAGGTACCCCTAAATACAGGGAATAATTTTTGATAAAATATTCAAACTCCGCATAAGGCGATTGACGTATATGTGAGATATGTTTGTCGGAGAGTTAAAAACAAAAATTCATGCACTTTGTGCCTTTTAATTATTTACTTTAACTGGCAGTGCCCTTCAAACCGTATTTTTCGATCTTAATATAAAATTATAAAACGTAAACATTTCCTATTTTGGCATCAGCAAAATTAGTGGCGTATTTCTAAGCCGTATTCATACTAACAAATGGTATTTGACAGATATTCCCGTCAAAATGAGACAATGAAGCGAATAATAACCTTGACGACTTTGCCACAATATCAACTACCAGATGTTACTGATCATCTGTATAGTATAATTAATTATAATCCGATAAAGGGTTACTTATCTAAATGCTCCTTTTTTGACAAGCTAGGAGTAACTCTGGATAAAAATCTTGGTGATGAGAAGTTAACATAAAATCACGCAGTTTTACCATAAATCTTGTGTGTTTAACCTAAAGGGATCTTCTTGTGCATAATTCAGCTGACAGCAAAATTAAACAAAAGGCATAACGTTCATACAGCCATCTGTGCAACTGTCAAAACCACATCAAATTTGAGCACACATATTAAAACAAACATACATGGCACACCTGTAAGTAGTCGTGCAGTGTTTCAACAAGAATGTTTTAAGTGCGGCTATATAAAAATTTTCAATCTTCCACTTGACAATATCCTCTTGTTATAACCTTAGTATATAATACGCTACATAACTATACGACGGTAGCGACGTTTAGCAGCCACTGAGCGTTGCATAAATCACATGTAACTGAGTTTATAATTTCTATTGCCGACTAAGTTAACAAATGTTATGCGGTAAGCGGCAGTTTTTAGTATTTGTTTCCAAGTACGCAAAGTGAGTATAGATGGAAAATAAACGAGTTAAACTCTAAACAGTCGTGTTAAGCACTAAGCAACATAATCATTTTGTTCAAGCAGTCTGCACAGAAACGTCACTTGTAAATGGGGAGATATATAAAATCATGTTACAGCACTACTCCTAATCAAACTAAATGAACAAAATGTTAGTACATTGTTTTGCCTAATCTCACAAAATTGTTAGGTATAGAGCACCAAAGCATTTCATCCTCTAAAATTAGCCGAATGCCGAGATTGGCCTAAATGCAATTGGTTTTGAACATTGATAAAAATGACACAAGTTCTTTCAAACCTGTTTTCAAGATAGAGTTCGTACAATGCTCCTAGGCAGCAGGGACACATCTATTAAGTCAAGTAGAATTCGGACCTAAAATAGACTAATATGACTCTTGAATTAATACTAATTCATAAAACGATTGACCTTAATCAATAAACACCTATAAAGGCACCTTCACACATAGTGCTAATAATATAGCGTGTTATAAAAATCAAAATAACGTATTGTGCACTCAAGTTCACGCGGGCATCAATTCATTCTCTCCATGAGGGGTTACATGCGCGCAATAGGAGTGAAACTCGCATTGATCATGGAACATTAGCCAATGGCAATCCAGGGATGTAAGCACAGGGCTAAATGTATGCGTCTATGGAGGACAGGTGTGCTCCCGAGTAGTTTGACACATTGCTGTTAACAAAAGGCAGACAGGCATAAGAGTTTCAGTGCAAGAAGTCAGCAACACTACGCCTGACTGCAGCTGGGCAACATAGGATGAGGTGTTTACACGTTCCTAGTCAGCAACACTAATAGATTTTGTTGCAAAGGGTTGCCATTGGTTCGCGTTCCGACCCGAACGATAGCCGGTATTTCTGTGCCAAATTTTCAGCCCATGTCCGCGCAGTTCGTAAAGCATCGAGAGCACTATTAGGCTCGGTCCAGGATGCACATTAGCGGGGGCACATTTAGGGTCTAGGTTAGTATTGCCTCTGGTGGAAGCACTCTGCCGCAAGAAGAAGAAAATAAATACTAAAACATGATACAAATGAGAATGAGCATATTTCTCAGCAACTGAAAACCTATGACAATATTTAGCACAGAACAAACACGTACAGGTGATGTCAGGCTCTTGCAAGAGCAATATCAAAATATCTTTGTTTATTTGTCTGCATTAGTTGCAAGTTAATTCGACCGTGAGTTTGTAGACACTGAAATTGGGAATTAGCGAATTGGTGCTATAACACCCATTAGACGTTATCTCGGCTTCCATCACATGGATGTTCAAATAAACTTCACCCGAAAAATGACGACCTAATGATGTCCAGGTAGAGGTAGCTTCCTAACTTAATGCGAAAAGATTGCACAGTCTCACACGACCTGATGGTGAATGGCAACTGATTCCACAGCGAAGAATATATGGTGAGACGAAAGTTAGACCGCAAATGTGTCTTGCCTCGTGATATAATCACCGTAAGTGCATTGTTAACTAGGTCTCGTGTGTAATTGTGCTGCAACGTTAGGGGTTAAATCGATTGCAATGAATATTGCCATGACAGATTGCGCAGCAGTCTCCAGTTATGCTTTAGCCTTCACAGTCAAAGCGGATGGACATGGATTTGCTGCACTCACTCCCGAGAGTTTAGGATTGACTTTTCTCTCAATACGTGCTTAGTATACGACCGTTGAATGATTTCTTTTGATATTCTGTATGATTTCCTCAGATTGCCTCTGATTATGCTACAATACTCCAGTATGGGACGATTAAGGATTATAATAGTTCAACTGTTGCTGTGATTATATGCATGTTATGAGAGATGTTAGCGAAGGATTGTATGGCTCGTGCTATCTGGTACGCAATCTGTTCTGAGAACATAACGTTATAAGAATCGCTGATTTTAAGATCGCCGGTAGACCGCTGTACACAGATACGTTCGCTGATACGTGTAATAGATGCTTCCGGGGTCAAACGACGGCAAAAAATGCTATTTGACTGTTGTTCTTAAGGCTTCATCACCCAACTGACTCACCAAGTCTCAAGCGAAGGAATGTATTCATCAATGATTAGTAGTACATTCGAAAGCTCAACTCATCAGTACTTGTGGACAAATGTTATATACTTAACAAATAAATACGGCACGCCATGTTTGTTAACCGAATTGATATAATTGACACAAAGAAAGGAAATTAATCTACCGAGCGCACATCCTTGTATAATCCAGCTGGTAATTGGACGTGAAGTAGAACAATAGGCGACTAAGGGAACAATTTTGGCGAGACCGTTCATGTATGGTGAAAAAAACAAATTTATGTGTTGCGGATTTTGAAGGAATATAGTTGAGTTGGTAACCGTTTGTGAGGCACCGGATCTAATGCTCTCTGCATGTGAAAGCATAGAATTAATATAGCATACTTTTAGTCCATGGAGTCCAGTATGTAGTTCAGCTAATAAAGCTACCAGAATGTGTACGATCGTTAGTCAAGTAAACCACTTTAGGACCTGTCAATCAGCGCCAGTTATTCGATGAACTTTCTTACTCATTTTTACTAATTTCACGAATAATCAAGCTATTATAGGAGGGTTTTGGCTTGGCTTGTTATTGTCAATATCTTGTTTTGCGCAATCCGTATGGCGAGGGTTGTTAAAAGAATATTATCCATTGCTTTCCCGAATACTTGGATCCCAGTCAAATGATAAAAAGATACAAAGGTTGCACTCATATATCTGGTCCTCCAAATTTCATTGCCGATGAGGGGATGCCATCAGCTTCCAGAATTGAGCAGGGTTGAATAGAATGTATGGCTCAGCTGATATTGTGGACAAAAATCGCAGTTTAGATGGAGCCTTAGTGCAATAATAGCCTTAGTGTCAACTGTCACGTAGGTGAAGAAGAAAGAGCTAAATGCCTTTCCACTATTTCAATGATCAATGAAAAGAGTTTGTTGGTTCTTTGACGGGGATGTCAGACCAACGCTCCTGCTTTATATTTCATTTGTAGTGTAACTTGGTCTTCATGTGTCCTTTCCATCTACTGTAAGTCCTTGCTTTTAGAATGAGTCGGTGCATCTTTGGAATCATGGTAAAATATCTTATCAATTTTTTGGCGTGCGATAAGGTTGCTGGATTTCTGACTAATCGAACGTTCGGCTAGTTCTTTTTAAAATTCACTGATTCCATTTTCTTGTGTTGCAACGAGGCTTACGGCTCGATGAGACTAATGATAACAATGCCCCGCGGCTGTGCATAGCTTATTGGCGAGAATCAAATTATCTCAATCGCAGGACCGGGTTATTCGACGGAAGGGTTTTCAGGTAATACTGCGGCTGCTGAAGTAGGAAGGAGACACTTGTTTGGTGGCCATTTCAACGGGTGAAGGATAAGCCTATTATGTTGCCGTCGCTACCAGTGATATTCTCGGAAACGTCTCTCAGTACGTTGGACATACCCAATGTAAACATCACGTCTAATGTTTTCGTCAACCTAATTGGGATAGCAACCTACTGTGTCCAACCAAGCCTGACTGAATACATAAAGTCTCTGTATATAAAAATGATCTAGGAAGACCAGTGTACCTTCGTTATGTAGAAATCTCCTCGATTTATGTTTTTTTGTGCATCTATTTCAATGCCAAATAGCAAGTTGCGGTGATACGTAAACATTTATAGTTGATGGATTTGGCGGCTTGCGGATAGATGCAAGTAAACCGAGGCTACTTAGACGAAGAATCAGATCGCATCAGGAACATTTGCTAACGGTGGATGTTCACATCGTTAAGTTGTACATGTTTGATGGAGTTGTATGAGGCATCCTTCACCTTTTCTTTACAGCGATCTTTAGGAAAATGATGTTAAAGTGGGTAATTCAAATACAGTCTATACCATTTCTCACTTGCCAACATCCTTAACGCAATCGCTTACATCTTTATTGCAGTAGCTAACATTTTTAGTGCAGAAGCTATCATTCTTAGTGCAGAAGCTTTCCTCCTTAGTGCAAAGGCTATCATCCGATAATCATCGCGCTTGCATCCATGTGCCACTGCGTGGGCATAGGCTACCAGCCAATAGGATTCGGTATAGCGTGGACTCTGAACACAGTTACGCACAGAATACTCACGTTTTCGGAGGTGGGTAGGAAAACTGTGAGACTTGGGTGAGACTAGCGTGGTCCAACTCAAATACACGGCAATTGAGACTTTACTAAACGGAGCTCAGCCGGTGCACAGTGTGCCGAGCGCCGTCATTAGACAATGAGGGTGTCTGAGACATCCATTGGAGCGCGCAAGTCCATGAGGGAGGAGAAACGCGTGGGCTCAGAGCGCCGGGTATAAGCCTGAAGTGTAGTCAAGCCCCTTTGGTAAGTGAGCGAAGGAGATGTCTGAGGCTAGGGAGCAAGTGATGCACGCAGGACAACAGTGCACAACGTTGGCTTAGTACTAAAACGGTGCTCTAAACAAGGCGCAGATAGGTTGCCTCGTTTTTGTTGGTATTCAGGCTAGCTCGGTCGGATAGTTGAAGGCGCAGTAGAAGCTACCGTTTAACCTTGAAGTAACATAAGGAGCGGAACGATCTCCGTCGCATCAGAACGGATACCAATCACTACTCATAGCTTATTTCTTAATGCGATGAAATATCACTTTTGTGACGGATACACAGGTCTAAGATGAACGTGGGATTGAAGGCAATCATATTCCAAACAGTTCGCCCCCAAACGAACCATATAGGTCAAATCTGATCGAGGTAGACAGGACAGCTCCCGGGTGGAATGATATAATCACCAATGGAAGAATGAAGGAGGCATGTGATAGATGTTTGATTGCAACCTTGCAATTTCCTTTCAAACGATGTGTTAAACGGTGATTTATATTACTTTCCTCCTGTTCCGAAAGTATGCAGACAGGTAATAGTTTGTTGCGAAGGGATTACACTACAAGCAGCTGGTCTCATGAAATGCGGGGTATTACGAGGCGGTACAATCTACAACAGTGGTCCCTAAGGTTTTTATCGCTGTGGACCGGTCGGCATTTGATAATTTTAACCCGGCCCGCTGAGGGGTTTGTTGAAGGTTTAATTTAGGTTGTTTGAGTGATTAATTTTAATGTGATTGTGATTGAACATGTCTTGAAAATAAAATCCGTTTGCACCAAAAATAGATATAAAGTGATGTAATACGTTAACTCACTAGAACACCAACTTACGTACAACCATGAGCGTATTCCTCTGCAACGAGACTGTTCCATCTGGGAGAAATAGGAGACAATGACGCTTGCTGTGTGCTGCCTGGGTCCAGTTAATTTGGTTGCTTCGTTTTGGCTGCTGATATTGCAGAAAACCCCGCTTCACACAGTTAAGTTGTCAGAAATGGCAATCTGCGCGTAATTAACTATGACTTTAATCCCATAACACCGGCGAAGTTGTTTGTCACGAACGTAATATCAAGGCCGCCGTCATTTGTAATCTCAGTAGTGGAGCATAAGGTGGGATCGATGAGTAATAATAATGCGATAATCTCACAGATTGTAAGTCAGCAGTTTAGGAACTGACCTGTAAATCATCAAAAGCCACAGCCTGTAAAAAATCATACATTTCTATTGTCATAAGCATTATCCACCAAATGAAAAATATCAAATATCGTGATCTGTTACTTGGCAATTGAAATGAAAGGAAGTTACTTTCTCCCTCACTTCCAGAAGAAGTGCAAGCATGCCAGTGTGTCCGCTAGGTATTGCGTAGGAGCGCGAAATATCAACTTCACCCTGTGCGTCTGTGAATGTATACATTTTCAGAACGTTTATAGAATCCTGTTCCTGCTGGTAGTCTGATTCATTATTCGCATCCTCAGCTGATAAAATTGATGTGGTTGGCAGGTCCTAGTTTATTTCCAATGTGCGCCTTGTTTGGAAATAAAATTCAACCAGATGGCTGTCTGCCAATTTGCATCCAAACAATTCCTCTGAGAGAGTATCCATAGCACTTGCGTTTGAAGGATGCCCAATTTGTTCATATGTCTCAAGTCAAGTTTGCATTGTTCTCTCAGAATCTATTTCTGCAGTACAAGGAAACCCCGCTTTACAGAACAGAGATGGTTGAGTTCTGCACCTCCTTCCAGGTAGAAGTTATGTAGAACGCTACTTGTAATAAATTTCCTCTTTTAATGAAATCAGTTCCGAACATATGTTATTTTGGTTCCATGCTCGTTATAAGATGGAGAAAACGTTACTTTCTTCAAATTAAGCGCCTGATTTACACCTTGGTCGTACGGTTGAAGTAATACAATGGTGCTGGGTAACAGGAATTGCAATTTGATATTACGTAGGTGGAATTAAGGAGGGCAACGACTTTGTTGAGAGAAGATATGATGTTACGTTTTTCTGTATTTCCATGT
Organism: Dicrocoelium dendriticum; assembly: GCA_944474145.2. Taxonomy (NCBI): domain Eukaryota; kingdom Metazoa; phylum Platyhelminthes; class Trematoda; order Plagiorchiida; family Dicrocoeliidae; genus Dicrocoelium; species Dicrocoelium dendriticum. The sequence goes on from OX104065.1 coordinate 125,665,256, forward strand.
TAAATCTTCGGAAGCAGCTGCATTTATCCAGGCCATTTTATTATCCTTGTAAAATGCCGGCACTTTTTCATGTTGATTTTTCTAAATCCCTGCCGCCGGTTCTCGTTCCCCCAATGTGGTAATGCACAGCATAACTGTGATACGCGCATTGCTTCTTCTCTCACCTCCGCATGTCAATCATTTTACACGAAGCATTTATCCGACGTCGTTTTGAATAGCAAAGCAGTTTCATGTGAATTAAAAATGTCTTGAGCAGTGTAGCCGGAACATATTTCGGGCATAGAGTGAACGCCGCCTTGGTGATTTCATCGTTCATCCAAAACACAATTTTCATTAGAAGGTCCATAGGCTTAAAGGCTTGATGCGGTTGAAACTCGAATAATTTGTTAAATAATCCATGTGCATTGATGTACATACATAACATTGCTTCAAATGTTAGAAGTGTATCTGACGGTGTGAGATACGTGTGAACTTTTGCAAAATGTTTGAGGTCAACAGCTGATCGTCTTTGGTAAATGCTGACACCGAACTCTGAGCCGCTTCGTATTGGTTGGTAGAATATTCACAGAAAGAATTTGCAGTTGCCGTAAGTATTAGGCAAATATCTGCCTCTTTAGTAGCTGGTTGCGCTTCGCTCTGGTCCGTTTCGGAAATACAGTTTATTGACGTCACGGTCAGATCAGGGGGACCATGCTCTATCTCTTTTGTTTTTGTTTGGTATTGAATGCTTTCATTCCTAGCTCAGAGGAAAGATGGTTACGTCACTTACGCTACATTTTCAGTGCACGTTCCTCCATGTGTTTTGATTGGGACACAATTTTATTTAAGTTAGGGCCACATCATTTGCAATTTGTTGGTGTGGGTGGCCTTACTATCGATCTGGCCAGCATGTTGTCAAGTAAGAGCGCATGACGAACGCAGAGTTATTAAACAAAGCATGGGCTTGAGCATCAAGCTCAGCATAAATCTGAATTTCTGGTACACCTGGAAGAATGATTGAATTTTAGTTGTTCCGATTGTAGCAGTCATCAGGGTTCTGTTCCTGTCACTCGCTCCAACCGAGGTAGTGGGAATGACGACTGCCACATGAGTCTGTCTGAAGATGAGCGGATGACAAAAATATCACCCCTACGTTGTTTGTTGGTTGAACTAACTCTATTTATTGCTGTGAGTGCAAACTATCAACGGTGTCTCTGAATGTATATGTTGTCCAAACAGCTGTAGATTCTTGCTCCTGCCTATTGACTGATTCAATATTTACTTATTAATCTATTAAATAAGTGGCCGGAAGGTACTATTTTACTTTTTTATGTGTTACGAGTTTGGTGCATAGTATTAACCATTGAGCTTTAGGTAGAGTCTGCAGGAGGAACAACTTGATCATCTACCTTAGGTCCAATTCACCTTGATGTCTCAGTGTCTATGCCCGCGCGACCTAGAAACCCTCTTTATGAAAGCACTCAGATATTGTTTAGTTCTACAACTCCTTCCCTGCCGCAAAGATCCACAAAAGAACATATAATTAATTTAGTCCTTTCATCCTCACGGTTCGAGAGGTATACTTTTGTGATTCCATGATGGTAATAAGATGTAAAATGAATCACGAACAATGATTTTTCCACCTAAAGAAGCAGTTTCTGGACAATTCCAGCAGTATGGTATGGTACTACTTAAGTATCAACTGATATGAGAGTCGTAAATTTGAGCGTCCACCGAGCAAATGCGACGCCGAATAATTGTAGTGTAAATGTGAATTAATTGAAAACAACAAGACTACCCGGGGACAGTTAAAAATGATGTATGCGGTGCGAAAATTAAAAACGGGTACGCACATATGCCGCCTTCATAGAAGTTGCAGTTTCCTGTGTATAACTTTAATTGTATGAATGACACCCTAATCAATGTGTTGAACTAACGTATTGATTTTTATCTGGCAGAAAGTAAAGTTTGATGTTTCTTAGCTGAATTGAAAAATGTCAAGTTGCAATGTCAACAAACAAAACCCGGTTTTGCGATTTTGCTACATATTGCAGTCAAAGATTTTAGGCCAAACTTCAAAAATAACTATGGTTGTCCAGGTCAGTTACCTATTCATATAACTGGTTGTTAGATGCTTCATGTTGATTTCTTCATCACTAAGTTCGATACTTGCACCCACAGCAAGTTGGTGCACTGCATAACAGTACTTTGCTCCTTGCATTTTCCAGCTGTATATTTTCCCATTTGAAAACTTCTATCGGACATTGCTTGGAATAACAACCTAATTCCGTCCAAATTGCTGACATATTAAGCAACATAGCCAGAAGATATTTAAGTTAATTTTGCTATTCAGTCTGATGCATCAAACATATCTGTTTCACCACTATCGCCCGAGGGCCTAGTAAATATAGGGATATGATTAATGACGAAAACCTGCAACCAAACGTTTGATACTTCACACCCGGAGACTTTACATAATTAGCCATGTGGTTTGCAGGTAATCGAAAAATTGGCCTAGAAAATGGGATTACTATCGCAAGCGCAGTCTAGAACCATTCCGAAAAACGTGCGTCGGTTTTTTGGTTTCCCGCTTTTCTGTCATTTGTATTGAAGTTTTATTGTGCTGATACCAGATACGTTTGAAGCCTAGGCTTCCCTCGTAAACTTCGAATAAATTGTCCTTCGTACTCCAAAGTCTTCTGCCTATAATCGTGAACTTATTCTTTTCTTTCTTTACTTTATTCTTGAATGCCTTAATATATTTAACATTTCAAATTTGAAACAAGTTATTTGCTCATTTTTAAAAGGATTCAATCAACAACCGTTCCACTAGAAATGAACGCAGACGGATATACTTAATATAAATCTTCAGAAGATTTTACTTACCACCTGACCCGCCTTGCGCTTGACTCGAGACTTTAGAAGACATTGTTCGCAGTTGACACAAGTGCCGCGTCTTCCGCCATATACTGCTTCGCCCGGTTAATTGCAACAAGATTTCAACTGGGTTGCTCACTAAGGCGTTGATTTGCATCTTATGTAAATGAACAGAATCACTAGTGCAAATGAATTGCATCCGATATCATTTCTATGCACCAAGCGCCTGCAGTGGCCTTGCAATTGAGCTAACCAAAAGCAGCCAATGACGGTGGACTTATTAACCCTTGCATGAAGGTATAAGTTGGTGGTGTGTGTTGTAGAAACTTGGGTGGCCTAGCGTGCATTCAGTAACAGTGCCTAAGCTGAATCTAGTTCCACGCAGCTTAGTAGCACAAGGTTGTCCAAACACCTGATGCGACTGCGTATAAGTAGACAAACATTTACGTAAAGGCGTGCCTTGCAAACGGCACCGGTGGGGGGGGGGGCGCAAACAGGCTAAATTGAAGCCACATTACGGTATTTCGGCTAGTGCTTCACTGGCGGAGCACAAGGTTTTGGACTACCTACCAACTCTAAGGCAGGCTATGGTACTGTATCCGGATGGCAAATCAGTCGGAGATGCATGACAGCGAATGACCATGTGGGGTGTGACGGGCTTGCTAGTGCCGGTCTACTGAGAGGGCTAGTGCCGAAATACGACGGTGGCAATTCGGTTACAAGGCGCGTAGGCACTACTTTGTTACAGCAGGCGTCGCTTACCGTCAGGACTGATGCAGTACACCGACTTGCTGGTCCCTGAATCGAATGAAATACTGCGAAAGGGATGTCGGCAGTTTGCATCGGCCGCTGTGTACACGCACATGCATGGGCGGCCTGGCGCAGACACAACGTGAGGGCAACTGACACGCATCTACTGAATTCGTATCCCGTACCGTTGTGTGGTATTTTCCCTCATGGGAATAACTGCATCGTTACTTAGCACCTATGTCTGACCATTTCACCGGCTGCTCTCCAGAAAACCTCCTTGGCCAACATAACATATCGACGAACAACACTTCAGTTCCTTCTTAAGGTAGCAATTACTTGGCAACCACATATTTCCGCGAAGTCAATAATACGTAGTCCACAATCACGGATGGCAGTAAAAATAACATATAGCAGGTCAAATAGATGACGCTTCACGTCCAGTAGAATGGTCGTAATGAAGAGAGGAAGATTAACTAATGAACTTACTAATCAGATGGAGTATTACTTGGTGAGTTAGCAGAAACATTTGAATGGTAAGTGGTAGACGTCAATTTAGTTGCAAACCATCGCTCGCCATTTTGGCACGAAGCGGGAACTTTGAGAACATAATTTTCTACATGAAATCCCCTTTATATTTCCAGCAAATAACATCATAAGACGAAGGTTCGAGGTTGACACGGTTAGGAGTACCTACCAGCGCACCGGCAGGTTCGATGTGTCCGGATGTCACGAGAATCACAGGTGTATGCCCGCGAGTGATCTGGGTCCAAGATGCAAAATTTTATGGCTGGCTTGTGAGTAAAGCGACAAAAATAGCCTAACAAGTTGCCATTTAACTCTGGGTTGAAAAGTCTCCACATGGTTAAGAGAGAAAAATCATGGGCCGAATTCTACTGAGAGGGAAAGTCTGTGATAGGACTGCGACGTTCTTGTTTTTAGGTGTGTAATTATCAAAAGATCAGTGCACCATAAGCCGAAGGCAGTACCTCATACCATCCAGCCCAAAGTTAATGTAAGGCAATGCACTTGTCATAAGATGCTTGAACTGGAGGGATAAAATTTAATGTCTTGGTGGTTAATGTTTAGGAGATCGCGATGACGATTACTTTAAGCACTTGAGTGGTTCGTGTTCTTTGAACGTTGCTCCAGTAGAAATTAGCGGACGACCCATGATGCATCGTATACACTGGCACAACTTAGGCGCTGTAGCGAATGCGGTCGATTGATAAGACATCCGAAATTTTTCACAATCAGCGACGAACATCGATCTTCCATCCAGAGATGGAACAGTGGCTTAGAAGTGGAAACACCAGTTTCATTTGCATACTATTTTAAGAACATAGTGGTAGCAAATTACAAATCAGTACAATGCATTGCGCCAGCCTCATTTTTCCTCACAAGGTCCGGAATGTTCTGGCATTGCTGAGAGGTCACGCAGGCTATTGACTCTAACACAGTTCGGTCCATGGAACGTATTCCAGACTCGGTCTCGCAGAGCACATCCTCAGCACCTCCCTGAAGCCTCTCGAAATATCTTGCTTCCCTTTGGTACAAGATAGAGGTTTTGAGCGGCGCTCCACTGACAGCGCTAATACCAAAATAAGACTGGGACAATTTTGATACCGTGTGACGGGGCAGCGGGCGTCACTTACTGTTAGGCTAGTATTGAGCTGATGTAAGTAAAATGTAATAAGGCGGCAAAAGGTCTCCCTGAATAACACACTCGAGTTGATTGTCAGTACGTGGTAGCATCTATCACAGACATCTGCAATCTGAGTGCATTTAAACGGTGGCGCAGCAAATAATTTAGCGGCCCACTGGCAAACATAAAATTGCCGATTCCCATGGCTTTTGTAAACATAGAAACTACTCATAATGGAGGACAGCCTTTAAATATTTCGTTTCATATAACAGCAAGCATTGATTCAATATTAGAGTGCTGCCGTTACTGCAGGCAGATTTAGTGTTATAGTATTCCTGAGCAACATTTACAGATAAACAGTTCGTACATTACCTAAGGCAGTCGCATTGATAACACTATCATTCATTAAACTTCGCTCTCTATTTTACGAACCGCCAATCTGTGTGTGTGCTCTGCTTCAAAGATGATGAAAGGTAGTTCTTCATGACCTCGCGTTTTGCGAATGCCGTCTCACAGTTGACAATGTTATTAATTTAAGTAAACATTATACGCAGCTGATTCCCTGGGGTAACTTTTTTATTTGTGGCTTAAAAGCTCAGAATTACTAATTAACTTGTCGTGTCCTGAATCTTTTGCAAAATACTGTAGTTTTTTCTTGCCGGAAAGGAATTCCGCTTTTGCCGCATCCTCGCCGAATTCAGTAACCGGACAAAAGTATATTTATTCGCAAGCATATTTAACGGTACGAAAAACTAATAGATTTGTAAGATTATAAATTTGCTGATATATACAGCATTTCAATATTCCAAACGTCTAAGAGAGACAGCATTTCCGTTTTAAACTCCGCATAATATTCCATCGATATCTCACACTATTCTACACCATCCATACGTTTTCTTTCGCAGATTCGATGCTTCATGCTTACCCGAATATAGCGTAGTGTCTCTTTGATTCATCCTTTTTCTCTCTATTCTGATGAAGTCAAACTATTAACACTCCAAGCCTGACAAAGAGTTTCCTGCAGAACCAGACCATTGGTTCAGATATATCTGTGCATCCTTGATTTCTATGAGAAAATATACCTAAATGCTCTGAAACAAAAAAACGGAAACAACAATACGGTGATTCGGAATACCTGTAGCTCTGGTTCGTAATTAACGTTTTGAATCGTTCTCCGAGCTGAGTAATTTAATGTCAAACGTTTCACCACTTCCCTCAGTGGCATCTTCAGTGTACAGCTCCGCAGGGGAAATCTCACGGAAAATGTCGTTGGGACGTAGCGTTTGAAAATAGCCTCGTCGATCTGTGTCCCGTGACCTCTGTTTGTTCGATACTTAGGACCTGTCGTTCAACGTCATCGAGATTCCGTTTGGACAGGTTCCTGACCCAATCATCGTTGACATCTGCGCACTTCAAGCTGGACAATTTGGACAACTTTTCTCATAGAGCAGCCTGCTTTTTCGCTTTTGCAATTGTTGCTTTGCGATTAATCACTACATCTAACTGTTCTGTCATTTGTTGGCCGACTGTTTTTAGGCATGTAGTTCGGTGTTCCTTAAGGCATCTTTCATATTTCTCGATCCGATTGTGTGCATCTGTGATCATCATCTTCACCATACGTTTTCCAAACTGCCTTGCAACTGCCCACGCATGCGGATGTTTTATCGGAGGCTTGTAGTTTACACTTCTGGGGAGAATGTCATTTCGTAGGCATTCATGGAGGAAGAATAGCTGTTCTTGTGTGGAGGCTTTCCGGCAGGCAAAGTCTTCCCAACAGCGTGCAGATCGGAGTGTCGAGCGCCCATGATTTTTTGCAGTGATTCGGAATACCTGTAGCTCAAATTCGTAATTAAAAATTTGATCCGTTCTCCGAGCTGAGTAATTTAATGTCAAATGTTTCACCACTTCCCTCAGTGGCATCTTCAGTGTACAGCTCCGCAGGGGAAATCTCACGGAAAATGTCGTTGGGACGTAGCGTTTGAAAATAGCCTCGTCGACATTTTCCGTGAGATTTCCCCTGCGGAGCTGTACACTGAAGATGCCACTGAGGGAAGTGGTGAAACGTTTGACATTAAATTACTCAGCTCGGAGAACGATTCAAATTTTTAATTACGAATTTGAGCTACAGGTATTCCGAATCATTGAAAACAATCATGGGCGCTCGACACTCCGATCTGCACGCTGTTGGGAAGACTTTGCCTGCCGGAAAGCCTCCACACAAGAACAGCTATTCTTCCTCCATGAATGCCTACGAAATGACATTCTCCCCAGAAGTGTAAACTACAAGCCTCCGATAAACCATCCGCAAGCGTGGGCAGTTGCAAGGCAGTTTGGAAAACGTATGGTGAAGATGATGATCACAGATGCACACAATCGGATCGAGAAATATGAAAGATGCCTTAAGGAACACCGAACTACATGCCTAAAAACAGTCGGCCAACAAATGACAGAACAGTTAGACGTAGTGATTAATCGCAAAGCAACAATTGCAAAAGCGAAAAAGCAGGCTGCTCTATGAGAAAAGTTGTCCAAATTGTCCAGCTTGAAGTGCGCAGATGTCAACGATGGTTGGGTCAGGAACCTGTCCAAACGGAATCTCGATGACGTTGAACGACAGGTCCTAATCAAGGGACTTAACTACAACTTCAAGGATGCTGGAACCCTGGAGTTCCTAGCAGAATTCGAAAATGCCTTACAATCCAATGGACGTAAGGAAGGAACCAAAACAGAAATAAGACACGCCGTGGTTCCGATGATAACACGCAACAAGCAACACAACTCATTTTCACAACAAGAGAAAAGTGCCCTGAAATCCTTGAAGGTCGACGAAACCATCGTAATCTTGCCTGCGGACAAGGGACGTATGACTGTCATAATGGACAAAACTGATTATATCGAAAAGGCAAGTCATCTCCTAGCCGACACAACAACCTATCGACGTATGGAGAACGATCCAACAGTAGGGTTGACAAATAAAGTGAATAAGACACTTAAGAAACTTCAAGAATTAAGTCAACTCACAAAGGGAGAGTATGATAGAATGAAGGCTCGTGATCCAAACATCGCACAGTTTTACGGGCTTCCTAAAGTACACAAAGAGGGTGTGCCGCTACGACCAATAGTATCACTCCCAGGTACACCAACTTACAACTTGGCTAAAGAATTATGGAAGGGCCTCAAACATCTGACCAACGGATCGCAATACTCCATCAGTAATGCTCATCAGTTTTTGGAAAAGCTCAAATGCATAAGGATAGACTATGAAGAAGAAGTGATGGTATCCTTTGACGTCACCGCACTTTTCACCTCCATCAACTTACAGATAGCGAAAGAAAATATCAAAGAACGTCTGAATAATGTAGGACAAACGACTGGGAAGCTAACAACTGAAAGCATATGCAAGCTACTCGACTTGTGTCTTACTACTTACTTCAAATTCAACGGAGTGTTCTACGAGCAAGTTAGAGGAGCCCCAATGGGATCCCCCAAATCCGGACTCATTGCAGAAATCGTCATGCAGAAGTTGGAAGAGGATATACTCCCAGTCCTTAGTCCGAAATTATGGGTGCGATACGTTGACGATACGTTTGTGATTCTCAAACGCAACCAGCTACAGACCGCACAAGACCTACTTAACAATGCAATGGAAGGCATTTGTTTCACCATAGCAGAGGAGGTGGAAAACCAACTACCCTTTTTGTACGTGCTGGTCACCAGAACGGTAGAAGGCGAATTACAGACATCAGTTTACAGAAAAGCAACACACACCGACCAATTCCTAAACTTTAACAGCAATCATCCTAAGTGTCACAAAATAAGTTGTATACGGACCCTGTTTCGTAGGATAGAAACGCATTGCAATACTGCAGAGGCCAAACGTAAGGAAGAAGAACATCTGTTTAGGTCTTTCATTCGGAACGGCTACCCACGCAGTTTCATCCGAAGACACCTAAACCGAAGGAGCACAACTACCACACCTGCACCAAGGACGACGAAACACATCGCCTTGCCGTACATCAAAAACATATCGGAAAAGACAGCCAGACTCCTCAAACCGCACAACCTGACGATAGCTCATATACCAACTGGGACTTTGAAAAGAATATTATCTAGACCTAAAGAAAGACTGGAGGCACAAGAACACCAAAATGTCATCTACAGGATAAAATGCGAGAATTGCGACAAAGACTACGTAGGTCAAACGGGGAGAAAACTATCCACAAGAATAAAAGAGCACAAGCGTGCGTGTCGATATCATTCTGTATCGTCACAGATCTCAGCACACCTGGATGAGGAAGGACACAATGTTAACTGGGACAAAACAAAAATTCTGGCTCACGGAGGGACAAGAAAAGGAAGGGAATTCCTCGAGGCATGGTTCTCTACGGAGAATTCCCTGAACCTCCGCATTGATCTCGATCCAGTGTACTTACAGCTGAGAAAGCGTGAAGCTGGACGGCTAAGTATCGAACAAACAGAGGTCACGGGACACAGATCGACGAGGCTATTTTCAAACGCTACGTCCCAACGACATTTTCCGTGAGATTTCCCCTGCGGAGCTGTACACTGAAGATGCCACTGAGGGAAGTGGTGAAACGTTTGACATTAAATTACTCAGCTCGGAGAACGATTCAAAACGTTAACAATACGGTGATCAGAATTAAAATTGCAGCTGAACTTGTAGTTGCTTTTTCTCCTTTTTCTGTGAAATATTTTATAGAAGTGACGAGTTTTGAGTACTTCCTTATCGAAATAGTTATGGCACCCGCTTAACTACTTCACATATATATATATATTACCATCACCTGCTACGTATAGCGATGATTTGAACCAAGTCATCCAAGTGATACTTAGTAATAAATGTATGTTACTTGTCCATCGTTCCACAAATGTAACAGAATGCACCGTCGCAGAAGCTGCATGAACGCAGAGACTGGTTTATTTATGACAGAAAGGTTGACTTTGAGTTGATTAGATAGTTACGTCTGTGGACACCCATTAGTTAGCGCTCTCTAACAGCACCATTAGCAAGGGTCTGGCTACGACAATTGTCAACGTGAATACAATTCTCTCAAAGTCAGTCCAGAAATTTCCCCTGCCCATTTGCGGCAGGTAGGAATAAACCTCAGTAACAACTCCTATACCGTCACTGCCTTTTCATTCATCTGAAATTTGTGAGAATCATCCAGCGTGCCAATGAAAATTTAGCAAACATTCTTGCTTTTTTGACTTTGTCGGTGATTCTCTCTCTCATCTGATTTATCAAAATGCTCACTAATTCATTTCGAATGTATCGCGACAAAGCAAAGTTGCTGATTTCCATTCACAGCATAACTTATCAACAAATGTTTTTCAACAAATGTGCAATCCTGAAAAATCCCCTCTATGTTGCGGCTGGCTTTGTCATCCTGTATGTCTTCTCGGTGACCACACCGTGTCATGCTTTGCTAGGTGAGAAACTGGACGATATCAAGTATTCTAGCTAAAAGTTCACCCGAAACTCTACTATAACTACTTGCTCCATTTTGTTAATTGCCTTCCCTTCAACAACCAAGATCACTAGCTCCCTGCCGTTGAGGAATGACTGAGTACGTGGTCTACTGCATTTGTGTTCACCTGCTGTTAGATTTAGTTTCCACCAGTCGAGAAACTAGATATCCCGTTGGAGACTTCCTGTAGCCGAAACTAAACGCACCATTATTAAGGAGAATACACCATCCCTTTTAGCAATCTCTGCTTGCCGTTTCCTAAATCCCGAATAAACCAGTTCTTGTTAGCTTCTTAGCCTCAGTTTTGCATTCGTTCCAAGTAGAACCACAAATTGAAATCATGCTGGACGTGCTGCAATAGAGTAGCTCCCATCCGAACAATAAGAGTAGGATTTTCATGAACAATCACAATAACCCACTGGCAGAAACCAATTTAATCGGTTGGTGTGCTTGCAAAAGTGTAATTGCATTTCCAATTCGTTCACTTCGCGGGATTCTTCTACATCAGCATTACACAAATTTCCCACTGCTTCCATGCTGTCAACAAAGCTTCTGTTACCCGGATATCAACGGCGGTAGTACCAAGTTCATCGAGTCAATATATAAGTACCATCCTTTGTATTTACCACTTCAACGGTGGAATAAATTTGATGAATTTACGCTGGGTATTAGACAGCCTTCCGTGCTACCAATTTCGCCACCTGTCACGCCACTCGGGGCGGACCGCACCCGCTGCCCCTGCTGTGCGACTCCCCTGTGTCCAGCAAAATAACTATTCAACAACCGGATGATGGAGATATGCATTTTTATATGAGTACATCTTTGGTCAGCATTTCGCGGTTTCTACAACTGAATGGGTTGTTATACCCAAAAAACACATACTAGTTGATCTCTCTCTGTTATCGGTTGAGGACATTATAGAACATACGAGGCGGGTCACTGCATCAACCGTAGATCCCTAACTACGACAAGTGTTTTTAAGTGGGTCACCCGAAAGGATTTGGGACAAATTCATTTCAAGTTTGATTTGCTCTTGAAGCTTCTAGGCAACAGAAGAGCAACAGACTATTCGACATGTGTGGCACCTGTATCTTGGTAACGGCGTGATGTTACCCTTCCCCAGAATAGACTGGCTATCCGCTTTGTTAAAACGAGGCAGCTGTTTCTTGATAAAAACGGGGAGAGACCTCACTGAGAAGCCATCTTTTCCTTTAAACGATCTCTCCTTAAGTCAACGCGGCTTATTCAGATAGGGTCGAAGAACCAATCCTATCAGACCTTAAGAGATTTGCTAGGACAGCAAATGTCAAAACGGAGATCTAGATAGCTACTCAATTTGTCACAATACTTGGACACGCCAGGGTCAAATTATAAACAAAATTATATGGATGATACTATTTCACGAGGTCGATCGACATATTGTGTGGAGCACTACCTGCACGTGAATCTCCATATCAGCTTAATAATAGCCCACGCAGGAGCAACCCTAATGAATCATGCCAAAGACACCGTCCTGGATATCAGTCATCGAAAATCCGCTTGCTCTCTGGGGTTGCACATTTATCGGAATGACCTCAATAGTTGGTCCAAAGATAGTCAAATGTCTCTTTATGCATCCGAGTGTCATAGTACGCCATTTTCGTGGCACCTAGGAGCCTGGTACGAGCAGCCCCTAACACAGGGACCCAAGCAGCATAGTGACATGAATAGATTGCACTCCGCTACATCTGTGAAGTACCTATGTATCATACTGACAAACCCTATGTACGCGGCCTATATGGCCCTATTTGTGTCTGACCCAAGGGCCAGGTAAGCAGACTGATTCGAATGACTGTAACGCTGCACGCATCTGCGTGCTTTTGCACCTTCACAGAGCATCGGTCCGATCGTCCACCTGTGCTGGTTGTCCTTATAAGGAGGGTCTTCACAGGTAATCAGAAAGGTATTAAACGAAGCACATATAAGTATTATTTATCAGAAGGTTCAAATGGTCCATACGACACGGATGCATTTGAATGACTCAGTCCCCGCAGTTAGGAGGACAAGGCATGTAATTGACTCTCATAGCGTCGAAATCTTTAAAAAGCCTTTGCGATGCGCACCCCTAAGGCTGACTGCGGAGGCGTCGGAAATAACCGAAGCCAACAGCATCTTAGGCAGTGGATGAGTTTGGGGTTATGGAGTACCTGGCGGGCTTTTTATGCTGCCAGTCTGAGAACCGTTGGCGATCGGATCTGGGGCATTAAGCGAACACCAAACCGCTCCTACTTCCGTTGCACACAAAGACGTAAGTGTGATGACCTCGAACACTGAACCACCTGGAATCTCTAATGCGGCACTGAAAGTAACACTAACCTGTAAGTTGACTAAGATTCTGCTGGTATCTCGATAACCGCAAGTATTGTTCCTTCTCTTAATAAACGCAGTACTAATCACCCCTTGCTTCGCTTGGCCTGACGAAACTTTCGTGTCGAACGCCAAACGTTTGACAATAACTACACCATGGACTAGTTTGTTTGGTGTGGTTTCCTCTTTAAAAGCTATGTACCTTCCTTTATTTTTCCTAGTTTGATCGTTCCAGAAAAAACATCATTGCGGAGATTCGGGTGTTGAGAAAAGTAGTCAAAGTTGCCCACGATCTACGATGAGTTATTTCCTCACTGGTATTGACATTGTACAATCTACGATCAAGCAAACCAAACGGTGCTGATATTTCCCATAACCGGATAAAGAGTTCGGCCCCCTTGTGTTATTCATGCGTATCGACCCGGATGGCGATCGCGCTTGCACAAGGGCTGCAGATGTCCGCAGTTTGCAAGTCGCCCATTAACCCGCAGATAACTCAACACCAAATACACGTTAAACAAGCAGTCCAGTTAGGAGACGGCAGCAGACGCGCAACTGGTGCCGACCGTGAGCTGTCCTGTAGTCTCGAGTCCAGCACAACGCGAGTCATGTGGACTCCAGCCTGGAAGTCAAGAGAGCCAGACGGCACCAAACATGGTTTTCAGTTACTTCATTTCCCGCTGCCAAGTCGGCTTTTTCCAACTGGAGCCTTGAACCACCCGGTATCTGACGGACAAAACAAGACCCTCCTAGGTAAGCGGTGACCAGGGATACGTAGCACATGCCCGGGATTACGTAACTTACTCAGTGCTACCGGTTGTTTTAAGGAACTAGGTTGAGTATCACTGCAGGGCACTCGACTACGCACATCATCGTTGCGAACACGCTGGTGCCACCCGACACCAACGACGCTCCGCAGACAGCGACTACCAAAGACTTGATGGCGCTGCAGGTCTTCAGACCGATGGGGCCAAGTATATCTCTCATAGTTTAAGACAGCCCTAACTGTGACCTTGTAACTACGGCCTTTTAGACGGATGAAAGCCTGTTGCCGTCGCCAACAATGTCGCAGATTCTAAAAGGCAATTCAGATTTTGCAATGTGTGTACTTATCAAGTAACTATACACCCATCGTTGCTGATACGGCTACCAAGGTAATTGAATTGATCAACTACCGCGAGTTGCACGGTATCTAGTATAAAGTGCGTGGTGGTCCTGCAGCAACAAGTTGATTTGCCAAGCTCATACCAAAGAATGGAATCCGCATCAACAGGTTATTCAGGGTTGACTGCGCCGCCCCAACATTTTTAACAAACAATGCGATATAGTCTACATAATCAAGAACAACTAGGTTTCCACCAGGCAGCATCTCAACCCCTGCATCATGAGAATCCGCAAGGGAGCATTCCATGATGCAGTCCACGAGTAAATTGAACGAAAAGGGGAAGTTGGATAACCCTGACCAACGTTACTTGTAGTCGGAAAACTATGATACAGGTCACTGTAAACAAGGACGCGGCCCGCAGTGTTCGAGTATATATATTTCATTCGAACAACCTCTCGCACAAGTGTTCCGAACAAAATGTAGCAATTGACTGAATCAAACGCAATATTGTAACCGATAAACAAAGCTTTTGTCGGCCTGCGGAATGCGTGGTGCTGCTCCAGCTTCTGTCGAAAAGTAAATATGTGAGTTTGTACAGCCCTTCCCTGAGCGGAAACTTGCTTGCTCTTTTCTACTCCGGGATTCCTGTTCCGCAGTGAGGCGACGAACGAGAATTGAGGCTAGTAAATCTGTCACAACTGGCGTTAAAGTAACACCCCTATAGTTAGTGGCCGGCGCGACTACCGTTCGTTTGCACTGCCACAGTGATCGATTCACGCCAGTTAGTAGTGACGGATTTCTGCTTCCATACATGTTCGAACAGTGAGGTCATTGTCTTACAGAGGACCTCACCTCCATCCTTAATTAGTGCAGGTGGGAGGGAAGCCTGGCCTACACAACGAAAACGATTGAAGGCCGCGATTACTTTTCGGAACCCAGCCTTTGATGGAGCCTCTAAAGTAACTGTCCATGGCTCACTCTGAGTTACCTGTGTAAAAAGAGGTACGGAATTAGGGAGCAAACTGAACCGATCTTGAAAGCGTTCCACCGTACGGCGCTATTTATTGTGAATCCGGGTACCCGCAACCTCTGATTTTCTCAGTTTTGATTTGCTGGGACCAGTGGCAAGGATCAGCTGGAAGATTTTGCGATACTTCCCCACCTCACTCACCTCCATTTCTTAAACCCGATTTGTCCAACAGGCTCCTTTGTTAGCGTGAAGCCATGGTATTAGTTCGAGCCTAATAGTCCGTCTGGTCACATCGTGCTCAGAGTCAGCTGCCAGCTTGATCGGGTTCACTGACCTCTCGGATGTCCCGTGACTGGTGCGGTGACGAATGATAGTACCACAATCAGATGCTCCTGTGTCGTGCATGGCCACCGGGATCATATTACACTGAAGCTCATTGCCATTAAGACAAGGGAGCAAATGTTCGGTAAGCAGTGCAGGCTGACTGTCCAATGGCTTAAATTCTCACTTACCGATTGGGGAAGTCATTTGGTGCTCCTCCCGGTACGGTTCATGAAAAAGCGACAGCGTACCAATGTATGGTCAGAGTCAAGGCAATTACTCCAGAACGAGCGACAATCCAAGCTGGAGCCACACCACCTGTAACTTATGGCAATGTGATCTATTTGGGTCCATCGTTGACGTGCTACAGCAAGACGCCAAGTGGCACATCGGCGCCCCGAGTGTCTGGATGCAGTGTTACTAAGAAACAGCTGGTGCTGTACACACACTTGCAATGGACGCTTGCCGTTGTCCGTACGGTTGTGGTTAATCCCATATTTACCACCTAGCTGAGCTTCTGAAGAGCCCAGGTGATCTACTTGTGCATTCAAATCTCCTGTAAGTATTATGCTGTCTGAACTGGTATCGTTGCGCAGTAGCAGATTTTGTTCGTGGTAGAATGTGTCTTTGACAACATCAGAACTGCAGTCGGTGGAAGCATAAGCGGAAACCACGAACAAACAGCTTCTTGTACTAGTTCCTGAAGCAATCATGGTCGATGTTTTCAAACTGGCTACACACAGACAACTTTTCATTGAATAATAATCAAAGAAAGATGACTCAACCTTAGAGCTGATTACGAAACCTACCATAACTTGACCAGAGGCAGTCGCATCAGTGTCTCCGGATGAGTGTACAAAATAGCGTAAACACAAGCCGGGTGCAGTTAATTCAAGGACTTCTTGAGCGTCGTTGATACTACTTTCATACACGCAACGCTCGTTAATAAACATTGTGGCTAGCGTGCGTGCGAGTGCACCTGGTTGAACTTGTTGTTTTAAAGTACGAACGTTGAACGCCACCAGGGAAACCGGACAGCATAAACTTATAAGGGACAGTTGCTGATAGGCGTTCAGTGAGTGGTCCGGCAAGGTAGCTGCAGATGTTTCGACTCTAATGGCAGTATGTCTGCTCTCAGTTAAGTTGGGAACTATAGAAGAAAGTTTAGTAATGGGGGTTAGGAGGAGAGTAAAATGACCACTTGTAAATGAAATATGGGAAGGGCCAGCAGTAGCAAGTTTTCGTTTATCCGCCCTGCTGTATGCGGCAGATAAGGCCACCCATGATGAGCTGTGCGACGGCCGATGCCGGATGCGAGCAAACTTTGACGAAATTGTAGTTGGGCCAAGATGCTGCCAGGAAGCCCAGACGTAGACAGGAGGATGATTAGGGTCCACAAACAAAGCCTTTGGCTCCGAAATCACTCCGCAAGGCAGCAGGAACTTGACAATGATTTACTTTTCCAGAAATTAACGCTATCTCATTTCAAACCGGCAACATGGAGGTCCAGAATACTGAGTATCGCTGACATCTAACCATTGAGCGACCTGGTAAGAGTAGCTCTCAAAGACCCTGGAGCATCAATCATTATGGCTCAATTGGTCATGGTGATACGCAAAATTTCACACCACCTAAAACTGCAGACTCGTTGCGACCGCTTCCCATGTAGCACGGTTACACGCCAGTTTCTGATATGGAGCATAAAGAACGCACTCCCTCTCAGCTCCTCCGGCACATGCGGTCACCACCAGTGTCAGCTAATGGAGCAGCTTCCACCATTGCCGAATTTTCTACCTTTCTTACCTCGAATGATAATTGGCACGTAATTCTGCGATAGCCTCAAACGTTTTGGCTGAGAGTGTCTTGCAAACAGTGAACTATTCGCTACTGAAACAACCCACTGCATGTACGTTTAGACGGTGCCCATTTGGATTCTCGATACGTAGCAAACAAAATCGCTGTTTGAAGACCCGCGGAATTAACTTTCGGCAGTTGGTTGCTTACAAAATTAGATTTACCGCCCTAAACCCTTGCTTCAGAGCATTGCGGTTAAAACAACTCGAAAGGTAACGCTCTGACAATACCAGTAGAGAGCGGCTCATTGAACAAAATGATTCTATATATGTCCATCTGCCTACAGATTCCGGGTGGTAATCGGGCATTGTTAAAACAGCCGACGGGGAAATCCTTGAAGCATAAACTGAAGATGACAGGATTGTCAACCCCACTGAGACTGTCTGCGACCGACTCTGTTGACCTCAGGAACGACCATGATTCGTATTTTCAGATACCGGTGCTGATGGTTTCGCAAGTGGTCGATCCTGAATCACCGTACCAAATTCCTCTTTGTCCCTCTCGGTGCCGACGTCGTTTAATACAACGATTTCCGTCCTGATAGCTCTGTCAATCGCTCAAAGAGTTCGTGCATCATATGTGTGTATCCAGGCTATAGGCTGTCTGCCACAGTCATTCGGTGATGACTTGCTGCAGAGTCAAGGCGACCCACACAAACTTCGAATGCCTTGGGCTCCATTTTTGGTGCGCAGTTGCCCTTGTCGTTTACGTGATTAACCGTATTACCTCATAGCTGTTTTTTTGAATTTGTCTAGTCGTAACTGTGGGCATTAACAAAACAAAGAAGCATTACATCAGATAAGAGCAGGCATCCAAAAATGCTAACAAATCTGCACAAACTACTTATCGTTGCATAGAATTTAGATGAAATATGCAACATAAAATTTCACTGACATTTAGTTTAATCATGAGTATCGTTCAGACAAAATATGAGGGGGGGAGGAATTAGAGCAAGTTATTGCATTAACTTATTGTCTTCTTGCATTTGTATGTTTGTTTCTTCATTTTCACAATCAGTTGAAACGATTAAGAAGTATGCAAATTTATCATGACAAAAGTATGATATATCCTTACATGCAATCTAAAGAACCTCGCGTGATAAAGCTAAATTTATATTCTAGGCTATGATGCCTACACTTATAGTCCAACTAAATTAAATGCTAGTGTTTAATAAATCCTCTATAAAAGTCCAAATTAATAAACGAATTGAACGCAGGTTTTTCTTTGCATGTTGAGCCGCATCCGTCCGTGCATGAAGCATCGTGAGTTGATTCGCTGTTTGAACTAGTAAGGCGTAATAACTTTTCTTCAAGGAACTGTGAAACGTGTGGTTGATAAAACGTCATATAAAGAGCAAACAAAATCTTGAGTGTGCAATAATAGAAAATTATAACAAAATGTATGTACATAGAAAGTTAACAAATTTATGAACATTCAGCCAAATTTGAGGAACTCAGGACCGCGAAGCTGACACATGAGCATCAATTAATTTGGAGTTCTTAGACTAGAAAACCGAATCGGGGTTTACTTTTCTATTGCAAGACAAAGCGTTAAATACTTTGTTTCAATACTGTCACATTGTACTATCCCAGTTTATCTTGCCTAGATGCTTCGTTGTAGCGACCGCCGATTTTATAGCTGAGAGTCGGGACATGTTCAATTCTGCGTACTCAGCTTCACTGACTCATAGCGCATGGCCCGCTGCCTTTCGAATGTAGGTTTGATCGAAGGCTTTCGCTGAGGACCCGATTCATTCTTCCGTCAACTGCAATATTCTATTCCAACTCCCAACTAAGATTCACACTAACAATAATAATCCCATACTGCTACGGCCGTCACGTAGTGGCCCTATAAAAGCGTCGGCTTAACTGCTGCAAACAGCCAAGCGAAAAGCGATAATATGTTACCGCTGACACTTACCCGCTGTGTTCTTCCACTGAGTATAACTTCGCCGTTTTTATTTCAACTAACTGCCGCGTTCCTCCAAAACGGTGCACAATGGCAGAGTTTTCTAGCCACGTCAATCTTACGCTTTCACATAGAGCTTTCACT
Source organism: Dicrocoelium dendriticum (assembly GCA_944474145.2). Taxonomy (NCBI): domain Eukaryota; kingdom Metazoa; phylum Platyhelminthes; class Trematoda; order Plagiorchiida; family Dicrocoeliidae; genus Dicrocoelium; species Dicrocoelium dendriticum. The sequence goes on from OX104065.1 coordinate 125,684,641, forward strand.
ATGTGGTAATGGAAATTTCACCCACAGCTCTACCGGCACGCAAGCGAGTGACCTGTTCGACGCACTAACTAACTAACGATGGATTTCGTGCGCTACGGGATCGATATTGTTGCTCAGCGGAAGACTACGCTCACTGACCAAGGCAAGCTGCACGGTGTTGGTTCCGGCTATAAGATTTACTGGGTCGGGACGCCACTTCAACACCAATGTGATGAGATTGGTTTGGATTTGCATTATACGATCGCCTAAAGGGCCAGCTGCTAGCATAGTCAAATGACGACGCACTAAAGATGACCCTTCGTCTGCAACTTGAAAGAGGTTAATTTGCCACATTATTAACACGTATGGTCGCACCTTACGTTACCCCATTAACACAAAACAACCGTTTTTCACTCAGTTGTCCCTCATCATATGGATTGTGCCAAAATTTGACTGGCCTTTTTATTTGGGTGAAGTTACCGCAACTCGGGAGTGATACCTCAAGGTGGACTGACGTAATCGTTACGTAAGGTTTTGGTAAGACCAGAGGGAACGGTGATCAGATGCTGATATTGCACGCCGCTTAAAGCCTGATGATCAAAACACAAGCATTTTGCACCGGGTATGAGTTATATAGCTAATTGGACTGACCAAAGCAGTGGCCACGCTCACCTGCCCGACTAAGTCATGGTACATCAGCGTGGCATGCGTAAAGTGCGCATGACACGTGCAGGGCAATAAGATGAGTGAGCCAATGATCTCCAGTTCTTGCAGACCAAAGGGTATTATATATGCTCTCAAATCTATTATTCCAAACCTGAAGTGCACCGTTGTCATTTTAATGTTCATTCCTTGGGTACCATAAAGAAGAGGATGTAGTTGGACGAGGCGATGAGTACGTGTGTTTTCCAGGTCGGAAAAATAGTCAAGTTGGGTGGCCTTTGACACTACGTTGGTGAGAAGGTGCAGGTTGTAGTCAAGAAAACCATGGGGCACACAAATTTTAAGCCGAATGATTATTTTGATGCAATAGTGCGGAGGTCGACGTTTTGGTGGCGGACTGTCATTTTAGCAAAATTTGACTGTAATTGACGCGAGTGCTAAGTCAAATTAAGAATGTAAAGCAAATGTAATGTTTCAACGGGCTCCGCCTGCATAAAGAATTAGGTGATCACTTGTAGGGTGTGTATTCAACCGCGTTGCAGCAGCTGTAAACGCTACAGGATTTTTTCGGAAGCTATTCGCACACAGGTTGCCTAAGTAATGCAGATCTGGTGAATGCACTCTGGCTGCCTATTGAAAAACCGTTCAGAGATTAACGCACCTACGTTATAAGTGCTGCGAGCGCAACATATGAATTTGTGTCTGGCCGACATAACGACGCGAGTTTACAAACAGAGCATTTGCTTATTTGCGAAAGCACAAGCGTGCTGGCACCGTTGGGATATTGCATTAAGTGTTGAACCACGACTGCTCTAAGTTTCCACATTTTCCGATATACTTGGCCCGGTCCCCGCAATTTAGCATTAATTTTTATACTTCACAATAACGCAAATGCCGTGCATGCACAAAATCCTAGTGTCTATAATATTTGTCCAGCTATCCAATCGGCAAATTTTATTGTTCAGCAAGTGCGCGCACAGAAGCACTTGCGTTTGGGGTACGCACACAATGGCGTACGAGGCCATGGATTACTCTCAACCGTTTGCTGGCATGTGTAGCAGCCCAGCCACTGTCAGTTCTTCTAGAGCTAGGCACAGAGGGACCACCAGTGACAGTCAAACAATCGGTCTCCTTGGTCACAATACTGCATACTGGTTATCGTTCATTCATCACAAAATATTTCAGAGCAAACGAGCGGTTTAATCAAAATTGTATTCCGACTGGCTGTCGTTCGGTCATGATGGTTGAAACTAGCACTGAGGCAAGAACAGCATACATTATTCACTTGACCATTGCTCATTGGTGAAAGACAAGCAGTGCGAATCTTGGCATTATATCAGTTGAGCATTGTCGCTGCAACAGCGCAAAAACAAGCACTGGTCGACGATTTATGTGCAACTTAAATTACATAGATTTGCTGATGATCACCGGGCGCTTATTCTTCTGGCAACAGGTGAGTGCGCGTAAAGCAAAGCAACAACTACTAGATGATACCTCACTATCAACGCTGAAGTGCGTGGTGGTAACGGCTGTTTGGAAAGATAGGACAAAACTGGGTGTGTGTGTGCAAGGCCTGAAACTCCGAGTAGATTTGCTTCGTCGCGGATAAATCTTTGGCTTTTGGTGTTATTTCTGATGTATCCAAACCGGGCTAACTCAGCGTACCCTATTGCGGTAAATATGCTTAAGCTCGATGACGACTGATTTAAAAACTAAATTTGTACACAGCGACGAATGCAAAATTGGTCGTGGTGTGCAGCATCTTAGGCACACACTGAGCCGTCAACGAGACAAAACCAGAAGTTTGAAAACTGCGATGCTTGACACTTGACGTTAACTTACTTTCCATGATAAGCTTGCAAATCCGATTAGGATCTAACCGGAGGTGTGGCAGAGAAGCTGGCTCGGGTGATGGGACGTGTCAACTCTTCTAGTCGGTTTCAGGGAACTGTATGATTTAGAGGTCGTTTTTGAAGTCGAGAAAACTAGTGAGCTGCTGCACTCAGTTTACTTCTGTTGCTGGTTGTTCCAAGCTACACGCCAGTACTGCACTTTACAACACAATACCATTGAGCATCCACCGATTGCCAATCCGGATGAGCGACCGTTTTGTACTCAGCTGTATCTAATCCATTGCAGCCGGATAGAAAAGTTAGCTGAAATATAGTACAAGGTAAAATAAAGTTGCCACATGATATCGAAGGTTGGTGCCAACGTGTGCTACGCCAAGGAAAATAATAGGTAAATGCTTGAAGAGGCTAAGCCGTAGCCGGTAATCTCTAGGAATCATAGAATTTCAAGAAAGAAGAAGTTCATATTAGTATCGTTATTGCTTGCAACGAACTTTGTCGTGTTAAAAAAGTATATTAACCACCCTTACACAAATCCGCCAACTTGTTTATTGTAAAGAACAAAATTAACTGGACAGCATTTTTTCTAGACTTGATTTATGGAAGATAGTTTTAATGCTTCAAGTAGTTGGCTATATCAGTTTTTTGATAAGTTTGCTAAAATTAAGCAGCCATAAAGCATTCAATGCTCCGGCCCTGGATGGTCTGTTTTTAGTGACATAAACATGTAACAAAATAACTGCAACCAAACTGTGTTCATACAGCAAGGCAAAAAGACAAATACCGTTGGTTCCACGTTTATAAAATTTATAAAACTCGTCCGCATCCATTGCCAAATAAAAATCTTTGCACGCTCTGGAACAATGCGCCCTGAACGAACCGGAGCCCTCGTGCGGCTATGCGACTGAGACTATCGATCTTTCAGCTGTCTCATGTGGCCTCGGTGTGCCCAACTCTACATTATTTGGCTGTTGCAGAACTGTTACTTATAACATCAACTGTTAGAGATTTAGCTATCTCTTTGCGCAGGATTTTGTGCGTTTCCCAAAGGCGGATTCATGCGTGTGCGCAATTGCTGGCCACTACAATGTGCCGATTGGATAGAAGGAATATTATTACGTATGCTAGTGTTTCGTATATGCGCGCCAAGCGCGTCATTGTATGGGAGGAGAAAGGCTGAATTGCAGAGTTAGTTCCAAATATATCGGACACCCTGTGCACCAGTTGGCTCAGTGCGTGCACCTTTACCGGGAACCAGTAAGTGACGAGAACGTTTCACCTGTGCAGCCACTGTACAAGAGCGATAGGATCAAGCAATTTTGCCGAATTATTGTAGCTTCGACTTACTCTACTTTGGAGATAATTTGATCGTCCATATCTTGCTTAAGCTCATCACACTTAGGTCGTTCATACCGCACATAGCGTGATAGCAGTGATGCTTCCGTTAAATCAGCCAACCAAAACTATGCTGTTCGCAGCTAGTTAACTGCAGGATAAATGTATTTGTGATGTTGCTTGAGATTAGGGTGTCCGTATGGATCAAGCTTAGTTGTATGTTTACTGCAGTCAGTTGGCTAGTGACTGGATCCTATCTCTTCCCCGCTACAACAATCGTCAAAATTATGCCACGTAGTGTGGAGCAATAACAGCCAGCGTTATTGACAAGTATTTGTTCGCTATGTTCAAGAATCATAATGTGTATGTGAGCAAATATTGAGCTGACGTGTCATTCTGTTTGTGGATACTTTAAAATTGCCATTATTTAATTGCGTTAGAACTAGGTTTAAACGAAGTGGTAACGAAGATATACTTGTTCGTATGCATATAAACCCAAGATACCCAAAGTGTATACTCGTCCACGTAGTAAAGCAGATGACTTACATATTGCTAACTTTTATGGATAATGCATTAGGCCATAGAATCAGTCAGTCTGTCCAGTGTCGTTGATCAATCTTGAGTCATTTACTCAAAAACACAATATCGGCGCTAAGGTTTTAATTTTGTGTGTACGACGGCGCTTGCAGAAGTCAAGAAATTTATATCGGGAATACAGCCAGCCGATTTTGCGAAAGATTTTGGAATATTGCCCAGCTTGGGTTTATAGTGACGTGATTAACTCAGTGACAAGCTAGTTGCTATCGCATTTGCTAGACGTCAATCATAGAATCATCCTGCAATAGGTATTTCGGCCAATTTACCGCATATTTGAAAGACCTTACAAGGGAACAGAAGCCTAGTAGCGACAGCGGAGAACATCGATATTCCGCCTTATAATCCCAAAGTGTGAACTCAAGCATAGATCTTTCAAGTCGTCCAACCGCAACGGCCATATTCCGTCTCGTCTAAAACCGATGATATCTGCCTGTGATATCTGCCCCAACCATCTTCTAAAGCAAAATGTATATGACCCAATTGACAAGACAATATTTTCCTTTGATGTAGCACGTTTAAATAAACAATGATACTTTCATTTATTGTATACGTCAAGATATACATGCCTGATGACAGCCACAAATTGCTTTTATTAGGAATAAATTCTATCTGAAATCAAACTCTTTCGCAGCACAGTTGATACTAACGAATTCATTTATGTTTCTCAGCTTTGTGCTAATAGTCTTCAAGGTGGGATGAGAACGTATAGAGTTTGTCATTTTGATATCCACAAAGTAATTAAAACGGCTTTCCCAAACGAGAATTAGCAAAAATGATACGACTATTCTGACAACCAACCTTTACATCCTATCAAAAATATGCAACGGACTAAACATTTCACCGTCTTTTATGACTGGATTAGATAGCATATATTTACACGCAAACAAATGCGAAAAAACAAATTTCTTAAAACATAATTGCTCCGAATTGTTTACTTCGAATTTGTATGATTTTTAGTCACATCCTCCTATCGGGTTCCTACTCAAACGACTCTATCCAAGCATACTATTTACAGATGAAAGTCAAATTGTTAACACTTATATTGGCTTGACAACTTTTCCCACCTTTCGTTGTCTTACTGGCAGCGTTTTCTTTTGAGGCGACGTGCGTAGAACAGTCATGATTTTTTTGGAAACTTTTCGCTTTTAAAGCAAAATTATCGTTTGCTGGCGAGTCGAGAACTTATTGTTTATGAGAGGATGTTTTCAAAAAATGAAGATGCCTAATAACCCGGCCCATTTTTTTACAAATCTCGGTGGAACTATGAATTCTCTTTCATTTTCAAGTATATTTCAGGTTTTAAAGAAACAAGAAAGAACCACATTTCAACAGAATAAACTGAATTCAGCAATTTCGAGTGCTCTCATCAGTTGTTTATATACCAGTTTTAGAATTACTAACTTGCATACAAAGACAGCTAAAGTGCAGTTGATTGGGGGAACGTTAAAACGGTTAAAGTTAATGAAGCGTATACAAATTCCGGTTGAAGGGAAACGAACGCCGACTCTCTAGGGCTGAGCGAGGCTAGCCACAAAATTTGTCTTTTTGCCTAGATTTGGTTTCGTTTGCTGGAGCGCCTAAATGTCTGCAAATTGAAGCAGCCGGGAATCTCTTTGTTTTGCAAACACCTTGAACGATCCGTGGGGTTTCCACAAGTATTGAGTGACCAATAGAACAGGTAGGTAACTTGAGGCCCTTTACAAACGCGTTTGGAGGAGTGCTCATTGCAATACTCGAATACAGCCTTCTTTCATTTCCTCCAGAGTACCTGCTACCACGAGTACCTTTAACAGATAAATAACTGAAGCGGTAACTTGGGAGTCTGGCGTGTCAAGGTTGAATAAGCATAGCAACCTCCGTGTCTGGTGCAATAAAATCTAGTTCAGCTGCATTATAACATTTCCAAGTAGATTGTAGGAGAGGATACTGATGTCTGTCAACTTGATCCCTTTAATGGTTGACATAAATAACACCATTTTCTCGGGAACCTCAGTTAGTGGTTTATCCGTAGTTCGCCTTATACCTCGCTCGGAATAACCGTTCTCCCGTAATCTTAAAATGACGGCAAAAAGTTGTTTCCATTTTCTCTTTGGAGCAAATCTAACCAGTTCTGGAGAAGGTGGCACGGACTAACGCTCGTCTGTAGTTCCTAGGACAGAAACTAGTAAAATTGAGTTATTGTCCTGTCCACGTTCGTTTCCTGTATACAGACCGCATGAACGAACTATCATGGTCCTAGGCAGGATAACATCCAGTGAATGGGAACAGCAATCGGCTTCGTTTTCATTGCCGCAATTGATTGCGTCATGGCACATATTCAGCAATCGTAGTTTTCGTAGTATACTCATTCACAGTTATATTTAGAATGATTCTAGACCATGTTGATCTTCGGGATCCACAATGATGCTCTATGTGCTTGTAACACCTGGTTGATAATAAAAACGCGAAAAGAGGCTTGATTCAACCCAAAAGTTACTTGGACTTGAAGTGGAGCTGTCGATAAATTTTAGGTTAGATGCATTACAATGCCAAAATGGTAAGCGACAGCGCGTACCGAAAGTTGTGGAACATTAAGGCATATATTTTTCAACTTAGGATTGCATCAAGTTGAGTCGTTTACTACACCGAGCCGGTTGGTGGAATGTAGAATGAAAAGTTTAAATCAATCAGTCACGACCGATTGCATGCCCGAATGTGACGCCACAACTTTACAAAATTACCTATTTGATTGGCTGGTAAGAAAAATATCGCGCGTTTCTCGGTGACATCCCTTTCTATATAAGAGAAAATGACTGCCAGTTACAATAGTTATAAGAGTGCCGACAAGGTTTCCATTTGCTTTGCAAAATGCTATAATGCAAAATAGGTTGTGATTCATTTAGTAACTTGCGTTACCCAAATTTTAGGTTTTGCTACTTTGCCTGAGAGAACCTAGGACGTCACAAATTATGAGCATATGTACCTGGCCCAGAGCATGATCCAATCAACGACAGAACAGACATTATGCATCAGTATAGCAACTAAATTGGCTTATCAGTTTGTTAACTTTGTGAATGACTGGAAAATAGTTGTTGTGATGGCTAAAGAATCTGCCCGAGATACTCAATAATGTTGCCTTCTTGCGAAAGGTAACATTTGTGTCCAAAGTCGATTGAAGCTATATCTAATAGAATGGAATTAAATTCCTGGCTGATAACGAGTGTCTGCTAGTTGTCGTGATAGTAACCGCCGACGACGTTCAAAATATCTGACTCACCTGGCGAGCATTTTATTTGGCCAAGATTCTGAGATTTGTTCAATTAACGTACAAACGGCAATATGCGGGATACGATTATATTAACTGTAATGCCTTATTGCAATTTTAATACATCTGCTCGTAAAACAAAACTCTTAGAATGTGATCACTTGTCATTACGAAAGGCGATATGTTCTTTACTGATCCCATCTGGAAATCGGAGCACAATAGCAATGTAAGGCATCAGCACACCCTAACTAAAATATGTTGGAAGCGGTTACATGAAATATTGATGCGCTTAAGTAGCACGCACTTTGATAACCTGAAATCTATACCAAGGCTCTTTGAATCGTTGATAGCAGATTGAAAAGTCTCCTATTGTTCTTGATGACTTATATGTTCACGCACATTCCACCAAAATTTGGCCTTATTTTTCGCATTCTGGACAGCTTTTTGAAACGCCACGTCTTGACCATACAAGTCGTGGTTTTATTTCCAATTTTTGCCTTGCGCCACTGTATAATAAAAGACACCAGGTTAACCTACCAGGGAGTTGACAATCTGGCCACAAGACCTTCTGTTTTCCATTGTTTGTTAAGACTAGCAACTTCAGTCATTATCTCCTGTGTATACACACAGGTCTTCAGGCTGGCCGTTTTCAGGTCGTCTAGTGGAATAGATGCCACCAATTAAGCCCAAGGATACCGGACGAGGCTAGTGAGCTTCAGGCCAAGTCCTTCAGCTTGTCTGTCGCGAGGCCTTAGAATTGACTGTCTGAATTTGCTTCACACGATTCTAAAGTTTTCAATGCTGACATGAACACTGGGAGTGTTGTATAGTGTTGTAAGCACGATTTACAGATTGTGCCTATTTATCTACCTTTAATTTCGAAGGATTATCTGCACGTCCATACGGTATGGGAGGAAAGTGTAATGCATTTTATAGCATTCTACCACAGTATGAGCCATGGAAAACTGTGACTATTTGCAGAACAAATGCAAAAAGATATGTACACATACCAAAATCTTCTTAAAGGTTGCCATGCAGTATATATCGATACAATTAGCGTTCAATTGTCTATCAGTACGTTTTACTGATCGTTGTCCGCGGAAACACATGTGATTGACGTTTTAGGCCCATGGAATTTATGCGAAATATAATGAAAGCGGAACTCGTGAATGGAATCAATTCGGTGGCTGCAAGCCACTGGAAATGGTTAGCTTTTGCAATTTGTAGTCAAAACGCTAGGATTAGCTGTGATAATTGCTACTTCTCTTGGTAAATTCGCCGCTGAAACAGAAGTAAACATGGATGTTCTGTCTAACCGCAGTCATTTCGGCGGGATAACATGATACTAGTGCCATCCTAAAGCATAACGTCACATTTGCCCATCGCTTTTTCCCGAAGCAACTTACCACTTACCTTAACACTCACTACATAATGTATTCATATTTTGCAAAAACTGATGAAAGCTTGTCGTGAGTTGGTGTGTATGATGCTATCAATCATGCTTTCGTAGTACATCCGGGTTCCAAAATTTTAAATTATACCACTAGTAAAATAATTTTTGTTAGCTGAAACAAAATCCGAAGCAATGAATACTGCAGCGTTTCCTTCTTAAAGACACGATCTTAACAGAAAGGACTTCTACACCTACCAGGGTCGGTGATGGGCAAAGACAGCAGGATACAAGCATCCGCCAAATGAACACTGGTTCAATTACTTTCCCAGTATTCTGTTCCAATTCAACTGTGAGATATTCATTCAACCCGGCAGTAGGCGTCCAAGCTTATTCGATGAAGAAACAGACACTTCAGTGTGTTCGCACGAAAACGGTTGATGTGAAATTTAACACGCGAGCGGACGCACACAGTTCTTACACGTTATTTTAAATGCCCCGGTGACCTCGGGTGTTGCGCTGATGTACCAGGTCTTAGCTTAGATAACTGTTTTAAAGTAAGTCATTAAGCAATTTGCCTGTACGCAACAAAAATATTTGTAGCCAGAAATTTTGGGCGACATTTGAGTTGACTTTCTGCATGTCACTAGAGATTGAGATAGATTCTCAACGTTAAGCATTAAAATTTTATTAGTTTATAGTATTTATGATTTGTAGGCCAAAACATTTATCAAATCATATGAATTTCTATCACTGCTAAATTTCCTTTCGATTTTGTCACTTTTTACCAACAGTCGAAAGATACGCCAAGTTATGTTTTACTTCCTTCACCTCGGCATGGCACATGCAAACTAGGATGGAATTAAGGTGCTAAGATAACCGGGCAATTCCTGATGTTATTAGTGTCTAGCAAACAATCATGATTTCCTTCAACTTCAGTGTAAAACACAGGAAATAACCTTGGTACACCAGGTCCGCGCTTATCAGTTCTACCATAGTCCGACCCTCTCTGATGCACGGAGCTAACCAACTGCCTACCCAACAACTGCATTCGAACATGGCTATACTACTTGAAAGCTCGTGTATGCAATTTACCCATGTGTCATCGACTGTAGGTATGCATATCGAACTGCAAAGTTTTGATCGCCTTACCTCTCCAAACTGCCAAATTGACAATACTGTGGTTCAACTCACCACATCGAATAACGTATGAAGTGGCTGCACTGAATCGGCAAGTACCATTTGTGTATGCATGGAATCAGTCCTAATTTCTGTGATTTTGTGTGTGCATCCGCAAGGGAATTCCTGTGGCTACGTCACATTTACCCAAATGGTGTTTACAGAAACAAATGCGGATATTTATTACAAATTTCGTTCTGTGCTAGCTATTTTAAGGACCACACAGTACGATCACATAATAAGAATCGATCTTGAACGAGCTTGAACCAACCAGAGTTACAATCGTTCATCTGTGAACATGATTTTCCCGCCATTCGCAGTTGCATTTTGTCAAATAAAAGCGTGTTCGCACCCATTCTACCCAGATTCATCTGCGACATTTAGCGCAGTACATCTTTCGGATCTAGCTTGTGTAGATCGTCTGTTATCTGCACATTGCGTTTTTTGGGCCATTCCCTCAAAAACACAAGCGAGGAGTTCTCCGAATCACAAACCACACAGAAATATTTGTGGTCTCAAAAGAAAGCCAACTACATGTTTCATCTAACGAATCAGCAACTACAGCTGCGAACCGTTCATCAAAGTAGCTATCGTACACGTTGTGTCCGTATCGTTTTGTTTGCCGCGTGAACGATCTAGCCGCTTAATCCTGTCTCCGCGTGGGTCAGACGCACAGAACCTGACAACCTTGAACATGCGGACAACTCAGCGCACACGCGGCTGACAGGAAACCATAAGCGCTCGGACCTCTCTGAGGTTACCATGGATCCAGCAATGGATCGTGGCGACCCATCAAAAACCCATGTTACCGCATCCATACCGACAGTAGTTTGTGATCTCCCTTTATGCCATAAAACCCCACGGATTGGTATTCAATATATTAATTGTCAAGGCGAGTTCCATTTCAAATGTTCCACTTTCACAGTGAACCAGTGTAGCTACACAATAATAAACCATATTCACTGTGGTTCTGTTTAGGACGTATAGTCATCCCACTGGGAAAATTTTACATGAGATATCGCAATGGTACGAAAGACTACTGGTAATATTTAAGCAAATCAAGAGCACCAAAAGCGATTACTTTGTAGAAAGTGTGGCACAGAGTAATTCCCGGTGTTTCCCATCCAACACCGCATTCAAACTGAGAAGGAAGCCTAGGTGGCGCGCTAAAATGAATCAAATGTGGCAAAAAATGCCAATGTCAACGGTTGCTCTAATATACCTGATATAATCACCGCCAGTACGATTGCAATGCCTACGGTCAGAGCCTTGTCCACCCATCAAAATGTTCCGAAAATTCAAAAGTGTTTCGACACCGGTGGTGGTTGGAACTTGGTTGTTCCCGAAGGTGACCGTCAAATTAGATCTTTGACCACCCATCTGGAACCATAGTAAATGAAGCAAACGAAGCCGTACATAAACAGTCGCCATCCAAAGTATACCGGCCAGATGGTCACTTGGTCTTAACCAGAGTTTCACGTAGTATACCAGCTGTAAACTGCACCGACGTTGCCGAATCGACTTCACATTCCTTAAAAGGTAAAGAAGTCGTTTATGGAATCAACTGAACTCCATATGTGACATTTAGATGTGGCACCTATCCCCGTGAATTTGAAACGCCATACGCGTCACCCAAACTCACAACACTACGTTTAACCAAGGCTCCTTCGAGTTGTGCTGACTTCTGCAAATGAAGCAGAGGCTGTAAAGTTATTGACAGATCGCCACCGGATCGGGTTATTTTTGCATCCGCATGTTCCCGAAGGTTCCGTGAAGCGAGCGCCGAGAGGCGAAACACTACTTGGACGAAATCTTTTAGGAGTCCGTAGCCCGGACCGTCCTTTGCATGGTGTTCCCGAGACGGGAATTCATAATGGGCGCGAAGCCACCACTCACGACCAGGAAAAATGGTGGTACATTCGAGAGACACTCACCCGGGAAAATCTCATGGCACAATCAATCCCAAGGCTACGCCGATCATCAAATTACAAGGGATGTGGCCCGTTGATGGTGAAACTGGTCCTTTAATGTAAACAGATGTCAGCAATGGTAATGGAGAGATGGTATGCGGGCCGCAGTGGCTCCGGATCAAAGCAGAATCTGCCAAGAAAACACGTGATTAGCATATTAGTCTGGTCACTTGAGAACAAGAGATCGGATAACTTCAGTCAACTAGTTAACGAAACTGGCAAACACACCCCATACATTCCACACAAAGTGAGAAGCGAAAAGGTAATGTTAGGATCCGTGAATCGGACACAGATGATTTCTTCACCCCCTACCCAAAAACGATTATTTGCCGAACTTTCACCGGTCGGCACAACATCCATTCGTTATGGCCTATGCATCCGGAAAATCTGGTTAAATTACAGCCTGAATGGTTAGGACTCGATATTGGTCATGTTTTCTTTGTCACTTGGAGGAGCACTGGATTAATAAATTTAAGACTTGCCCGAACTTGACATCCCTACGCAAATATTTCGTTACCTTCTTGCGATTCAAATCCTTGTTCGTCGCCAAGTACCTGAAGTGTGCTGCACCTGACGAACCAGTTGAGATAGAAAGTGCTGAAATTCGACGTGCTACGTTCCAGTTAGTTAACTTGCTGCAGTCAGAAGCTTTTGCGGAGGCGATGCGCCTCCTTGTGTAAAACGAAACCCATATAGCAGTTCGCAATTTACAACTTGGGTCATGCAGTATAGGACGACTCAAGCCCTTCCTCATAAACGGGATACTTCGGGTGGGCCGAAGGCTGGTTCAATTCTCGGTATCATACGACGCGAAGCATCCGATTTTATTTCTCGACCGCCCCTTAGTCACTCTCCTTCTTACACTACACTACCATTACAACAATAGACACTCTGGTGCGAAGCACACTTTGTAAAACCTTCATCGACGATACTAAATCGTGGGCTGGATTTCCTCAATAAGGTGAATGCTTTTCAAATGTGGCAAATGTCGCGTTAACCATGCGAAGCCACTGAGTCAACTGGCGACACCAGTTATAACAGACTAATATCTGGCCCACCAAACAGCGTTCACTGCAGTAGGGATCAACCATTTTGGACCGCTGATAATGAAACGTGGCTGCGTACATGAAGAGAGATATGGCTGTTTTTCATTTGCTTGACTACACGGTTACTGGATAAACCGTTTTATTCTTCTGCCCAAACTGTGCGGTCAACCCGCTGGCTCTACTAGCGCAAGTTCCCTGCGTGTGTAAGATTCCAATTACTCGGCCTAAGCCCCGTGGGAGAAGGGCGGTGGATATACAGCCACTAAACCTTATGATCAGTGATAGTAAGCGCAAAGCACTGCTGATATAGAAGGGTAAGTGCCGTCAAGCCATCATGCAGACAGTCCAGCTACCACTCACCTAGGATTACACGTAACCGCAGGTCTTATCATATGTGCTTGGCGAACGTCTAAAATATTACTTGGACGTAGATTTGTAGTAGCCAACCATGGCTACATTTATTTGCCGAACAAGGAAAGCCAAATTCCCAAGCTCTATCAACTGAAGTTGCGCTACAGGTTATCTGAGATGGGCGTGGTCTGAAAATACATCTGCGCCCAAGGCTGTACATGTTCGCCTTATATGCCATTGGCTGATTGCAGCTGGCTAATCAAGGAATGGTAAGTGATTAGCTAGGTGCGTGCCCACTGGATGTAATTTGATTGCAGTACTTAGTAATTAAGTTGTCAATGATGAAACATGCAACTCTTAACCAAAAATTTGACTCCAATATGAAAATTGAAATGCGGTAACCATAGATAGCTTGCTGTTTAAATTCTTGTCCCTGTTTGTCTTTTTATTCCAAAGCCAAAACAGATTATCTTCGCGTTTGTTTATCCCCTTACACATTCAGTGGCTGAAGTGGTACCAGGGACGGTGTTAGCAATTAAAGCGTTCGACATTTCAAAGGTAAAATATGGGACCCTCCAGTTTGTATCCTTGCCGGTGTTATTGGAATTTTGCTGAAAATCAACATCAAATTACGCCAATTCACTTTTAAGAACGGCACCGATAATACAAGTGTTAGATGTAGTTGTGCATGAAATCAAAACACAGCTGTTTATTTTATCACGCGTTAGGGAGAGGTGGGTGATTTCTATCATTAAATTTAATAATATATTTATGATGCTTCTGTGTATTGGTTGCATTCCTTAGAGAACTTTTATTGTTGTGCAAAGATAACAAAGCTTTTGCAGCGAGTAGACTGGTACACAGTACTTGCTTCCTTATCTCAGGATTTTTTGGAACAGGCTGTAAATTCACAATTTCAGCGATTTCGGAATGACATTTCTGAATTGTGTCTGCGGCCTTAAGTCGAGACAACTAATCACATTATTTGTCTCAACAAAACGGAATTGAAAATTTTTTTTATGCAAAATAACATCGCTGGCAAAAAACATGGATGTGCCCTTTAAAAATCAACGTTTCATTATCACCAAAGTTAAGCTTATTCAATCTAAAAGTTTAAAAACAGGACAAAGAGGCGCTGAAAAGAATAAACTGGATACGCACTTGCAAACAGGTGTATCTGCATGGCTGACAGATATTGTTTTTGCAAGAGAATCCGCCATTTACGTTAGGTATTTTATGCGGCTGATATGGACTACCGCATATTAGTTGAAATTGCGAAGCTGATCTGGTGGTGACGAATTACACACTAACTGCTGATCTGCAAATTTTCTAGCATATTTGACGCGGAAGTTTGCACAGCTGATAAGTCGGTGAGCTCTAAATTACATATTTGCTTTGTGTGGCATTTTAAGTTATTCGCTCCATCTAGTTCTTATTTCATCTTGAATTAACTGTTTAGTTTTCCATTATTCTAGCGGTATAAATCCAAAATGCTAAATTAAACGCAAAATGATAAAGCAAACATATAGCTACCCTACCACAGACTATAAATGAAACCTGCCCTCGAATAATATGGTAAAAATCTATAGAGGTATAGCAAATTGTCTCGTCTAAACATGTCCCGTCTGATTTGGTATTATATGTGCTTTAACTTGTTTTCCCGTGTTTGTTTGCATACCATCGGCAGTGAACCCAAGGGAAATACACTTAGCTGTGACAGGGACGCGGGATAAACAAATTGAATTTCTAGCTAATCAAGTTTGCCCATGGGAAATTGGTGAAGAGCACTCATGTGGCCCTGTTTGCTCGTTGTCTCTGCTGTTCCTTATTAGACCCCTACAAAATTTCATTATCCTTCCATTACTCTGAGCTCGAAGATTGTTTGGTTTTGATTCAGTAAACCAGGATTCACTCAAAACTGAGAGCAACAGAAATTTGATGCCTGCCATTTGTTACGCGGGGGTGTGTTACCCAGGCTCCAAATAATATATTATCATTTATGGGGATTATTACACGAGACACCGCAGTTACGAATGGAGGAATGCCAGACGGAATACGCACTTGTTTCGCACGAGAACAATACAAACACTTATAGTAATCTAGAGTTACCTTCTCCACGAAGTCTTT
Organism: Dicrocoelium dendriticum; assembly: GCA_944474145.2. Classification (NCBI taxonomy): domain Eukaryota; kingdom Metazoa; phylum Platyhelminthes; class Trematoda; order Plagiorchiida; family Dicrocoeliidae; genus Dicrocoelium; species Dicrocoelium dendriticum. The sequence continues at coordinate 125,700,372 of OX104065.1, forward strand.
TCCAGTGAGACAACAGTAGTTTGGACAATGTAACACAGCATTCTTGCAATTTGCTTAAAACGGATTGAGCAGTAATTGTCTCCGAGAGTATTGCGCATAAACGGTTGATGCATATATTTGACGATCTGAAAACGGCCTGTTTAGTATAAACCCGCACACAATAAGATAACTTGGTTACAGTGGAAGCTCTTGGTTCGAACGAAATGTGGAATTATTTAGTTTCAAATCCCAAGATAGCAGCAGATATGTTGCGGTCAAATTGGAACTGCGAAAATTCATTTGACCAAATTCACTCAAGATACTCTTTCCAGCTGTATATTGAGAGTATATTTTAAAGAGTTTCAGATATTGAGTGTTTCCCCTGTTCATATGTAGATGTACTTGTATTATAATCATTTCATCATAAGCCATAAACTGGGTGACGCCTCCACTATCGCTGGGGGTGGGGAAAAAGAGACGCCATATCTGCTGAATAAAGCTGCGTATAAACGAAGACATGCTACTGCTGACAGCTTTTTTCTATTCTACTAAACAGTCTTCTCCTCCTGTACCAAATTCACCTGACCAAACTAACTTGCCATAAACCTTATCTTATTCATCAAATTAACGATTACCCAGAGCAATCGTATGCCTCCTTGGAAAGCACTCAAATTGGAGGATGGAACGTGCGCACTCGAATGAACCGTTGGGGAGCAAAAAGGCCATGAAAAATGCACTACGCCCGTCCCCATGAAATAGTTGCTAAGGCATTGATACTGTCGCGTCCAGCGGGACTTTAACTGCTGCATGAGGCAGGGTACAGGCAGACTGTGTAGTCTTTCTAATCGTTGGAAAAAGCCATCATAACCACACGTGCACTTGGGGCAGGTTTTGCACTATACTACTGCCCAACTGATGGAAGCAGTGACTGGCATTAGACTAAGTTGGATGACACTCGGTAGGCGCATCGGACCGGTTTAGTTTACATTTTTTATTAGCAACTATGTTCCTAACCAGAGTTAACCTGACGACCCAAGAGATCAGTTCTTAGATTACCTGACCTTCTTTGCATGGTGTGTACCGAGCAGCGATTGGCCATCTATACTGGATGATTTCAAAGCGTGCATTGGGCATGATGCGGGGGGTCGACAGTCTTAGTCGGGCTGTATGAAGGATGAGTCAATAAAAGCCGTGACCTGCAGCTCTCACTATGTGTCTCTCCAGATCATCACATAGTTTGCATTGAGCGCAAGTGACACTGCTGTGTGTGCTCCCATGAAGTAGCATGCTTACCTGATCGACTATATCATCGTACGCCAGCGTGATATATATGTGGAGCGATGAAACAAGTATCGCTTGGTGCTGGGTATGGGTCCGATCTCCAGTTGGTGCGGGCAAAATTTTGCAACTATATTTAGTATTCTGTGTATTATAAAACTGAAATGCCTAGCAGATTCGACGGCTGCCCAGAGTGGCGACCTCAACTTCATCTCCTCTATCAGTGGCCAGTTGCATCACATCGACGGAAGGATGATGCTTTGGCTGAGGTGAAGATCTGGCGCTCAAATCGAACGAGTGAAATATTGTCACACTGATGTCAGTTCTAAATGCGACTTTTGAAGAGCACACTGCAAACCTGACCATTTAGAGAAGAAAATTCCGCAAATAGCGCGCGCTAATTACTCCAGAGCTTCGTCACATAAATAACACATGTTGCGCAGATGAAGTGCTGCTCTAAAGGCTGTAAATCTAAAGAATTCTTTGCAGCCTTGAAATCTTTATATGGCACTTCATTGTATTTACTGACTTATTGGTTGAATGTAAATTTAGCATTGGCACACGAACCTGTAGCGAAGACACCACGATTAAGTCTTTAAGAACCTAGCGTAGAATGACTAAGATAAGTTACACGGGAAGCAACAACGATAAAAGAAGAATCAGCTTGCGGATAGCCCAACACTTAATGAGATGCATGGAGAAGTTGATCAGTTGCTAAACGGCAAAAGCGCAGGAGCCGCAGGGTTATGGTTGGATGTGCCGAAAATCAACAGACCCGAAATCATATACGTGCAACATCGCTCAGTAGAGCGTGTATGGCTTGCATAAGTGGTTTCAGAAGACTTGAGGGATGCTATTGCCCTACCAATTTCGAGAGCGGAAGGAGAAAGCGATATGTCATGAAATGTAGGGGAATAAACTTGCTTAACTGTGTTGGGAAGGGGTTGCTTGGAACTTGCTCAGCCGCATCGACACTTAGCTCATCTAACCGAATGCGGCTGAAAATCAATGTGGATTTCGGTAAAGTCGTGGCACAATGGTTATGGTATTCACTACTATTCAGGTGTTGGAGCAATGTGGTGTGCAAACCAGCCACTGTTTGTAGCCATACTCAAGGCATATGATACGACGGCCCAGGAGGCCGTGTCTGGTGTCGGTTAAGTTTTTTTGCTTAAGCAAGTCGGCTAACCCTAATGAACACTTGCAAGGTATTATGAGAGAAAAGGTGCAATTCTGTGAACAAAGCTCGGATCCATTTACGTTGTCTACACTGTGAAACAAGGCTGCTTCTTAGTCCTTGCCCTGTTTAACATTTACCTAAATGAATGAAGTCTTCTACTTTTGCAGCTACATGAGTACGCTGTCCTTCTGGACCTCAGTGGTGGCTGCTAGATATCCGCAGTTTCGTCACGATTTCCGGGGTGCGCAAACGGCTATACGAAAGTTGTCGTTTCTCCACGACTGTTGGTTGTTTGCACATATCGAGGACGGCTTTTACTTCTGCGGTAGCCAACTTCGGGCTCTTTATCAGCACAGGCAATACTGTCTTTTTATCGTACCCATCTTCAGGAGTGGAACCAGTTGGTCGCCGTAGAGCTAAATTAAAAACAAGGTTTTGGAAAACTCCCTAAAATCTTGCACTGCGAGGGCACAGACATGAAGATAAAGAATGAGCTACGCATCCGTGTAGCAGAAGCATGTGCGACCTTCAGCAAGATAGAAATTCACGTATGGGAACAATCAACCAAATTTTGAAACTAAGCTGACACTATATAAAACAATGATTCATGTAGCTTACTTCCAAGGCAGAATGTTGCATAAGAGGTATACCTGCTTCTAATACAACTTCACCCCAATACCTGTATTGAATTTAGTGATTCCAATGATGTGTTAAAGTTGCTAATATAGAGGTGTTTTGCCGACGAGGCCTGTACAGATTGGACTGTATGCTGATACTGGAAAAATATGAGGGCGCTTGGATATATCCTTCCTATGGATTCGATTGGAATACCAAAACACATGTCCTGTGGGCAACTCAGAAAAGGAAAGTTGAAAGTAGGAGAACCAGAGTGACTTACAAGAACATTAATAGCTTGTGTTTAACACAAATCTAATGCTAACTTTCAGTTTCGGAAGCAATGCAATGGATTGCCACCAATGATTTGACCATATAAATAACGTAGTTGCAAATACATTCCAGCAAATACTATGGAATTTGGGATAAAACCGATTATTACAGAAGCAATTGTTAAGAAAACTCTATGTGCAATGGAGCATATCACCTCGGCCTCATGATTATTAAGCTGCCGCACATGTACTCGTGTGTATGTGTGTCAGCTAATCAAGTCTAGTAAGCAAACAAATTGACCGCTTGTAAATTGAATGGGTACTTATTAGCAATTGGTAAGTACGCTGTTTCCAATTTTATTTGCTAGCCCGAGTTAATGAGCTGGAAAAGGTGGCACTTATAGTCCATCATCGCCTAAATTAATCTGTACCTATTCTTGCATTGTAAACGCTTGCATATATATCTTCCTGATCTGGCTGAGCTAGATATACATTTTGACAAGGTGCATGCAGTTGAACAACGTCACATCCATTACTGACTTCAGGAGACTGTTAGACGTTGATAAGGAAAACCAAGAGCATATTTTATCGAGATATTTGGACTCCTAAAATAGGTCTGCTTCACAGTCACAGCCATACGTTCAATAATATATATACTCTCGCCCGTTCAAATAAAAAATGACTGCAATTTGCATGAGTACGACCACGCTGCAATCAGCGCGTAGCTCTCATTTACATTATTCCTAGTCTTATTCCTTCGTCTTTGCAATGGATGTGAGTTATATGGATAGGGCTGTATATAGTGCAGCTCAAACCATATATATTGAAGTTGGTATTCACAATCTCAGTGACAAGCTAATCCGTAAGGAATAAAAGCCAACAGGAATTGTTATCAGGGAATGTACGGTTAAGGGTTTTGAGCGGCAACTTGACGCTCTTGGGTGGCAACACGAAACATTTTACTTTTCCTAACTAACTAGGATCTTCGTACTTCGATTTTCTTTTCTCTACTTTTCTTCACGGCTTTGTAGTATTTTCTTATTTAAGTGCACTTCCTTAATCTGTACCTTCGATTTCTTTTCCCATCCTTTGCTAACCTCACGTGACTTCCACAGTAGGGACTACTAGGACAGGAAACGTGGGCATTAACTGGTTGGCCAGGGTGCGATACGGGCGTTCCGTTTTAGATCCATCAATAACTGAGCACTTCATCAATTCCTGGCTCAACGATCTACTTAAGATGGAACTCTCACGGGATTCTCCTATCGTTCCAGTCCCATCTGATCTGAACTGAACTGACCTGAAAGCGACGAAGAAAGACTGTACCTGAAGTAGGTCCGTTATCTGCTATGGGCCGAACAACAAGTCATGCGTCGAATTAATTTCATTGGTTGGTGCGGCACGGTGATTGAAAGGAGGAGAAATCACAGTGTGATAGAGTCACATGATATTTGCAATTGTTCCCTAGGAGAATAAGAATACCACATCTGTTACCTGGGAAACGATTAAAGGTACTCAGCCGGTGCCAGTTAAACTCAAGCAGTTAATAAATAGTTGTGTGATTTGATATCAGTTATTTGTGTCGGATTAATTTCGAAGGCTCCACATATCTTCATTTTGACTCGAAGTGCAGGCCTAACTTGGAGTATGTGATGCCGATTTTACTAGCAACTGAACGTAGCACAATCATTAACTCTCTTTTTTTACGCCGCTATTCACTTGGTTCGGTACTTCAGCAGCATGGTTTAAATTGATCCCTTTTGTTTCTGCCATTTTGTGGTTTGGAACAGTTATGACGTCATAATTGATCAAACTGCGTGGTGCATGGTAATTACATCTCGCTCAATTGTCGTTATCATATACTCTTTTTAACCAGCCACGACGCGTTTATTTCACATCAAGTTGAGCTGATGTGGGATTAGTTCTATGATTACTTAGGTGTAATCAAACACAAATCTGGCGCAGAAACAATAATCACTATTCAGATTCGTAAGAATGGTCATTGATGTGTCTATTTTGACACCCGACATCCAAAATCTCCGTCAGTGGTGCAACTGCATACGATTTACTCTTATGTATAAGGCTAGTTTATTTTGCGCAGATTCACAAGCCAAATAGCTGCGAAACGCTTGTCACTTCTCACATACCTATGAATTGCTTGATTCAACTATTCTATCAAACCCAGAAGAAAGCAACACACACCAAAGAAATCTTCAGCTTGCACTGAGCAAATTCCTGAGTGTCGATATATCAAAGTTGCTACTGAATTTGTTCACTATATCCAGGAATTGATGACGTATACGCAGGATGGAATGAGGCATTTTCATACGGCGACAAAATCAGGATTGTTCGAAACAAAGAATGATCCCCCGATAAAGCAAACATGTACCAACCCAAAAGTGATGAAGCAACGTATTAGTAATATAACATTTGAACTCCTAAAATCCAGAAATTTACTCAGAGTTACTCAACACGTTTACCTAAGTGCTAGTTCATATGTAACGTGCTAACGGGTATTTCCCTCATCTGCGTACTTCACAGGATAACGACAACTAAACAGCGGTTATTTAACTAGGTATGCACAAAACTTTTGATGGAGTGCCATACGGAAAACTAAGTTCAAAAGGATGTAGTATAGAATCGGGAAACCCACGCTTTAATGGACCAAAATATATGTTAAGTATACTAATAATAATGTATAATCTCGGTTTTAGGATGCACGCTTTTTCGGCGTAAGCATATTGTTACAATTGTTTCGCATCTTTTAACAGCCTATTCGATATATCAGGCAGAGATAAAAAGACCATTCTATATCCTCCAGGGTTTTGCTTTCTGAAACCATGTTTGGGCACAGAATAATACATGGCGTCCTGAGGCAGATCTCTTTGTACGGAGGAAACCCAGTATTCTTTTCCTTGGGCAAAGGATGTGAGGCAATTTTGATGAAAGCAACAAATTAAAACTGAAACCATACCATGTAAACAAAGAATCATATGTAGTTAAATCATTTACTATACCTTGTGGTGTTATAAAATTATTGGTTAGATACAGGATTATTTATTTAATTTCATTAGTTGCACATATGCGCCCAGACAGGTGATATGGGAGATTTATCTGTTGTGTCTGAGTTGAACATGATTGACAATTATCAACGGGTGCAGGTATTTTGATATAACTTTACCATCGGCGGAAGCGAGTAAGAGGAAATTTGAGTGAGAATTAATGGAAATAGGAATGATGTTATTATCAGAATCGATTAGCCTCACCGTGTTTCCTGACGTGTTTACATGAGAGCAACATAAAAACATAGACGCGTAAGAGAAAAACAAAAGGTGGAAACCAATGAAGATGCATGGATTCAGTCAGCGTTTCCTTAACAGCTCAAACATTTTGGTATGTTTTAAACTTAGGCGTTCCAAAGTAGAAATAATGTGAAGGAGTGGGGACAAAAATGTTTACTTCAAACTTGGTTCGCAATGATTTTGCAGTCTACACTAGATAACGTATCTGCCAGTTATACATTCCCGAGTATAGAAGGAAAATGGGTGTGGTGAATACGAGTGAATGGAGTTCTGGTAACAATAAATCTTTATTCCGATATATCTCTTCAGGAGGACTTGGTTAACAGAATGCAATATGCGTAGCACATTTCATGTATATTTACATCAACGCACTTACATCTCGGCTACCACTTCAAATAACACATGCACTTTACAATTTAGTTGCAACATTTCTTTTACCTATGGCAACGTCAGGCACTTTGAAACCGCTTATTTAACAGTGATTGTGCATCGCATGCTCGTAGTTCAATAGGAAGGTTTTTACAGATCGCATTGCATCTGTTTAGAAAGAATTTGCTTCCGACTTAAGTTTTCGTTTTGTACATCGAGAATTTATTCTTGCTATTGCTACTTGCGTAACTAGATCCTTATTTTTAGGAAATATTGATATTTGATGCGAAAACATTATTTATGGATCAAATCAAAGTGATATGTTAATCTAACTTTCATGCTTCTTAGCCACACTGTCTGCAGCAGAAGCCTGTAGTACAGATTCAGGAACACAAATCTGAATCTAAAACGGTCAAAAGAAGTTTAAAATATTATAGTTAACTTGGTACTCTTTTTCATGATGTAGGTTAACGACCTAGCTTTCAAAGTAAAAATCAGACTATCCTGCGCTATTGTTCCCGATATCTAATTTGTCTATACTTTGCAACCTGCTGTCATAAACGAAATAACCAATATGATCCCACTGGACCACTGCGTGCTCGAAACATGGCGCTCACATAAAGGGATGTCAGTAGGCAGATAAGTATTCCGAAAATGTCTGATAAGCCATTTAAAATATGCCAGATTGTTTGATAGCTCGTATTGACAAAATCATGGTCAATTAACTTCTCTGTACAAGCAGTTTAAGACAAAGCAAAACCTGACAGAGTGCTGGAATCCTATTCAGATAATAGAAATTAAAACTATCTATTCCCTACGTCTATTCACCACTTTCCAGTCCCCACTAAATATACTGCTCAATGATGTACAATAGTACAGACAACCGCGATCGCATTGTATAAAAATTGTACAAAGCGAATTTGCAAGTGCTTGTGACGCATCTCAAAAAGATTAGAATATTTCGAACGATTTGAGGAATTAAACCTTGATGTTCTCTAGTTGAGGCGCATGAAGCGCAACCTAATCATATTATTTCGTTCCCTGTGCATTAAAATATATGCATCATACCTTAAAATGCTAATAAGACAGTCACAATTACACAATACATGAAATAAGGCAACTTCTGCAGTTGAAAGCAAGTCGGAGAACATCAGAGCCAGCAACTTCTACTTTAACAGGTATGCCAGAATCTAGAACCATACACCATTCGGAATACCTGCTTGCAATTCAGACCAGAAATTTCACACAAATGAACTAGCAAATATTTGACGGTGCGAAATGTTATCCAATTATTTGGACGTCAAAATACAAGTGGTCAAGTATAAGAAAAAACACAGTATTCACATAATATAGAATGCAGCCTACAACAGAGAAAATGTTGCGGTGGAAAACTCCTACATTACAGTCTTCATATATCTTCCTACTATAGGCCCATAGGAACCCTAATGTCATCAACAGCAATTGTCTACTGAGGCAACTAAACAAACTAAACAAAGTCTACCTATTATTCTTCGATGTTCTTGCAAATCGTATTACCGTCTAATTTGCAGTTTGTTCTTCAAAGCGCCTCTATTGCTCCAGTAATAGCTGGGTGCCATAATCAATATCCGATAGTGCAGAAAATAGTCTTTAATACACTAACCTTCAAAATAGGCTTAAAGAAAATTTATGCATAAAATATAGTTGTGTTAAAACCATTTTCATACTGTCTAAAATGATCTTCCAAGTTGACATATTTGTATTATCAATGCGTTTTCTAATACGGATTTAAATTCTATACAACATCAGAGAAAGCAAGAATACACAAACCGAATCTTATGCTAGGGTAAAAAATCTGATTTGTATTAATGTTGTACATATTCTTTCCTTTGTGGTACATACACGAGAAAACGCTTTAATTTATTTTAACATGATTTCACAGGAGTCTCAATAAAAACGAAATATAGCTACGTATGTGTATTTATTTACTTGTAGCACAGCCGTGCGACTTCTCTGCTTATTTTGCGTCTCAGTAGAAGCTGCTTATATTGAGTAAAATTAGCACACACTGACCATTATTCATGCTTATGAAATGGCTATGGGTGACTCTGAACTGAGGTTTCCACAATGATATTACATCCGAATCTTACTCTTTTGGGTGCAAAACAACGCTTTAGAAGAAATAGTCCAATTACAAAGCAAACTTGCCTGTAAAATCGATTCGTGTTCTTGAATTTAATAAAAATGTTCTTCTTAATGTCGCACCGTTAAAATAATGTGCGTAACAAACTTTGTAAACAGTGAAGCACATGGTACTAAATGGCGGTTCCTTAAGAATTATTCGTCTATTATACCAAGCTGCATGATTATCAGTTGGTTTCGGGATTTTTAGCGTAAGCCGGCCTTTGTTGGTTTCATGACCGTATGTCAAGTTTTACATACAAAATTAACTACTCGACTGCTATGTAAATATATTTGCAAACTAAATCCCTATACTGTTAGTCATATCCGTTTCACCTACCAGCCCAAATTTGTTTTTATTTTTTGGGGCATGTAACCAGTGACTTACGTTATTCAACTTATACTGCAAGACGTTTCAATCTACCAATCCTCAAGATCCGTCTGGAGATGTGCAGTAACGAGTTTGAAGTTTTGTACATGGTGGCTAGCGGAAAATATTGAGCGACAATTATGAAATTATAGCGAACATGTACTTGGCTCAGATCAAATTCATTCAACGCAATATGGGCGTAATTATGCCTGGTACTTAAGTATCAGTATTATGTTTGAAACTGCTAATCACTTGATTCAGTGTGAGGATATGTACTTTTCATATACGTAAACATATAATTAAATCCGCAAAATCCTTTTTCGAAAGAATTTTCTTGGCGACGCAACGTTGTTGTTCTTAATCGAGTAAATCCAAATCTAACAGAAAATTTGATTTTGATAGATTCCTGGTAAAAAACGAGGCTTGCTAGCAGAAACAGATGTTATTCAAGTTATCTGTCTCTACTGCTCTCAAATCTATGGCATTTGAAGTTCACTGTAATACTACTTACTGAATACTATGTGTGGGATCAAGTAGTAAGGTACATCTGTACAATTCCATAGCAATATCGACGAAAAGGTTATAAAGTTGTCAGCACCGTGATGATCGAAGCTTTGAAAAAGCTCTTGTGTAGTATTTTAGAATATCGAGCTTATAGTTTCACAGGATTTACAAATGCAAGATGTCATTGCTAGAGTGCTATCGCTCCCTTAATGAAATGGGACTGATATGTAAATCCAATACCCTTTTCAATCTTTGTACAGATTTATCCTGCACGACTTGTTCTAGTAGAGTGTTCCAAACATTTACCACTCTAAATTCAAACACTGGGGAGAGGGTACAAGTTTTATATCCGACACCACAAACTCATACCGGTGACCGCGAGTGGTACATGGCGTTCGCAAATGAAGCGACGGATTCTACATAGGGAAGTCACGGAGATGTAATTTAGGGTAAGTCCTGATGAGTTCGATTCTCACCCAACGATAGCACGGGGTGTAGATTCTGATTTTCTCGCACCAGTCTTTGTACGATAATTGCCGTTAACCTGGAATGAGAATGGTAACCACGTGTTGGACCCGTCCGATTTTCTATGCCTTACTTCGGGTGACTGGGCAGTAGGCAGGTGAGCCATGGTTTTATGAGAAGAGGCGAGTGACGATCTCTTTAGGCTAAGTACAGAACCTGTGTTTATTCACCCAGAGCATGCGCAAGCCGTTTCCATATATATATTGTTATTGTAGTCAAAGGACTTTAAATCGCAACGCGCGACTACACTTAGGACCGACGCGGAAAGTGCGAGATATATATGTTGGCCGTCAATCGTGTAAATTCGGCCATCGCCACCATTTCCATGACTCATAAATACCGAGTTGGATAGGTTAACCAGCATGCGGACTTCCGCAGACAACAGGAAAAATGCGGTTGCTGTCGTGATGAAGAAGGCTGAAGTCGTCTGGGGCGGTGCTTCCTCTCCCATTTTCAGATCGTCCGCAAATATGTCATACGGCGACCGAAGAAGTTGTGATAGATCGTTGATATGGATTAGGAACAAATTGGGCACCAGCATCGTGCCTTGTGGTATTCCATGATTAGAGGGAGCACGGTCAGTTAGATGCTCTGCCACTTGTACCCCACAATTTTGCCCAACGGGAAATTCATGGATCCACTGGTGCAGTGATACACCCACGTCGCAAATTCTCAGCTGTGGAGGAAGAGCTCATGATTAACATTTACTGCCTGCTGTGACAAGATGGAAAGAAATCTTAACGACGACATCAATAAAAGGAAATTAAACCGGAAATCATCACTGAAATGTTCAAAAAACATCGTCCGCTCATATGGATTGATACAACTTCAAGAACCACGTCGTCTATCCAACGAGATAACCGGCAATCAGATCAAATCTCAGAAACATGAATACTATCTTAGAAAATTTCATCGCCTTGGATGACTTAAATATTGATGAGATTGACACAACAACGCTTAGATCTGCCAAAATTAAAGTCAAGCATCTTATAAATGTGATGGTAGTTCCATAAGTTTCTTATTGCATATGATTGCTTTACGATCACGTATATTTCATCCCTCGTTATGATTTGGAGTACACTGGTTGGATCCAGGTTTTACGGATGCCGATATTTTAATTCAGAGAATATCATTGTTCCGACACGATCGCCCTAGCGGTGGAGGTGGTGTTACCCTGTACTCTGACAACAAGGTACAATGCGCACCATTGGCTAATCCGTAGACGCGTGTCACCGATTTGCTATGGTGCCATTTGCGTCTTAGTCAAAATGACAACTGTTTCGTGGCCGTCAGATATCGTTTTCGTCTTCCACTCCATAAATGGATTCCCGCCTAATCTAATCACTAACGAAATAATTGAACCAAACTTACAGCCAAGTGTTTATCTCCGGAGGTTTCAAGTTACACGAAGTGGAATCTTCAACAACCGAGCAAAATTTCAAGGCCGAACTGCAAGACCTAAACGAAAGTATTTCGAGCTAAAATCATATCACCTCACCTGCCAGGTACAGAGCAGACAACCAACCATCGGTACTAGAGCTCCTAATTAAAAAAGAGGAACTCATGGTGGACAGACCATTTATAGACATCCCAATAATGTTAAGTGATAATGACACCATACTGTAAGACTACGCGCGTTTTACTGAATATCTTGTGAAACATACAGAACTAATACGTACTATCGTACATTCCAACCTCCTGAACATCATAGTTGCGACGGCCGATTGGGAATACTTGAAAGTTGACGCACCTGACAGCGCCTGGATTCAGTTTGTTAGACGCATCTGCAACCCAATCGAAACTGCTTCAGCAAGTAAGAGGGTTTGCTTTAGCAACCTTTCGTCTGTCATCAGAAGTAAAACCCGCAAAAGCATTTCACTAGGGAATTCAGCTTGGCATAGTTACCGAGCTCCTCCTGGTTCTGAAACCTGCAGCGATTAAGTGATCCAGGGCAAACACTATAATATGATTGTCCGTCAAGAAAATATAAATCAACAACTTAATGTAGGCTGTAAATTAAGCAAAAAAGCCTCAACTATTAGAATGATAATACCTTTCGGAAAGTTAACCAAGGTATCCCCTACTTAACAAGACAGTCGGAGAGGCATAGAGTGCTAAAGAAAAGAAACAAATCTTTACGAATGCAGTATGAGGAAATCTTTTAACGAGACGTCCCTCTGTGATATATGCCTACATCACCAGCCGCAATGCCAGCATTTAATAATATCGCTTTTACTGTAGCGGCTGAGTTGTAGAAACGAATGTCACTACGCAAATACACTTTTACGACAATCAATGAGGTTTATCCAAGGGCGCTGAGCGTAACACAACAACGCCGTCCGAAACATTGCCGTATTTATTCCCAAAATACTCGGATGAGCAAACTATGCCTACCAAGTGGAAACCTGGCATAATCATTCCTATTTTCAAAGGCGTTAATCGCTCAGAACAGGACAAATATTGTTCAAGGGTCATCAACGCTGTACTCTCAAAGAGGATGCAGGCAAGCATCATGGTGCGTTTGGTAGGCCATCTAGAACGCCACAATATGACAACACCTGAGCAGCTCGTTTTCCACCAACACCGTTCGCGAACTACCTACTGACTGCTCGTATTAGGTGGACGGAAGCGACCGATATAGTTAATGGAACAGACGTCATTAACTTCTACTTCTCCAAGGCTTTCGACCTACCGGATAATCACATTCTGCTGCATGCGCTCGAGATCCACAGAGTTGGGGATCCCATCCTTTTTTGAATAAGGTATTTCCTGCAGTTTCTGCTACTACAGTTCAGAGTCCCAAGTGGACTGTACGATCGGACTCGTGTAGAAAGTGGAGCTGCACTTTGTGCAGTCCTCGGGACACGTCGTGTTGAGGAAGAAGCTTACGCATTAGATGGAATCAGATTTGGTGCTCTTCGTAGATAATGTTAAGATCTGACGGACGATTGCCCACCAAGAATACTATCACGCACTTCAGCGAGAGATGAATATAATGCAAGTGGGGTTATTCTACAACTTACTACATTTTAATTTTGGGCAGTCTAAGTTGGTCGGCATTCGCCACCAGCCAAACATCACTTGCAGGCTTGGAGACCATATTATGCAAGCAGTCACCAAAATCCGCTAGCTCAGGGTACTGAGCTAGGATGATCTTTGCTGCTCAGGACAATCTGAGAAGGCGTGATAGACTGGAAACCAACACATTTGCATGCTGCCAACTTCGTTTGAGCGTTTTGATCCTTCTGGATTTTTGCAGTTATTAAACACGTAGTTGTGGCCTTAAATGGAATAGGCAATTTAGTACGGGCAGCGCTGGCACAAACAAGAGTTGCAGCGCACGAGACCACTCAGTGACGTGTCACGAAGCAAGTCAAATTCTTCTGTATCTTCCATATTAACTTAGGCTGAGGACCGGCCGTTATCTACGCCTACGTGGGGGCATTCTATAGACTACTATACTTTGAGGAACGCCAAATATGTCTACTGCCAAATACTACAACTCATTTAAAAACACCAATTTGAGGGACCACCAGTTCTAGTTGGCCACGCAATACAGGCAGCTATAATGTCGAAGTAACGTTTATTGCCTTCGTATGTGCAAGTCATTGATCGCACTCCCAAATTACCTTGCTCTAGCTTTTATTTTCCATTCACATTTTGATTCTCATTCTGGAACTTGCTTAGTATCTGCATTTTACCCGTCCTATACAATTGGAGCAATCGTCTTAAAAATCGAGTAACATTTCGTTTTCAAAATCTGCTTCTCGCCACTGTGATTAGAAGGAGCCAGTTAAATTGTATCAGATGTAGGTAACTGCATAGCACCTTTCTTTTGCTACCGAATATTCCATCTAGCAATCGAACTTTTGTTTTTTTAAACGGCTTTTGAATTTGTACTGAAGCACCACTTTTACTCCAACTGTATCATAATTATTAGTGGTTTCTAAGTTTTTGTGACCTTTTGGTCACAAATTATCAAGGTCACTTGTTAACCCTCAAACTTTAAGTGATTAATTTCGGATACAACACGTACTATCCGTTTGGCTTTCACAAAGAATCCACAGTTGACTATTTTACCTCAACTGTCATTTTGTCCTTATAAGCAGAATGAGCATTGACACTACAGCATCAAAAAGTGCAGTGGTTTCAGATCATCCAATCCGTATACACTTCAGTTAAAGTCCGAGTGGTCGAATTGGGCAAAAGTCGTTTTAATGCGAATAACGGTCCACATTTACATTGCGCGTTACGATCCAACCAAAAACGTTCATTTCAAAATGGCTCATAATTGATAAATGATTACCAGATTGAATAACTTTGCCTAACGCTGCGCCAATTGTTTTATCCTAACAATTTTTCGTTGAATCTCTGAGCTCAGCCGCGATATTTGCCTTTGCTCTTGGCGGGTGTGATTGATTGGTTAAAATTAACAAAGAATGTTCCGTATACTGACCACTATTCTCCATAATATGTTTTAGGATTATAATGTTCCCAGAGCAACCCGCCTTGTATGGCTGTGATTTTTCAAGACTTGCCTTTCCGGCCCCAAACACTTTTTGCACTACTTGTTCACAATTCATTTGGTAGAGGCGTACGATGATGCGTGTTCCCAAAACTGACGAAAACGCAGTCTGAAGCATCAGAAGCAGCGGTAGAGATACTACTACAGCACCTGCACCAGAATTTTATTCCAAAGGTGGTTCTTCATATGAATTCAATAATAAAACATGTTCCATGGGCATAACGCAGAAGTCTAGAAGCCAGCAGCTCTTGCAAATTAAGAGCAGGCGACTATCAACAACGGCAACTGTAGCTGCTTGTATCGATTACGTTGGCCGATTCCGTGACACATACTCTAACGGAGAGACCAAATTTGCTAATATTATATTGAAATTGTCATTTTAAGCCAAGTATTTATTAGACTTTTAAACTCGTAGTCTGAGTTTTAGCTGTTTCGCAACTGGCACATGAAATGTCAAGGTGGATATAATTCGCAACAACACTTGCAAAATTATATGCTCCTACTACTCTACCCTGTCGTTCGAAAGGAAAAATATTAACATAGAAAAACGCGCGGGATTCCGTGCTAACGACTTTGAGCGGACTGGTTCAAAAAAGCAATAAAGCAGACACACATTCTCTGGTAATTATCCATGCTGACTAGCCGCAATTCTGTGGTACCTTTAGTTTAGGTCACATAGTGTAATGAGGAATCATAAGTGCATATACAATATATTTCTTCCATGTTTGGCTGTCCTACTCAACTAGGCGTAAGCTTATTTTTATAAATTTTTCGTGTTACCCGCTATGAGAGGTTTGCAGCAAGACTAGGAATGTTTCCTCTTGCTATAATCAGGTAGACATATTCAGAGATACTCCGTGAACCCATGAGTTTCTTCTACTCTTACGCAAATCGCAATTTCAAACCACTGTGATTCGTCAAATTTTCTGTACACAACGTCTGCGAATTCCATTTATACACTTTTATGAGATATCCCGTGTGTACCACCGTCACTGAACGGTCGCATAGTAAACGTTATCTAATCTGTCACAGAACTTCAGGTCTTCCTCTTCACCTAGCGCAGTCAGCATACACATTTGAATGGGATGAAGTCCCAGTGTACTTTTGGCATATTTTAAAAAATCATTTCCCTCGAAAAGAGATTTGTGCTAGCCAAATGGTTTTAGCGCCCTAAGTGCCTCTATTCAACTCTGTTGTTATTACCAGTTTTCACTTCTGCGACACTAAGAGCGACTGGAGTTTCTACACCCTATCTGGTGGTTCTAGAACAAAATCCATGGAATCATTTCTAACGAAGTTGGGTATCAGTCTAGGATTTAAATTTAGTTCGCTGCTCGCCCGCACTGGGCGCTGAACTTTATCCAACACAAGCCATTCACAACTGCTTTTTCCTACAGGAGCCAGCGTGGATCAGTAAGCTAGCCAAGATTCCTGTACGCGTGTCCTCGTCGTATCATACTCACCTATGGTAACCGACATCGAACATGCGGCGGAGACATAGAACGCAAAGATCATTCGCCCTCTACCTCAAGTGAGATGAAAAAGGTAAGTTTGTATGCAACAACAGCACTCAAGCGAAGTGATTCTACCTAAACGCAAATGTGTTGGGCAAAAATGTGCACGAGAATTCAAAAGGGACAATAACTGTGGTGCATAGTTTGGCCTTGCGTTGCAATCCAGCTATGCTAGTCTAAGACAGCTAGAAGGTAAAAGACAAATTAAGCTGACTGATGCGCTCTGATTTTGTAAAACTTGCAGGGTAATCCAAGTAGCCAATTGCATACTGTCGCTCATGAAAAGTTTAGAAAACTAACTGGAACTTTTCAGCAGATGGCTTGTTTCAGGGGCTTTACCTGTGGAATTTTCCATCACCGACCATTTTTACAGCATTCCCTTCAGAGTCCACATTATTATAATTATTATACACGTCAGCTAGAGGCGTAAATACCTTTAGCTACTGTGCCGCAATAAATAAAACAAATGAAGATAATAAGTGAAACAGCTTCATTCCAACTGAGCTACAGCAATGGATGGGCATCCTTCCGGAATGCTATCAGCTAGCTACTAAGCGAAGAAAGTCCAAATAAGTATTAGTAAAATTATTTTATGATAGGAAATTAGATTATGGTTGGACCAGAGGCTTAAAAGGATGGACAGGGACAAGGAAACACATGGCAGGAATGCACTTCGGTCGGCTCGAAGCCATGTCAAAACGTTCATCTATCCAAACGTGTTTATCGTCTTTTGGACCCTAACCAGGTAGCCTTGATGCTCCAACGGAGGCCAGCTTCGAAGTGAATGCCTTCATTCCTCTCGACCAAATCACCGCTTGCCAACCTCTCCTCTTCTTCCACCCACATTCCTGACGAGCAAACAACGCATTTCGCGGTAGCCGATGGACTGGCATGCGTAAAAATTGGAAGGTTTATCTGAGTGTGGTGAGTGAAATGATCTAGCTAGGCGGTTCAGCTACTTTTCCTGTGCCATAAACAAAGTGTCGCACAGGTAGTTGCTCACGCGGTGTTCCCAACAGATTTGAGCCAATCTGCGAAGGCACCAGTGACCGAACGTAACTAACATTTTATGTCCGCTGATCTAAGGGGCCAGCTTTCGCAACAGTACAGTAAGTTGAACGTACCGCTGCATTGTACACTCTACCCTTCGGGGCAAGAGTAATGTCGCGCCACCGCCATAGGTGGCGAAGGTTAGCAAAAGCACTTCGAGCTTTTGCCAAACGGTTCGTGATCTCGTCTCTGATCCCAAGGGCGCTGATATAACTTCCCAAGTGGTTGAATTCCTAAACCACATCTAGCTGATCCCCACCAACGTTCTGCGCAGGATGCGGTTCAGTCAAATGTTGCAGAAAATCTTAGCCGTTCGTTGGTGTAAAACAAAGTCCGAAGTGGCTGACAGCCAATGCTAATCTGTCCAGCTGCTTGGCGCGTATGGGAGCTGTCACAGATGACCGAATATCGTCTGCATACTACAAAGCAGAAAGTCATTCAGCTTGGATTGGCTCCACACCTTCTAACTTGTGTCCTGTAAATGCAATCTCCATGAATTTGTCAAAAGCAAAGTTGAAGAGGAAAGGTTACAACCGGCACCCCTGTCTCACACTGCTGGAAATACTGAAGGGCAGCGACAAGTTGCCGTAAGCGTTCACCCTGCCCAAAATACGTGCGTAAAGTGAGTGGATAATATTCATTTACTCTCGGGCACACCTTTCCTGAGTAGAGAGTTCCAAAATGCATGTCATTTAATCGAAGCGAAGAACATTTGATGCCGAGGAACACGACAACCGTCAGCCGGCAATATGTGTAAGCAACAGCTGACGCAAAGTAAAGATGTGGTCGATGCAGTCACGACCCAGCATCTGGCTTCCATGAGCGTCGTAAGATTTCAAGTTGAAGGGTAGTCATTCTTACTAACCGTTCAATGGCATCTGCGTTACCTATTCCGTTAATTAGTAAACAATTAAATGGACGATCAAATCCGGTTTGGCTGCTATTAACTAATTCCTAGATGGCCCACCTGAAGAGTTGCTTACAAAGCCGGCAGTTGAGTGTCGGGTAACCTACACATCGACCACCTCGACAAAATGCGCGAGAATCCCGTACTTAAAATTTTTGGCTAAAAAGGGCATTGCGATGTCGTTTGTACAACATTCTTTAGTGTTCGTTAAACAATCGAATTACTAGCCCTAACATTAAAATGGCTATTCACCAAGGAGAACCACAGCACGTTAACTGTCTTGTGAACCAACCTTCCTGAGTCAAGGTCTGGCACAAGAATGGCATGTTGGCAGCTGATCGCAACCCGTGGAATTCCATCTGCGATGCGATTTGTATTCGGTTGGGCCCACTGCGCATAATCGTGTAGAGCGTCACCAAACTCCAGTGCATTAAGGCGAACCCCGACTTCTTCGAGTAACATTGAACTAAACTGCATAGACAGCGACAGTTCTACTATAAGCGGTTCGTCTTTGCAAATACTCGCGCATGCTAAGCATGGTACCAGACGTTCCTTGATAAGGGTGGTCAAAGTTAAAATAAAATCAAGGCGGTCTTTCTAAGAACGAAAGCAAGAAAACTGTATTTGTTCATGGTGTTCCTGAACTACCGGGTTCCGCTTTCCACAAAACGCAAAACATGACATAAAGCAGTAGTGCTACATCCGTATGGGTGAGTTTGATCCGCGAGGACAAGCTGATGCATTAGCAGGTGTTTATGAAGCCATTCTGCACGAACGGCAATCGCTTATATAGGCATGCTAATTGCTTTCGTAAGGTGTAACGCGGAATTCCAGCATTGTTTATGACTGACGGGTGTAGATGATCAGCAAAGGTAGCAGCCATTCTTCTACGGTTCCAGTACTCTCATTCTTCCAAAAGAATAACGTGCGCAACGGTTATTCCTGTTTCTACTTACCCGCCTTCAGCTTTATCCAATATCACTTTTACTTCAGAAACAGTGTTATATATACTGCTCTCCTTGCATATACACAGCACTCTCAAAGCCGGTAATATTTATCTGTAGATTATACAAGCGGCAGCTAGTCATCTGGTGCAACCGCTGGTGTCTGTTCCGAGTTTGACGTGTACCGCTTTTACCGAACTCGATAGTCTGCATTGCGGCGTTGAAGAGGTAGCTCAACTACTTGCCAACATTGACGGCACCAAACCTGCCGGACCTGATGGGTTTCACCCCTTGGTTCTCAAGTCACTCTTGACCATCCTCTCTCCTCTGGTGACTGATCTTTTCAACAGGTCGCTGTCCGAAGGTTCATTGCCGGTTGACTGGAAATGTGCGGTGGTGAAGCCTATTCCGAAAGGCGGCGACCCTAGCAAAGTAGACAATTACAGGCCAATTTGTCTGACGCCTATTTTGGCAAAGGTTGCTGAGAAAATCGTGAAGAAGAGATTGCTGTAATTGATACAGTCAAACGAGGTCCTGACGCCCGCACAGCACGGTTTTATGCAAGGTCGATCATGCATTACCAACCTGCTTGTGACGAGGCACGAGTGGTTGAAGGCAATAAACAAGGGGAAACCCGTCAACGTAATATTCATCGATTTCAGTAAAGCCTTCGACAAGGTCAGTCATGAGGTTCTCCTTCACAAACTCAGCATGTATGGCGTCGGTGGCTCACTGCACCGGTGGATCCGCGACTTTCTTGTTGGACGAAAGTGGAGAGTACAGGTCGACGACCATCTAACTGACAGGTACCCCTCTACAAGTGGCGTGCCTCAAGGCACTGTGCTGGGGCCCACTCTGTTGCTGATACACATCAACGATCTACCGCAGCTTCTCCGGTCGCCGTGTGCCTTGTTTGCGGACGACATGAAGATTTGGAGAGAAATCGACGCTTCCGATGACTGTGGCCTACTTCAGCAAGATCTCAACCGCTTATCCACATGGTCTGCAGAAGTTTTTTTCCCGGTCAACCCAGCCAAGTCTGTATTTATGAGCCGGGGGAAGGGTGCTAACGGCCGATCCTACACTCTTGACGGCCAAACGCTATATCACACACCCTCCGTGAAGGACCTAGGTGTTCTCTCACACTACGATTTGAATTCCATGGACAACACGAACAGGCTATATCGTAACGGACTGCGCATGCTTTGGGCGCTCAAACGTAGCTTGGGAACATGGTCTGAAGAGGTTGCCACTCGCCTGTTCTCTTCTATCATTAGACCAATGCTCGAGTAGGGTTCGCCCGCCTACTTTCCGATTACCAGGGGCGAGGCAAAAAAGATCGAACGGGTCCAACACGTTGCTACCAGGCTCATCCCGAGTTCACGTAGCTTTGGGTATGAAGACCGGTGCGAGAAACTAGGACTCTGCACCTTGTCCTACTGTCGGGTGCGAATCGACCTCATTATGACCTACCGAATTTTACATCTCGGTGGGTTCCCCATACTAAGGTCAATGCTGCACTTACGATTGCCATGCAGCACACGCGGACACAGATACAAACTTGTCGTGCCGGATGTGAAATGTGTTCCCCACCCACTGTGCTTCGAACGGAGAGTGGTGAACATTTGGAACAGTTTGCCGGACCATGTGATTAAGGCAACATCTGTGCAACAGTTCAAAACGTTGTTAGATTTGTATTTTGCCTCTATTCGATACAGAGAACGACTGCACACTTACGAAGACATATCACATTTGAATCCTGAAATATCGTAATTCGAATATTTTAAATATTACATGAGAAGGACGATGATATCCACGGCTGACAACTTTTATAACGTTTTTCGCCATATTTCGAAAGAGTTGTACAGAATCCATTTCTACTTGCTCTATAATACAGTATACAGTATTCAATATATTATACCAGTGCTCTGGGGAGGGAAATCATATTCCAAAAATATGGAAGCGAGGGTTCTTCATTCCTAATCACAAAGGGGGTAGTAGTGCGCTGCCAACCCATTATCCCTCGATGAAGCTGACTCTGTGTTTTCCAATGTTATGGAGTCTAACATCGCTGATGCACTCATGCAGGATCTGGAACTTCAAAGGATAAAAGCACCAGAGCTATTCGGCTTTCGACAAAAGCGCTCATGCTTTACGAAACTGCTGCTTGCAAACAATAGCTGGATATAGCAATTGCTGGCGGAGAAGTAGTCGATACCATTTATCTGGAGTTCTCAATGCGTTTGTTTCCCTAAACCACCGAATTCTCCTCTACAAACGACAGCTCTACGGCGATGGTTACACACTGCTGTGTTTATAAGACATTTTCTGCACGAAACTCGGCAGAAGATGAAAGCAAGGAAATCACTAGCTGAAGAAATCAATGAGAAGTGCAGTGTGCCGCAGCGCTTGATGCCTTGTCTATTCTTGATTATCATATAGAACTGGCAATTGAAAATACTTGCAATTTTCTATTCTTCGCAGGTGATATTAACTTATAACGAGTGATCAGGGAACCGGACGACCACGAAAAGCTCCACTCTGACCGCAATACGATTTAGTACTTTTCAGTTCCGCATACACTACCGTTCAATGTGAAAACGTATCTCGCCGTTCAGTTGCGCCATAAGCGTGGCTACTTGTGCGGTCTGAGATTATGTGTATTTTAAATCAGTTCCAGTAAGTGCGACTTTGTTCTTCTCAGTGAAAATGAACTTAACTGTTAAAAGCAGTCAGAGACAGCTGCGGAAAGAGCCAACCAGCACATCGACTTGCAGCGCAGAACATTCGGAATGTTTGACTCATCCATCTTTTCCATGATGCACAATACTTAGGTGTGTACTCACGTTGAATGCGCTATCCAAGCTTAGCAAAATTGATTGAAGATTGACTTAGAAGTACTAGAGAAACCACAATGCAGGCCCATAAATAACGCCAAAGGTCTACGAAATCTGTCCTACCAGCAAAGCCTGAAGTCACTGGGAGTTTTCAGTGACCGTTACCGAAAGCTGCGCGGCGATCTCATATTAGCATACCAAACATAGAGTGAACTTAATCACTTATGTCGCACCTTGATAAAACTCAGCAATTACACTATTCCCATAGGAAACCAAGTAAAATTGATTGAACATTATGACCTTCTAGAATGCCGACAGAATTATTTTTCTCTTCGGATATGTTAAGCCTGGAAGTTTTTTCAAAATTTACGGTTACATCCCTTACCATGGAAATATTTTAAATACGATTGGATATCGCCCTTAAAACAAAAGAGGCTATTGCCCCGACTGTGCAGGTTTGAAATATAATAAGTTGTCCTTCAAACCAATTAATATAATCTTAATTTGGTACAGAAGTGGGCATTCTTGTTTTTAATTTTCTCACGGAGTCCATCAACAATGACTCTCTCCGGGATGCCTTGCCGTTTGCATTCCATTCCCAGTTACACTATTTCTGGTAGATAAACGCTCAACAAGCAAATTCACATGTTTTTGATACTGTAGTTTAACTAATACCATTCTGCGGGACTTTCAAGCAACTGCATTTTAATCGGCATAAATCATTGTTTATTATACATAGACATCTAAAGTTGCAAAAACAGGATAACGTCGGTTGTGTTGTGCATTTAAGGAATACTAACTACGCTTTTCTTTCCTCGTGTACCCTATGGTGAAAATTTGGAAAGATTAGTTTGATACAGCCAACATTTGTTCTCCGTCTATTTGCCTACATGGGACTAAATACACGAATGGTATTTCTAAGTATTAGAATTACGGGATTCGTGTTTTATACATCCGCTAGCTCAAATTAACCGTGATTAAAAGGAATTCTATGAAGGGATTTGTATGGAACAGGGTTGCACTCTGCGTTGAAGTCTACTTGATTTAAACATAGAGTCTTTTCGATGAGATTTTATATTTTGCGCAAGGGATGCAGTTTCCTTCACCTCAAGCACATGGAAAGATAGCACCCACTGCATTTCCATCAGCTAAACATTGATATTCACTTTTTATTACCATTTAATTATACATTTTATTAGACTAACTCACTTTCACTAAAGGTTGAACATGCGCCATATGGCTGCGTTGGCAATCAGGTCACATGAGGAATTTTCTAGGTGTGGTTACTTGTGTTCATGCAGTGAGTACGATGGACTAATTATCAATTTTGTTTTGGGTAGAAAAGAGAAGACCATGTTGTGAGGAAGCACAAGGCTGAAGATATCGGTAACATTTTCGCTTTCAAAAGGTTGAGTGTACTCTAATGAATGGCGATTTCTGAAAATGTTTTCATGCGTATTGTCACCTGGATGTTCATTGGAACTGGAAACAAGACGCCGGGGTTGGGTAGATGTTTTACTCGTGCCTACAGGAAAGAATCTACCACGTGGGATAGGCCCTCGCATCAGTTTATGCGGTGACAGACTTATGATCTCGAGTATAATCGTTGATATTAGCATATTCTCTAAATATGTCTAAAGCACAGGTGGTCACCGTTCATTCCCCGTACCCACGCTATGTAAAACTCAGCTGACACTCAACGAATTGCCCAGTTCAGGAGCAATAACGACCAGATCAATCATACAATTGGGGACAACAAATCGGAGATAAGATTTTGCAACCAATGTGAATAACAATTTTGGAAATTGTTATTCAATAAATATCACATGTGGCATTGACCAAACAATTAATTAAAATTACGCGATCTTATCTGCTGAATTATTTTATATATTGGGTGACCGAATTTGTAGAATGAAGTGGTCACCAGTCGTTATGTTATATGAAGTTTCCAGTGTGGAGTAGCTTATATTCCTAAATTTTTTGCGGCCCATTACCAACGAACTGACCGGTAACATAGTACCGCCTGGCATCTTCAATCTGCTTGACTGTGCGCGCGACAACTGATAATTAAATTATTGGGGGCCATAAATGTTTCGCAAAAATATATCCTAATTTATGGCATAGTACAGTAATGGCTACAATGGATATGGATAATCTGTGGGTTATTTCGTACAACAAGGAATATCAGCCATGCGCTAGAACAAGGCGCCGAAATAACGTGGCTTTCAAACATACTTAACTTTTATACCACAACGCGTTAAATGTGATCCATTCTAAATTTTAAATCCTAAATCCTAAATGCTAAATTTTATTCTATTTTCGCAACATTTCATTAGTCGGTGATTGTTTATAACCCTGGGTAATTGCGTTATAAGTAAGAAAGCTCCATTATGGCTAACCGTTGCACATTTTAATGCGAGGTATTTCTAATTAAATACGTAATGTGCTATTTCAGTAATTTTACTCATATGTTCATGCAATTACAAAAAATACCACACGTAATTGTGTTATTTTCCTTTGTCCAAAATCCTAAATTTATATATGTTCTGACTTTTCTCCATCTTTCGGTACATATAGATGCTTGGAAAGTAGAGAAATATCTAAAACAGTTGTGGCACGACGTTACATCTCAGAAATTATACTGAGCTCAACTAGTAACATCCATTAATTCTCTTTTAGGCACCCACAAATATTTACATACGAAGTTGGTTTCTTAACATTACTAAAATGTTAAGCGATTCAATATGGTCTACCGAAAAGCTAAAAATGTGCCATGTAACAGTTCACAGCCACTCAAACGTTTATCAAATTTCACCTAATAAATACTCATTCAGTCTGAGGCATATCATTGCAACGTACCGCATTGTATAGAAGGACTGCATGTTCTCTCAATAAAAACGATATTATGGCAGGGTAAGGAAAAAAGCATGTATTCAATGTGAAAATTTTTAAGGGAATAAAGTAAACATAAGTTGATCACAACTTTATATTTTCCAGGTTGTAAATTGTAGGCATTTTATTTCAGCAAAAACGGAAATCGATATATCTTTGAAGCTTTTCTTTCATTTTATTCAAACCACTATTATATCGGCCTTATTAAAACAGCTTGACTTACCACTACTGCTTTATTACGCAAATTACACACCTCAGTATGATACGGCATCTTATTATTTTGAAATTAAATCGTAGTAGTCAACATATAAATACGTTGCAATATTTCAAACAATTTAACAAGTGATCAACGGCAATTCGTTGTTTCTTGATGTTTTTTCAAAAATAAGATAGTTAATAGCTTGCATTACTAATATTAACGCAAAATCCAGCAGCCAGCAGAATGGTTTAAGTTAACCGCTAAATAATTGTAAGAACAATTTTATTGAAAATTGACAAATATAAATCCTTGATGTTGATCTTACGTTGCAATGAAATACTACTTGGTAGATCACCAAGCACCGGTAGCCAAATTTGTACTAATTTTAGCCAATATTCTAATGGTCCTGGGTTTGAGACCTGAAATCTAAATCATGTGAAATCATAAATGGCTATTCTGTTTTTGTGACACTTTAATCATCACATCAACCGAATAGGCGCAGTCTTTTTGATACATTTTAGGCTTCACAGCTTATTCAAACACGCGTATTGGCGCAATACAGTGCCTGTATAAATCCGGAGTGAACTAGTCATTTTTCTAAATGATGGCAGATAGTGGAATCGGTATTTCAAATGAAAGTAATAAATTGTTTCCGTAATTAACGAAATCCGGTATTAGAGTTACTTGTGAATATAGATGATGAAATCCTGTAACTTTAGATACCAGGACTGTTCAAATGAACCGCTAGGTGAGGAGGATTTTTGATATTACACAAGGGCTCCAATTGGTGGCCATGCTAACAAACGCTCTAAGAATAACTGCGATTACTTCCCGATCGAAAATCCATACGCACATTAGTATTTGTTTCTTTGATATAACCGCTCATCCCAATAAATTGTTTCCACTAATGAAATGCTAGCTGGTTTACTTACGTCCTATGTAAAATACCATTCCTTACTATGATTATAGAACGATCAGGTTTATATTCATGACAGATCCTAAACAATCCCTCATGCAATCATCCGAATCACGAGAGAAACACATCGTTTCCAATATACGTTAGACTCGTCGGCACACTACCACAGATGAGGCGACAATACTGTTTTTATTTTCCAGGATGTTATCACAATCTCATCAAAAGTTTTCAAACGCCTATAGGCTTTGCAACCAGCTGAACAAGCTAGCGGCTTACAACGCTTCTGTCCATAACGATATCGTTGTGATTTGCCGTCATAATTGGCGATTATAATAATGTACGCCAATAAAAGTGCACAACTTATGAATGTACTCCATTGCAGCGCGGACAGTGCGCTTGTGTGTAAGTTCAGTAGGTGGAATAGTCTCAGCTTACACCCGCTCAGTGTCGCATATTCCCCATCCAGCTTTCGTCCGGAACTGAATTGACTACGTTAAAACTGGTTTGTCTCAATATGTTTGTATAGTCATTTAGGACTATTTACAATTCAGGTTGGAAAGAGTATGTTAACCTGTGTGTCATGGTACCGACCAGTATTTCACTACGATAATTATTGTCACTGCCTTATGGACTGCTAATTTCCGTTTGCGAGCTAAATGAGTTCCGCGACGGCAAAACGGATTAAAGTGAATAGAGGTGTATTTCATTGACCCACAAATAATGTTTATCGTATATATATATATATATATAGGATGGATGAACTGGGTAGCGGTTGCATTTACAAAACCCAAATTAAAATTAGTGGAATATGTTAGTTACCAAAGAAATTATACGTTTAAGACGGTTCGTACGGTCGTATAGAGAGAACATTTAGTTATAACTCGCTGATTAAGGAAACTGTTAAATAAACATTCTCGCAATTACTACAACCACACATGCTTGAACAGAACCATGCAGTTAGATATCCGATCTTTCTAACTCCGAACTGTAGCATTGTCAAGAGCCAAACTTAGGTGTAAGCAAAATAATCGAAAGCTGCATTATATAGTTTGATATAGAGGGGATTGGAATAAAAATGTAACAATAGATTTATCACGGAAAATAAGGCAAACGAGATTTTCCTTAGACAATGAGTGAAAGCAAAAATATATTTAGTAAAATAACGCCCAGCAGTGGACTTAACAAATTTTCATGTGTACACATTGTTTGATTAATTTGTCCAAATAAAGAGTTAAGTCTTTTGATGAATGTAGGGCAATGCATCATTGAGTTCTGAATTCCAACAACGTTGGAGCATTGATGACGGAATGCGGAAGGAATTCCGACAGCTAGGAACCTTTAATTAAGAAACTATTCTGGCAACTTTCCAACCGGATTCACTGTGTGGCTAACTTAAGCCATGGCTAACCTGTTGATCATTTCTCCGAGCTTGATAAAGAGATTGCTTGCGTTTCATCAACATGCGAGTTGGCGTCTTCACTGTGGGGATATGCAATATATAATCCTGCTTATTGACTGATAATTTAATAAGCAAAATTGTGCACTGCATATCACCGCACTGAAGATGCCGTCTAGCATAGTGGTGAAACGTATGCAAACCCTTTATCAAGCTCCGAGAAACGATCAACAGGTGAGCGAAATTCTGGGCCACCAGTGTTCTAAATTATTTCAATCCATGGCGTCTAAGCAAACCGTTTTGACTGAGTTTCAACGACAGTCGGTAAGGGTTGTTAGAATCATATGGGATCTGTTCAGTTAACATGGGTGCACCTCGCAGGCGGTGATGTTGATCACCGACATTTCCTGCAGCCTTTAGTCTAGACCGGTATAGGGGTGGAGAAATTCTTAAACATATTTTTGCACACAGTTCTGAATTTTCCATAGAAGTAAGGCCGTGATTTTCTTCAGGAAAGCCAACTATGAATGACGCACTCTAGATGCGTCCACACATATGCGTTAAGCACTTGCGATAAAACGTATAGTCAAACCTGCAAAACTCCCTTCGATGTAGGCTTGTCTATTGGCTGGCTTTTTCGATGCTTTCTCGACCCGTATATACTATCCGAGATCATCTTGCACAAACACCAAGATATGACTTTCATGAAAAGCTTGCTGTAGAACGTGCTCCACACGTCGACAGTTGTAGATGATCTGGTGGCTTGTGTTCATAAATTTATATTTCGCACCGTTGAACTCGAACATATTCTGAGCCGACCACTCATGAGCCTTGTTGTGATCACCTTTTAAGGTCATGTGTTAGCTATTCTCCTTAATCCCTTTCAAATCTTGAAATCGTCCTCAAATGATCTTTAATGAACACGGGATCGCAGTGGTTCTCTTGTCCAGTAT
Source organism: Dicrocoelium dendriticum (assembly GCA_944474145.2). Classification (NCBI taxonomy): domain Eukaryota; kingdom Metazoa; phylum Platyhelminthes; class Trematoda; order Plagiorchiida; family Dicrocoeliidae; genus Dicrocoelium; species Dicrocoelium dendriticum. The sequence continues at coordinate 125,729,059 of OX104065.1, forward strand.
GTAGGGTTGAAAAGGTTAACCTGTATCGGGTCGGACAGAGCGCTATGGACTCGCAAATTTAAGCGACCTTGGAGTAGGATGCATATTTCCAGCCTAGAATGGGGTGACTGATGCTGTAGCTCTGGAGCTTGTGAACAAAAAGCCGGAGATCTAGGCTTTCTTATTCTCTATAGAAAACGATTTAGCTTCGTAGACTCCATCTCCAGTGTCGGGTTGCTCCGTCCAGTTGACAAGGGCTAACAAAAGGTTCATGGTATATGAACAGCTTTGTTGGAGTCCATGCTGCTCTTGCAAATGTGTGCCTCTGGGACGACAGACGAAATGATTTAGAAAGTACAAGAAGAAGAGTAATCTGGCTGTAGTTTTCTGTCACTTCACGCATGCCTCCCTTGGTATTGTGGCGACTATTCTACTCCTCCACAATTGTGGGACTTGAATCTTCTTTAGACAGCGCTGGTTCAGTCAAACTCGTAGTGGCTCTCATCATAGCTATCTGTACCAGCTGAACTAGATTTGCATAGAGACAGCAGTTGTTTCAGCACATTTACGACGGCGAAGATGCGACAATATCCTGGTTGAGAGGTGATATGCTTGCGAATGATTTGTGATGGAGGTGTGCTCTGGAAACTAAAGCGAAATGATGTCTAAGAGCATGATCCGTTTCTTAGGCAGTTTACCCTTACCAGCATATGGCGTTTCGGGTGGGCGTTCATCGTTGTACTTCGAGAAGTTTGGTAACATGCCTTCAAATAGGTTTAGACTGCAGCGAAAGTTGTTCTCCCAACCTGTTAGTGCTTCACTTAATCTTTGCAAATCAGTTTGATAACATGGTTTATCACGGCACATCTTCGCTTTGCGTCAGTTGTTGGAGCACTGTCACATATATTGGCAGCCCAACGTTATCGTGTTCCTCGATATCAAAGGTGCTTTCGATTCGGTGGACAGACGTGCACTTTGAGACGGTCTACTCAGGAAAGGTGTTTTCGAGAAATATGTAAATATTATCCAAGCATTATACGCGGGTAGCTCAGGCAGAGTGAGGGCTTACAGCAAGCTGCCCGTCACTTCCGCTTTGCTTCGCACATACGAAGTGCAAAGAGTTCCTCCAAGATTGGACAGAACCGTCTCCTGCGCTGACCGTTTGTGGGGATTACCTAGAAGTCGCTCAAAATTTCATCTACCTGGTAAGTTGCATCAGCGCCCGTGGGAGTAAAGATAAGGTCACAAACCGTATAAAATAATTCGAGGCGCTTTTGCTAACCTTCGGCACTTATGGCGCCGAGGCAACCTCACTATCGCCCTGAAGGGTAGAGTGTACAAAGCAGCGGTACGTTCGACCACACTGTGCGGTTGTAAAACCTGGTCGCTTAGATCAACAGACATAAAAATGCTTGTTACATTCGACCAACGGTGCCTTCGCAATTTAGCTCACACCTGGTGGGAACACCGAGTAAACAACGAGCGTGTTCGAAGCCTTGTTTACGGCAAAGGCATAGGAACAGAACCGCTCAGCACCGCCATTTCACACACCAGGCTCCGATGGCTCGGTCACGTGTTACGCATGCCCGCCCACTGATTCCCGCGACGTGCGTTGTTGGCGCGCCGGGGGTGTGGATGTAAGAAGAGTAGGGGTGGCCAAGCAATAACTTACTCGAGAGGAATGAAGGCCCTCACTTCGAAGCGGACCTCGGTTGGAACGTCTCGGTTAACCAGTATGGCGTCCAAAAGACTGGGAATACCTTTGGTTGCATACATTTGCTGATATGGCTAGGAGCCGACCTCAGTGATGTTCCTGTTGTGAGTTTCTTTGCCTTAACCCATCCTCCTTAGCCTCCCAGTCCAACCATGATCTCACTATTTAGCCTTATATAAATTTGCATAGTAATATTTTGCTGCATAGTAGCTGGCTAGTAGCTTATCAGAACGACGTATATCCGTTACCGGCGGCTCAGCTAGTTTGCACCTGTTGCATTTTCTCTTTGTTTCTTTTATGTATTGCTGCACAGTAGCTGAGGTGTTTCCCACCTCTAGCTAACGTGTATATTGAACGCATAATGCCTTAAACTACTTTCAAGTGATAACTGGAACAAGTAAAGCGTGAATGTTAATGTCACATACGAGGAGGACGTGATTATTAGACTGGGCCAGGACGGTTTTCAGACCAGTAGTTAGAGGTTAGTCCATTTAGCGTGAATATAGTAGGACCCTATACTGGGCAACTAAACATGCATACACACGCCTTAGTCGTAGACAGCACCACAGTGGGTCCACAACTTGAGTTCCTTGATCATTAAATATTTGGACACAAATGTCATTGTAATGGGAAAGGATGGCGCCATGTCCCTTACTATATCTATATTTAGGTAAGAAGGACACACCTGGTAGAGTGAACTCCGCCTTCGTGATACCATCGTTCAGCCAAAAGTCCCAGTTATCATTAGAAGGTCCATAGATTTAAAGGCATGAAGCGGTTGCAACTCGAATAATTTGTTAAATAGTCCATGTGCATTGGTGCACATACATAAGATTGCTTCAAATGTTAGAAGTGTATCTGACGGTATGAGAGATACGTGTAAACTTTTGCCAAACGTTTGAGGTCAACAACTAATAGTTTTTGGCAAGTGCTGACACCGAACTTTGGGCAGCTTCATATTAGCTGGTGGGATGTCCACAGAAAGAAGTTGCAGTTGTATTAGGCAAATGTCTGCCCCTTCAATATCTGGTTGCGCTTCGCTCTGGTCCGTTTCGAAAATAAGGTTTATTGACTTCACTGTCATATCAGGGTGACAATGCTCTATCTCGTTTGTTTTGGTTTGGTACTGAATGGTTTCATTCTTAGCTCTGTGGAGAGTTTGTTACGCCACTTCTCTGCATTTTAAGTGCACTTTCCGACATCTTTTCTCATTGGGCCACCATTTTAATTATGTTAGGGCTACTCCCTTTGCTATTTGTTGGTGTGGGTGGTCTTATTATCGATCTGGCCAGCAAGTTGTCGAGTAAGAGCGCATGACGAATGCGGCGTCATTAACCCAAGCATGGGCTTGAGCATCACACTCAGCAGAAACCTGTATTTCCGGTACACCAGGAAGGATGGTTGACTTTTCGTTGTTCCGATTGTGGCAATCATCAGGGTTCTGTTGTTTTTTCCTGTTACTCACTCCAACCGAGGTCATGGGAAGTACAACTGCCACATGAGTCTGTCCGAAGATGAGTGGGTGACAAAAAGATTGCCTCTACATTCTTTGTTGATTGAATATACTATTTTGACGCCTGTTCATTATAAGTTTCAGCACATCAATGTGTCCTCTATTTATTGCTGTGAGTACAAACTATCAATCGTGTCTGTGAATGTAAATGTTGTCAAAACAGCTGTAGATTCTTGCTCTTGTCCATCGTCTGATTCACTATTCACTTTTTAAGTTAATGATGTTACGTGGTAGGATGGTACTATTTATTGTTTTATGTGTTACGAGATTGGTGCATAGTATTAACCATGGGGCTTTAGGTAGAGGTTGCAGGATGAACAATTTACTCATCTACCTTAGGTACAGTTTACCATGTTGTCTCAGTGTTTACGTCCGCGCGATATAGAAACCCTTCTTTATGAAAGCACTTAGTGATTGTTCAGTTCTACAACTCCTTCGCCGCCGCAACGATCCAGAATACGACATAAAATTAATTTATTCTTTTCATCAGCCCGGTTCGTGAGATATATTTTGTGATTCCATGATCGCAATAAGATGTAAAATGAGTTAGGAAAAATGATTTGCTACAGCTGAGAAAGCATTATTTTGACAATTCCAGCAGTATTGCTTCAGTATCAAATGATTTGGGAGTAGTCAATCTGAGTACCCACCGATCAAATGCGACGCCGAATAACTGTAGTGTAAATGTGATTTAATTGAAAAAACAAGACTTCCCGGGGGCAGTTAAGAATGACGTATTCGTTGAGAAAAGTAAAAACGGGTACGCATATATGCCACTTCCATAGAAGTTGTAGTTTCCTGCGTTTACGTTTTCTTGTCTGAATGACACCCTAGTCAATATGTTGAACTAACGTATTGGTGTTATCTGGCAGGAAGTAATGTTGACATTCCTTAGCGCAATTGAAGCATGTCAAGTTGCAATGTCTACAAACAAAATCCGGGTTATCCAGGTCAGTTTCTTATTTATATAACTTACTGTTAGATGATTCACATTGATTTCTACATCAATGAATCCGGTTCTCGCACCCACAGCAAGTTGGTGCACTGCTTAATTGCACTTCACTCGCTGCATTTTCAGCTGTATATTTTCTCGTCTAAAAAGTTTTATCCGACATTGATTTGAATAACAAACCAGCTTCGTCTAAATTGCTGAAACATTGAGCAACATAGTTAGGAGATATTTAGGGTACTTTTGCCATCCAGTCTGATGCATCACAAATAACTGATTCACCGCTATCTTCTGATGGCTTACTACATATAAGGATACGTTTAAGGACGAAAATCCGCAACCAAACATTTGATACTTCACACCCGGAGACTTTACATAATTTGCAATGTGGTATGCAGGTCATCGAAAAACTGGCCTATAAAATGGGATTATTATTGCAAGTGCAGTCTACAACGATTCCCAAAAATGTGCGTCTATCTTTTGGTTTTCCGCTTTTCTGCCATTAGTATTGAAGATGTAGTGTGCTTATACCAGATACGTTTAAAACCCAAGCTTTCCTCGTAAAGTTCGAATGAATTTGTTAAGGTTTCGGCTGACCTATCGATGACCTGCTGCTAGCGTGCACTCTGATTAGCCCGTCTTCCCAAAGCAGAAGACCGGCGTACGGCTGGCAAGTATATTTCTTAACGTCCAACTAACGGTACATTCAATTTATGGCCAAATCAACACCCTCAGCGTAAAACGCTCTTATTGGCTGGTTCCGTCCCATTAACACCTTCCCCCGCAAAAGTTGACATAAGACTTCATTTTTGGATCCAACTGCATTCTTACGACAGGTCTCCGTAGTCGATCAGTACAGCGCCGGGTCTGGACCTTCGGTTCCTCTGAGACTTCTGTGCGGAATGCATTCGAATTGCTTTGGGGATTAGATGGCATGTCGAAACTCTCTAGTAGAATATCTAACGGTAGTAACCGAGCGCTTGTGCCCGCAGGGATGCTAGTTGGTCGCAGCTGATTGGAATGCCTGGTCCAAATCAAATTACCCACATTAACCTCATATAGCACCTGTCCAATATTTCTCCGTATCGATCCTACCACCCATTGCGGGTTTCCCGCGCGATAGTCTCTTACTAAGACACGCTGTCCGGGGTAAAAGCGGCGTGCTTGAGTTCTGCGTCGCTCGTTGTAGTACTGCTCCATCCGAACGTTCCTTTCTTGCTCAGTAGTTCACCTCGGAATTAGCAGGGAATTCACAGTACGGAGTTTTCCTCCCATTAGTGCCTCTGCCGGCGACAACTGGTTTGGTACTTGGGGATTTGAAGTTGATCTGTACACGAGCAAAAATGTATCAAGTATCTCCTGTGTGGTTCCTTCCCCCCGCATCTTTAGTAGCGATCGCTTAAACGTGTCGACGAAGCGCTCTGCTTGTCCATTTGACTGAGGGTGAAACGGTGGCGACCGTAGATGCGTGATACCATGCTGTGCGCAGTATTCGGCAAATTGGGAAGAAGTGAACTGAGAACCATTGTCAGTGACCAAGGTTTCTGGTATTCCGTGTTGACTGAAAAGTCTCCTCAAAATGTTAATTGTTGCACCACTTGTCGCACGCTCCATACAGAAGACCTCAGGCCATTTGCTATAGGAATCAACAACTATTAGGTACTGCTGACCGTTTAGGGTACCAAAGAAATCAGCTCGCACGCGTTCCCACGGTTTTGTTGCCAACGGCCAGGAAGCTTAGTCAGCTTTTCTCGGTGCCTTACTAGCAAGCGCGCATTTGGGACATGACTTTACTAGTTGCTCGAGTTCCGAATCAATGTTTGGCCAGTAGACAAAACTCCGAGCAATGCTTTTCATTCTGTTAATTCCTGGATGTGCCCGATGAAATTGCTGAAGGACTCTTTGGCTAAGTTCTTTGGGTATGACAATTCTCTCGTCCAAAAGTAAACACCCATTTACGATCGAAAGTTCGTCCTTTCTCCGAAAGAGAATTTGTAGCTCTCCGGATAGAGTATCACTTGGCCACTGAGTAGTGTGAAATTTGATTACCTGGCGCAAGAGGGGATCTCGCACATTTGCCTCACGTACCATGTCGAACGTCACGGGAAGCTTCCTAAAATTCTCCATCAAGACCTGGTAGACCTCTGATTCAAGGGAGATTGCTGCAATTATAGATTCTTCCTGCTGATGCTGTTGTAGCTCCAATAACCGGGAAAGTGCGTCTGCGTGACCTATGTTCTTTGTAGCCGTGTACTTCACCGCAAAATCATAGGCGAGTAAGGTCGTGGCCCAACGCTGCAGTCTGTTCGCGGTATAAACGGGTATACCGGACTTTGATCCAAATATGGCTAGGAGTGGTTTATGGTCGGTAAGCAGGGTAAACCTCCTGCCATACAACATTTTGTGAAATTTCCTTATTGCAAAGACTATCGCTAATGCCTCTTTCTCTACCTGCCCGTAATTCTTTTCGGCTGGCGACAGTGATCGAGGGGCGTGTGCGATCGCTTTTTCCGATCCGTCAGCAAACTTATGAGAGATAACTGCAGCCACGCCATACTTCGAAGCGTCTGCCGCCACCACGATTTCAAGTGTAGGGTCGTAATGTGTCAGCATAAGGTCAGAACACAGCATTCGCTTCACCTCCTCAAAGGACTTCTGACAATCTTCGGACCAGTGCCAACGTTTGTCCTTGGTGAGTAACTCATTGAGTGGTCCACGCACGCTGTGCATATGTGGCAGAAATTGACTGTAATCACTGACGAGTCCTAAGAAGGAACTCAGAGTGGGCACATCTTTGGGAGGTGGCATCGTTTTATAGCCTCAATGTTTGACGGATCTGGACGTCTACCGTTCTTGTCAATTATGAAGCCAAGAAAATTAATGGAGTCCATGAGAAACGTGCACTTTTCTGGGCGAAGTCTAAATCCGTACTCTTGTATGCGTTCAAGTACTAAGTGCAGCTTTCTGAAAAGGTCATCTGGGTTAGTTCCGACGACAATGATATCGTCCAAATATGCGGCAGCACCATCTGCATCTGTTAGCATAGTATCCATGATTTGCTGAAAAATTGCTGGCGCGGACTTAACTCCGAATAGTAGTCGATGATACTGATACAAACCTCGGTGCGTATTTATCGTCAGTAATTCTCTAGAAGCTTCATCAACTTCTATTTGTAAGTACGCATCCGATAGATCTAGCTTGGCAAAACACTGACCCCCATTTAGTTTCGAGAACAAATCATCTGGGACTGGCAGAGGATACTGATGCGTGTTTAACGCTTCATTCAGCCCAGTCGAAAAGTCGGCACATATTCGGATCTGGCCGTTCGGCTTCTTGACAACCACAATTGGAGCCGCCCAAGAAGAGTAGTTCACTGCAAACATGTTTGCTGAAAGGACACCATCTCACAAAATGCCATCCTCCGCATTGCCAGCAAGGTGATGGGGGTTTGGATTGTGGATATCTGCTAGGTTGAGCGGTCGGTGGGTTGTTACCTGAAATTTGCTGGACAGATATATCTGCGGAATGTGCTCTCGAATCTTCCACCATAGCCGTATCGTGCTTTAAATTCATGATCCTTTGGGCTTCAGCAATGGCGTTTTGTAATGTAACATCTGTGTCGCGTTCCAACATACCAAATATTCTCGTTCGTATCTCGGCGTCTTTTGGGGACTGTAGACTGCATACGAGTATCAAACACTCGAACTGGTCTTCCGTGAGCGACTTCAGTTTGAATTTCTGGCATTCACGTTTGACTATCGCCGCGTGAGCGATAAGACTGTCATTGTCCTTTTTGCATAGCTTTAGACAATTGTATCGGTTATTGAAAAGAGACGACTGGTCTCCAAACAACGCTGTGAGTCGAGCAACTGTATCATCAAAGCTGAAATCATGCGCGTTGTTTGGTAAAATGTAGTTAATGTAGCTGTCATGTTCAACCGTTCCGAGTTTCGTAACAAAAGGCGAACTTTAGATGCATCATCGAGACCTGACAACTCTGCCCTGAAAACATCTTCTTAGCGCCTGAACCACGCATCGAATATTAATCCTGAGTCAGGATCGAATATGAACTCATTAACACTACTGATCATCGCATCCGCCGAAGGCTTCCCATTGTTCTGAACGACCGTAGGCTGCACAGATAACATTTGGGTGAGGGTTTCAATCATACGCAGCTGTGCTGTTTCAAATTGCTGCTGTTGCTGCAACAAAATGGTTTTCAGGTCTTCCGCTGAAATTGACATCTTGATCCACTACCTTCCGTCGCCAAAAATATATGTTATGGTTTCGGCTGACCTACCGATGACCTGCTGCTAGCGTGCACTCTGACTAGCCCAACTTCCCAAAGCAGGAGACCGGCGTACGGCTGGCAAGTATATTTTGCTTAACGTCCAACTAACGGTACATTCAATTTATGGCCAAATCAATAGCCCTCAGCGTAAAACGCTCTCATTGGCTGGTTCCGTCCCATTAACAGAATTGTCCTTCCTACTCCGAAGTCTTCTGCCTATAATCGCGAACTTATTCTTTTCTTTACTTTATTCCTGAATGCCTTAATATATTTAACGTTACAAATTTGAAACAAGCTATTTACTCATTTGTCAAAGGATTCAATCAGCAACCGTTCCACTAGAAATAAACGCAGACTGATATACTTAATATAAATCTTCAGAAAATTATACTTGCGCTTGACTCGAGACTTTAAAAGAGATTGCTCTCAGTTGACACAAGTGCCGTGTCTTCCGCCGTATACTGCTTTACCCGGTTAATTGCAACCATATTACAATTGGATTGCTCACTGAGGCGCTGATTTGTATCTTCATGTAAATTAAACAGAAACACTAGTGCAAATGAATTGCATCCGATATCATTTCTATGCACCAAGCGCCTGCATTTGCCTTGCAATTGAGCCAACCAAAAGCAACCAATGACGGTGGACTTAATAACCCTTGCATGAAGGTATAAGTTGGTGGTGTGTGGTGTAGAAACCTGCGTGGCCTAGCGTGCATTCAGCAACAGTGCCTAAGCTGAATCTAGTTCCACGCAGCTTTGGAGCACAAGGTTGTTTAAGCACCTGATGCGACTGGGTATAAGTAGACAACCATTTACGTAAAGGCGTGCTTTGTGAACGGCACCGGTGGGGGTGGGCTGCAAACAGGCTAAAGCGAAGCCACATTAAAGATATTATGGCTAGTTGTTCATTGGCGGAGCCCAAGGTTTTGGACTACCTACCAACTCTAAAGCATGCGATGGTACTGTTTCCGGATGGCAAAGCAGTCGGAGATGCATGACAGCGAATGACCATGTATGAAATGACGGGCTTGCGAGTGGCGGTCTACTGAGATGGCTAGTGCCGAAATACGACTGTGGCAATTCGGCTACAAGGCGCGTATACACAACTTTGTTACAGCAGGCATCGCTGACCGCCAGGATTGATGCAGTATACCAACTTGCTGGTCCCTGAATCAAATGAAATACTGCGACCGGGCTGTCGGCAGATTGCATCGGCTGATCTGTACACCCACATACATGGTCGGCCTTGCGCAGCCCCAACGTGAAGGCAGCTGACACGCATCTAATGAATTCGTATACAGTACCGTTGCGTGGTATGTTCGCATATGGGAATCACTGATTAGTTGCTTAGCACCTCTGTCTGATCATTTCACCGGCTGCTGTCCAGAAAACCTCCTTGGCCAACATAGCATATCGACGAGCAACCCATTAGTTCCTTCCTACGGTAGTAATTACTTGGCAACTCCATATTTCCGCGAATTCAATAACACTAAATTTCCTATCTAACGGCCTGTGAGCACGTAGCCCACAATCACAGATGGCAGTAAAAATAACATATAGCCGGTCAAATAGATGACGCTTCAAGTCCCGTAGAATGGTTGTAATGAAGAGGGGAAGATTAACTAATGAACTTATCAATAAAATGGACTATTGCTTGCTGATTTAGCAGAAACATATGCATGGTAAGTGGTAGACGTAAATTTGGTTGCAAACAATCGCTCGCCATTTTGACACGAAGCGGGAAATTTGAGAACATAATTTTCTACATGAAATCCCTTTTATAATTCCAAAAAATAACATCATAAGACGAAAGTTCGAGGTTGACACGGTTAGGAGTACCTACCAGCTCACCGGCAGGTTTGATGTGTCCGGATGTTACGACAGTCACAGGTGTATGACTGCGAGTGATCTGGGTCTGGGATGCAAAATTTATGGCGGGCTTGTGAGTAAAGCGACAAAAGCAGCCTGAGAAGTCGCCATTTAACTCTGGGTTGACAAGTAGCTACATGGTTAAGAGAAAAACATCATGGGCCGTACTCTACTGTGAGGGAAAATCTGTGATGCGACTGCGAGATTCTTGTTTTCAGGCGTGTAGGTAGCAAATATCTGTGCACCGTAAGCCGAAAGCAATACCTCATACCATCCAGCCCAAAGTTAATGTATGGCACTGCACTTGGCATCAGGTGCTTCAACTGGAGGGATAAAATGTAATTGCTTTGTGGCTAATGTGTAGGCGATCGCGATGACGAATATTTTGAACACTTGAGTGGTTCGTGTTCTCTGAACGCTGCTCCACTAAACGTTAGCGGACGACTCATAGTGCATCACATACAGTCGCACATCGTGTGAGCTGTAGGGAGTGCAGTCGATTGATTAGACATCAGAAATGCTTTACAGTAAGCGCCAAACATCGATCTCCCATCCTGAGATGGAACAGTGGTTTAGAAATGAAGGCAACAATTGTATGAAGATAGTGGTAGCAATTTACAAATCAGTACAAAGCATTGCACCAGCCTCATTCCTCCTCACATTGTCCAGCATGTACTGACATTGCTGAGGGGTCACGCAGGCTCTTGACTCTGACACAATTCGCTCCATGGAACCTATTCCAGACTCGGTCTCGCAGAGCACATCCCCAGCACCTCGCTGATGCCTCTCGGAAAATCTTGCTTCCCTTTGGTACAATATAGAGATTTTGAGCGGCGCTCCACTGACAGCGCTACTACCAAAATACGACTGCGACAATTTTGATACCGTGTGACTGGGCACTGCTTTGTTACAGCGGGCATCATTTACTGTTAGGCTAGTATTGAGCTGATGTAAGCAAAATGTGATAAGGCGGCAAAACTTCTCTCTGAAGAACACGCTCGTGTTGGTTGTCAGTGCATGGTAGCATCTGTCACAGACAAAGGAAATCTGAGTGCCTGTAAACAGTGGCGTAGCAACTAATTTAGCGGCCTGGGGCAAACGTAAAATTGCCGCCTCCCATGGCGTTTGTAAACATAGAAACTACTCACATTGGAGGACAGTCTTTACATATTCCGTTTCATATAACAACAAGCAAGGATTCAATTTTAGAGTGCTGCTGTTACTGCAGGCAGATTTAGTGTTATAGTAATCCTGAGCAAGATTTACAGAAAAACATTTCGTACATTACCTAAGGCAGTCGCACTGATAACACTATCCTTCATTAAACTTCACTCTCTATATTAAGAACCGCCAATTCGTGTGTCTTGTCTGCTTCAACGATGATGGAAGGTAGTTCGTCATGAGCTTGCGTTTTGCGAATGCGCTCTCAGAGTTGACAATGCTTATAGTTTAAGTAAACATTGTACGCAGTTAATTTCCTGGGGTAACGTTTTTATTTGCGGCTTAAGAGCTTAGAATTGCTATTTATTTTGTCCTGCATATTTTGCAAAATACTGCGGTTTTTTCTTGCCGGCAAGGAATTCCGCTTTTGCCGCATCCTCGCCGAATTCATCAAGTGGACAAAAGTATATTTATTCTCAAGCATATTTAACGGTGTAAAAACTAATTTATTCACAAAGTCATAAATGTGCTGAAATATACAGCATTTCAATGGTCCAAATGCCTTTGAGAGACAGCATTTCCGTGTTAAACTCCCCATAATATGCCATCGATATCTCACATTATTTTACACCATCCATTCTTTTCCCTTCGCGGATTCAATGCTTCATGCATAACCCAATATAGCTTAGCGTCTTTCTGATTCATCCGTTGCAATACGCATTATTTTCTGTCTATTTTGATGATGTTAAACTCTTAACACGCTAAGCCTGACAGACGTTTGCTGACGGTCCAGGCTATTGGTTCAGATATACCTGTGCATTCATGATTTCTATTAGAAAATATACCTAAATGTTTTGAAACAAAATAAACTGAAACAACAATACGGTGCTCAGAATTAAAATTGCAACTGCACTTACAGTTGCTTTTCTTTTTATTCTCTGAAATATTTTATAGAGTAGACAAGTTTAGAGTACTTCTTTATCCAAATAGTTATGGCACCCGCACGACTATTCATATATATATATATATATATATGTATATATATATATATATACCCGCACCTGCTAGTATAGTCATGAGTTGAATCAAGGCATTCAAATGATTATTAGCAAAAAATGAATTATCTTGGTCCATGGTTCAACAACTGTAACAGAATGAACCGTCGCAGAAGCTGCATGAACCCAGCAGCTCCATTATCAAATGTCTGGCCATGACTGTCGTCAATGTGGATTTAATCCTCTCAAAGTCAGTCAAGAAATTTCCCCTGCCCATTTGCGGCAGGTTGGAATAAATTTCAGTAACGACTCCTCTACCGTCACCACCTTTTCATTCATCTGAAATTTATGAGAATTATCCAGCGTGCTATTGAATATTTAGAAAACATGTTTTCTTTTTCTACTTTGTCCATGTTTCTCTTTCTCACCTGTTTAATCAAAATGCACTCTAATTCATTTTGAATGTATCGCAACAAAGCAAATTGGCTGATTTCCATTCACAGCAGGACTTATCAACAAATGTTTGTCAACAAATGTGCAGTCCTGAATACTCCCCTCTATGTTGCGGCGTGCTTTGTCATCCTGATTGTCTTCTCGGTGACCACACCGTGTCATGATTTGCTAGGTGATAAACTGAACGATATCAAGTATTCTAGCTAGAATTTCACCCAAAAGCTACTACAACTACTTGCTCCATTTTGTTAATTCCCTTCCCTTCAAACACGCAGATCACTGGCTCCATGCAGGTGAGGAATGTCTGAGTACGAGTTTTATTGGATTTGTCTTCTCATGCTGTTAGAATTAGTTTCCACCAGTCGAGAAACTAGATATCCCGTTGAAGACTTCCTGTAGCCGAGACTAAACGCATCATTGTTAAGGAGAATACACCATCCATGTTCGCAATTTCTGCTAACGGTTTGGTAAATCCCGAATAAAACAGTTCGTGTTAGCTTCTTAACCTCAGCGTTGCATTCGTTCCAGGTAGTACCACATATGGAAATTATGCTCGACATGCTGCAATAGAGTAGCTCCAATCCGATCACTATTAGTACGATTTTCATGAACAATCACAATAACCCACTGGCAGAAACCAATTTAATCGGTTGGTGTGCATGCAAAAGTGTACCTGCATTTCCAATTCTTTCACCTCGCGGGATTCCTCTACATCAGCATTGCACAAATTTCCTGCTGCTTCCATGCTGTGGGTATAGTTCCTGTTACTCGGATACCAATGGATGTAGCATCAATATCATCGAGTCACAAATTAAGTGTCCTCCTTTGTTTTCACCACTTCAGTCATGGAATATATTTTGATAAATTGGCACTAGGTATTATGCAGCCATCAGTAATACAAAAATCGCCCCCTGTCACACGTCACCCGGGGCGGACCGCACCCGCTGCCCCTGCTGTGCTATGCCCCTGCGTCCAGCAAAATAACCATTCAACAAACTGATGATGGAGAGATGCATTTTTATATGAGTACATCTTTCGTCAGCATTTCGTGGTTTCTACAAATGAATGGGTTTTTATACTCAAAATACACATACGAGTCGATCTGTTTCTGTTATCATTTGATGGCATTATAGAACCTACGAGGCGGGCCACTGCATCAACGTTAGATCCCTAACTACAATAAGTGTTTTTAAGTGAGTCACTCGAACGGGTTTGGGACAAATTCATTTCAAGATTGATTTTCATTGAAGCTTCTAGGCAACAGAAGCGCAAGTGACAATTCGTAACAATGTGATGCTACCGTTCCCCAGAATAGACTGGCTATACACTTGGTTCAAACGACCTAGCTCTTGCTTGGTACGAACGATGAGAGACCTCACTGAGAATCCGTCTTTTCCTTTAAACGATCTCCCCGGCTTATTCAGATGGGGAAGGAGAACCATTCCGCACAGACGTTGAGAGATTTTCTAGGACAGCAAATGTCGAGACGGAGATCTAGATAGCTAGACAACTTGTCACAATATTTGGAAACTCCAGGGTCAGATTATAAACAAAATTATGTGTATGATATTATTTCACAAGGTCGATCGACATACTGTGAAAAGCACTACCTGTACATGAACCTCCACCTCAGCTTAAAAATAGCCCACACAGAAGCAAACCTAATGAATCAGGCCAACGACACCGCCATGGACATCAGTAATCGAAACCCCGATTGCTCTCTGGTGTTAAACATTTATCTGAATGACCACAATAGTTGGTACAAATATAAGCCTATGTCCTTTTAGATATCCGTGTGTCATAATACACTATTTTAGTCGCACATAGGAGCTAGGTACGAGCAGCTCCTTACACAGGGTCCCAAGCAGCATAGTGACATAGATAGATTACACTCCGCTACATCCGTGAAGTACCTAGGTATGGTACTTTAAGTGCTACTAGGTGAACGACTGACAAACCTTATGTACGCGGCCGATTTGGCTCTCTTTGGGTCTGACCCAAGAGTCATGAAAACAGACTTATTCGACTGACATGTAAAGCTGCACGCATCAGCATGCGTTTGCACCTTCACAGTGCATCGGTCCGATCAGCCACCTGTGATGGCTGTCCTTATAAAGGGGGGGGACTTCACAGGCAATCAGAAAGTTATTACACGAAGAGCATACAAGTATTATTTACCAGAAGTGTCAAATTTTCCATTCGACACGGGTGCATTTGAATGACTCCTTTCCCGCAGTTAGGAGGACGCGGCATGAAACTGACTATCATGGCGTCGAAATGTTTAAAAAGAGTTTGTAATGCACATCCATAATTCCTGACTGCGGAGGCGTCGGAGATTACCGAAGCCAACAGCAGCGTAGGCAGTGCATGGGTTTGGAGTTATGGAGTACGTGGCGGGCTGTTTTATGTTGTCAGTCTGAGAATCGTTGTAGAACGGATCTGTGGCAGTGAGCGAACACCAAACCGCTCCTACTGCCGTAGCACCCAAAGAAGTGCGTAAGATGACCTCGAACACTGAACCACCTGGAATCTCTAATGCAGCACTGAAAGTGATACTTTGACCTTTAAGTTGACTAAGGTTCTGCTGGCATCTCGATAACCGCAAGTATTGTCCCTTCTCTTAAAAACGCAGTACCAATCACTCCCTGTTTCACTTGGTCTGACGAAACTTTCGTGTCGAACGCCAAACGCTGGCCTCTAACTATACCACGGACTAGTTTGTTTGGTGTGGTTTCATTTTCAAGAACTATGTACCTTCCTTTATTTTTCCAAGTTCGGGCGTTGCAAACAGAACATCATTGCGGGAGATGGGGGTGTTGGTAAAGGTACTCAAAGCTGCCCACGATCTACGATGAGTCATTTCGTCACTGATGTTGCTCTTGTACAACCTACGATCGAGCAAACAAACGGTGCTGATATTTACCATAACCAAATTAAAGGGTTCGGCCCGCTTGTGTCATTCATGCGGATCGACCCGTATGGCAATCACGCTTGCACAGGGGCTGCACATGTCCGCAGTTTGCAAGTCGTCCATTACCCCGCAGATAAGTTATTACCAAATACACGTTCAACAAGCAGTCCAGTTAAGAGACGGCAGCGGATGCACCACTGGTGCCGACCGTGAGCTGTCTTGTAGTCTCGAGCCAAGCACCAAGCGAGTCATGTGGACTTCAGCCTGGAAGTCAATGGAGCCAGACGGCACCGAGCTTGGTATTCAGTGAATTCATTTCCACCTGCCAAGTCAGCTTTTGTCCATTTGGTGCTTTGCTCCACCCATTAGCTTGTAGACAAAACAACACCCTCCTAGGTAAGCGATGACCAGGGATACGTAGCACAAGCCCGGGACAAGGCAACTTACTCAGTGCTACCGGTTGTTTTAAGGAACCAGGTTGAGTATCACTGCCTGGCACTCGACTATGCACATCATCGTTGCGAACACGCTGTTGCCACCCGACACCAAGCACGCTCCGCAGACAGCGACTATCAAAGATTTGATGACGCAGCAGGTCTTCAGACCGATGGGGCCAAGTATATCTCTCATAGTTTAGGACAGCCCTAACTGTGGCCTTGTAACTACGGCCTTTTAGACGGATGGAAGCCTGTTGTCGTCGCCAAAATTGTCGCATATTCTAAAAGGCTATTCAGATTTTGCAATGCGTGTACTTATCAAGTAACTATACACCCATCGGTGCTGATACGGCTTCCAAGGTAATTGAGTTGATCAACTACCGCGAGTTACACGGTGTCTAGTATAAAATGCGTGGTGGTCCTGCAGCAACAAGCTGATTTGCCAAGCACATACCAAGGAATGGAACCCGCATCAACAGGTTATTCAGGGTTGACTGCGCCGCCCCAACATTGTTAACAAGCAAGGCGAAATAGTCTACATAATCAAGAACAACTAGGTTTCCACCAGGCAGCACCTTAACCCCTGCATCATGAGAATCCGCAAGGGAACATTCCATGATGCAATCTACGAGTAAATTGAACAAAAAGCGGAATTTGGACAACCTTAGCGAACGCTACTTGTTGTCGGAAAACTATCATACAGGTCATCGTATACATTGACGTGGCCTGAAGTGTTCGAGTAAAGAGTAACTAAAAGTTTCCTATATTGCATTGGAAGAACTTTCCGCGCAGGTATTTCGAACAGAGTGTAACAGTTGAGTGAGTTAAACGCACTCTTGTAACCAAGAAACAAAGCTTTTGTCGGCCTGTAGAAGGCGTGGTGCTTCTCTAGCTTCCGTCAAAAAGTAAATATGTGGGTCCGTACATCCCCTCCCTGAGCGGAATCCTGCTTGCTATTCCCTACTCCGGGATTCCCATTCAGCAGTGAAACGACGAACGAGAATTGAGGTTAGTAAATCTGTCAAAACTGGCGTTAGCCTAACACCCGTATAGTTAGCGATCGGTGAGACTGCCGTTCTTGTGCATTGTCACTATGATAGATTCACGCCAGTTAGTGGTAGACGAATTCCTGCTTCCATACATGTTCGAACAGTGACGTCACTGTTTTACAGAAGACCACACCTCCATCCATAAATAGTGCAGGTAGGAGGTAATGCTGGCCAACACCACAAAAACGATTGAAGGCTGCGATTGCGTTTCGGAACCCAGTCTTCGGTGTATCCTCTAACCTAACCGTCCATGGTTCAATCTGATTTACCTGTGTAAAAAGAAGTAGGGAAGCAGGGAGCAAACTGAACTGATCTTGAAAGTGTTCCGCCGTACTGCGCTCTACAATGTGAATTCTGGTACCCGCGCCCTCTGATTTTCTCACTTACTCTTGCTTTGCTGGGACCAGTGACACGGATCTGCTGGAAGAGTTTGCGACAGTTCCTTACCCCACTCGCCTCCTCCATTTCTTAAGCCCGATTTTTTCAACAGGCTTCTTTGGTAGCGTCAAGACTTTGCATATGTTCGTGCCCATTAGTCCGCCTGGTCACATCATGCTCAGAGCCAGCCGGCAGCTTGCTTCGTGTACACTGACCTCTCGGATATCCAGTGACTGTTGCGGTGACGAATGATAGTACCACAAGCAGATGCTCCTGTGTCGTGCATGGCGACCGAGATCCTATTACACTAAAGCTCATTATCATTAAGACAAGGGAGCAAAAGTTCGGTACGCAGTGCAGATTGACTGATCGAGGGCTATAACTTGTCCTCTGCCGATCGGAAAAGTTACTTGGTGCTCCTTCCGGTAAAATTTATGGAAAAAATACAGCGTACCAAGGCATGATCAGAGTCAACGCAAGTACTCCAGAACGAGCGACAATCCAAGCTGGAGCCACACCACCTGTAACTTGCGGCAATGTGATCCATTTGGATTCATCGCTGACTTGCTACAGCAAGACGTCAAGTGGCATATCGGCACCCGAAATGACTGGATGTAGTGCTATTAAGAAACAGCTGGTGCTCTGCACACACTTGCAAAGGACGTATGCCGTTCTCCGTACGGTTGGAGTTAAGCCCATATTTACCACCGAGCTGAGCTTCTGAAGAGCCCAGGTGACCTACTTTTGCATTCAAATCCCCTGCAAGTATTATGCTGTCCTAACTGGTAGAACTGCGCAGTAGTGTATTTTTTCGTGGTAGAATGTGTCCTTGGCAACATCAGAACTGCAGTCGGTGAGAGCGTAAACAGAAACCACAAACAAACAGCGTCTTGTAATAGTTATTGAATAAACCTTGGTTGATGTTGTCAAACAGGCTGTATACAAACGACTGTTCATTGAATAATAGTCAACCAATCATGACTCAACATTAAAGCTGAGTACTAAATCTACCATAACGTGACCAGAGGCCATCGCATCAGTGTATCCGGACGCGTGTATAAATAGCTTAAGAATAAGCCGGGTGCAGTTAATTCAACAACTTCATGAGAGTCGTTTATCCTAATTTCAACTACGCAACACACCTCAATATCCATTGTGTCTAGTGTGTGTGCGAGTGCAACTTGATGACTTTGTTGTCTTCGAGCACGAACGTTGAACGCCACCAGGGAAACGAGGCAGCATAGACTTACAAGGGACTGTTGCCGATAGGCGTTCAGGGAGTGGTCCGAGAAGGTAGCTGCGGATGTTTCAACTACATTAGCATTATATCTGCAGTCAGTTAAGATGGGAACTATAGAAGAAAGGTTAGTGATGGGGGTTAGGAGGAGAGTAAGAAGGCCAATTGGAAACGAAACATGGGAGGCGCCAGCAGTAGCAGGTTTTCGCTTATCCCCCTGCTATATGCAGCAGATAAGGCGAAACTTGATGAGCTGCGCGACGACCGATGCCGGATGCAAGTAAACTTGGAGGAAATTGTCATGATTGTAGGTGAACTAAGATACTGCCAGGAAGCCCTGACATAGACAGGCGAACGTTTAGGGTCCACAACCAAAGCCTTTGGCTTAGAAACATCACCGCAAGACAGCAGGGACTTGGCAATGATTAACTTTTACAGAAATTAACGCCATCTCATTTCAAACCGGCAACATAGAAGACCAGGTACCTGGCAGGAGTAGCTCTCAAAGCGCCCGGGAGCAAGACTCAGTATAGATCAATTGGTCAAGGAGATACGCAAATTTTCGAACCACCTTAAATGCCAGTCTCGTTGCGACGGCTTCCGATGTAGCACGGTTACACATGCCAGTATCATGTATGGAGCTTAACGACGAACTCCGTCCCAGCTGCTCTTGCACATGCGTTCACCTCCAGTGTCATCTAATGGAGCAGCTTCCACCATTGCCGAATTTTCTACCTTTCTTACCTCGAATGAGAATTGGCACGTAATTACTGCGCTAGCCTCAAACCTTTTGGATGGGATTGCTTTGCAGACAGTGAACTATTCGCTACTGATACAACCCACTGCGTGTACGTTTAGACAGTGCCCATTTGGATTATCGATACGTGGCAAACAAAATCACTGTTTGAAGCCCCGCGGAATTAACGTTCGGCAGTTGGTTGCGTACAAAACTAGATTTACCGCGCTAAACCCTTGCTTCAGAGTATTGCGGTTAAAACAACTCGAAAGGTAACGATCTGACAATGCCAGTAGAGAGAGGATTATTGAACGATCTGCTTCTATATCTGTCCGTCTGTCTACAGATTCCGGGTGGCAAGCGAGCATTGTTGAAACAGCCGACGGGGAAATAATTGAAGCATAAACTGAAGATGACAGAATTGTCAACTGCCATTGAGACTGCCTGCGACCGATTCCGTTGACCTCAGAAACGACCATGAGTTGTATTTTCAGATACCGGATTTGATGGTTTCGCAAGTGATCGATCCTGAATCACCGCACCAAATTCTTCTACGTAACTCTAGGTGGCAACGTCCTCTTATATAACGATTTCCTTCTGGATAGCTCTGTCAATCGCTCGCAGAGTTGGTGCATCATATGTGCGTATCCCGGCTATGTGTTGTCTGCCACGCACATTCGGTGATGATTTGATGCAGAGTCCAGGTGAATCACGCAGACTTCGAATGTCTTGAGCTCCATTTTTGGTGCGCAGGTTGCCCTTCCCGTTTACTTGAATAGCCGCTTTACTACATAGCTATGTTTTTTGAATTTGTCCAGTCGTAACAGTTAGCATTAACAAAACAAGGAAGCATTACATCTGGTAATAGCAGGCATTCAACAAATGCTAACAAATCTGCACAAACTACTTATCGCAGCATAGAATTTACATCGAATATTCAATATGAACTTTCAGTGACATTTAATTGAATCATAGGTATCGTTCAGACAAAATATGAGGGTGGAAATTAGAGCAAGTAATCGCATTAACTTATCGTCCCCTTGCATTTATACGTTTATTTCTTAATTTTTACAAACAGTTGAAACCTTTAGGAATTATGCAAAATTTATCATGACAAGTGAATGATAAATCCTTACATGCAACTAAAAAAACCTCTCGTGATAAAGCTAAAGTTAGATTTTAGGCGATGATGCCTACATTTACAGTCCAACTAAATTAAATGCTAGTGTTTAATGAATCCTCTATAAAAGTCCAGAGTGATAAATGATTTGAGCGAAGGTTTTTCTTTGCATGGTGAGCGGCGTCCGTCAATGCATGAAGCATCGTGATTTGATTCACTATTTGAAATAGTAGGGCGTAAAAGCTTTCCTTCAATGAACCGTGAAACGTGTGGTTGATAAAACCTCATATAAAGAGCAAAATAAAATTTTGAGTGTGTATTAATGGAAAACCATGACAAAATGTATGTATACAGAAAGTTAAAGAGGTGGTTTTTATTAACATTCAGCCAATTATGAGGAACTAAGGACCGCGAAGCTGACACATGAGCGTAAATTAAGTTGGAGTTTTAGACTATCAAACCGAATCGGGGATTACATTTAAATTGAAAGACAAAACGTTAAATAATTTGTTTCATTACTGCCACAATACACTATCCCAGTTTATTTTGCCTGGATCTTTCGTCGTTGCGACCGCCGTTATTATAGCCAAGAGTCAAGACATTTTCAATTCAGCGTAAGCAACTTCACTGACTCATGGCGCATGGCCCGCTACCTTTCGAATGTATATTTGATCGAAGGCTTTTGCTGGGGACCCAAGTCATTCTTCCGTCAAGTACAATATTCCATTCCAACTCCCAGCTATGAGTTACACTAACAATACTAAGCACATACTGCTACGGCCGTCACGTATTGGTCTTAGTAAAAGGGTCAGCTTACCTGCTGCAAACAGCGAAGCGAAAAGCGAAAACATGTCACTATTGACACTTACCTGCTGTTTTCTTCCACTGAGTATAACTTCGCCGTTTCTGTTTCAACTAACTACCGCGTTCCTCCAAAACAGGGCACAATGGGATAGGTTTCCAGCCACGTCAATCTTATACTTTCAGACAAAGCACTCAATATGGTGTGCTGGAAATTTCAGTCACAACTCAACCGGCACACACGCAAATGACCTATTCTACGCACTGCCTAGGTCGCGATGGATTTCGCGCGCTACGGGATCGATATTGTTGCACTGCTGAAGACTAGGCTCACTGCCCAAGGCAAGCTGTACGTTGCTGGTTCTGATTACAAGATTTATTGGGTCGGGGACGCCATTTCAACATCAATATGATGAGCTTGGTTTGGATTTACATTTTACGATCGCGTAAAAGGTCAGCTGCTGGCATAGTCAAATGACGGCGCACTAAAGATGACCCTTCGTGTGCAAATTGAAAGAGGTTAATTTGGCACATTGTTAACACATATGGCCACACCTTGTGTTACCCTGTTGACACAAAACAACAGTTTTGCACTCAGTTGTCCCTCATCATATGGTCTGTGCTAAAAGTTGACTGGCCTTTTTATGTGGGTGAAGTTACCGCAACTCGGGCGTGATACCTCAATGTGGACCGACGTAATGGTTACGTATGATTTGGCGCGACCAGAGGGAAAGGGGATCAGCTGCTGACATTGCACGCCACTTACAGTCTGATGATAAAAAAAGCCTTTTTCACAGGGTATGAGTTATATAGCTAATTGGACTCACCAACGCATTGGTCACGCTCACCTGCCCGACTAAGTCATCGTACATCAGCGTGGCATGCGCAAAGTGCGCATGACACGTGCACGTTTAGTTAGCGCAGACCAAAGGGTATTATTTATGCTCTCAAATATACAGTTCCTAACCTGAAGTGCACCCTTGTCATTTTAATGTTCGTTTCTTGGGTACTATAAAGAAGAGGATGGAGTTGGACGAAGCGATGAGTACATGCACTAGCCAGGTCGAAATAATAGTAAAGTTGGGTGGATTTTGACCCTACAATGAACAATGAATTTATACGGGTTAATAAGCCTTGCTTTACAAGTCCCGTTGAATAGTTGCAGGAGATATCAACATAACAATAATGATGATAAGGATAGTAAAATAGTTAATACTTTAAATTTGAAAATAAGGACTTATTCTTTGCTTCACTGCATTCCTGCGATCCTCTTAGATTCACAGCATCCATAGTTAACAACAAATAATTCCACGGTAAACTCCAGGTGTAGGATGGAGACGTAGTGTTAAGTAACAAAGTGTAAGTGGATGAGTGCATCGTCCAATCGTTTTTTAAATACTGTTAGTGTCGGTGCAGAGACGACCGATTATGGGAGAGCATTCCACGGGTGACAAACACGGATGGAAAAGAAATTTCTGCGGCACTCAAGACGACTGTATTATTCTGCGAGTTCTAATGAGTGGCTGCTCAGGTTTGTATTGCTGCTGAGTTGCAGTAAAGGGCGGCACACATGATGTGGGTCTCGCAGAATCAAGTATGCTATAATCAGGTCGCCTCGTAGTCTGCGAAAGCTTCCACTGAACAATCCCAGTCGTCGCAACCTCTCCTGGTAAGAAAGATTGCGCATTCCAATTAACTTCTAGGTGCCTAGCGTTGTGGCTGCACCAGTGCATTAAGGTCGTGTTTCAGCCATGGATGCGATTCTTGAATTGCACATTCGACATGGGGGGCCAACATACGCACTGAGCATTTGTCGAAAAATGGAGCTGTTTATTTGTCCAAACGCCCGCCTCAACAGCCCGACGTGTTGGTTCCCGGTTTTCGAGGCCTTTTCTGATTGCCTGGAGCAACCCAAGTCATCTTGAACCAGGACATCCAAATCACGTTTGAGAGTTGCTTGCTGCAGCACATCCGTTCCGAGTCGGTATGAGTAGCGGCTTTGATGTCGGATGGAAAGTACCTTGCATTTACTGACGTTGAAACGCAATAAATATTGGGTCGACCATTGATACACCGTATCTAAATCACTCTGAAACACATGTTGGTCGGTGTTCGCCTGGATCCTGCGCCATACCTTGATATCGTCGGCAAACATTAGAACGTTTGAAGCGATTCCATGTGCAAAGTCATTAATAAAATCCAAAAACAAACGTGGACCTAGAACCGAGCCTTGCGGCACACCACACTTCACTTATATGGGGTCCGATAAAGAGCTCCGAACTCTGACCACTAATTGCCGTTGAAATAGAAAGTTGGCGATCCAGCTTAAAAGAGGGTCTCCGATCCCGTATTGCTGCAGCTTGAATAGTAGTATCCGATGGTCTAGACCATCGAAAGCCTAGGAAAAATCCAGGTAGATCACATCAACACCTTCTCTAACGTCAGCTGTCTCGGTCCAACTACTGCGTGCCATTAGTAAATTCGTTGTACATGACCGCTGTCGACGGAAACCGTGTTGTTTAGGAGTGATGAGGTTGCAGTTTTCCAGATAGCACACCATTGCATCGGCAAATATGGATTCCATGACCTTAGAGAGTATAGGAAGAAGGGTTACTGGGTGGTAGTTGGAAGGATCAGTTCTGCTTCCACCTTTGTGAATCGGGCTTATTATTCCAAGCTCCCACATGGCGGGAACTTGGTTCTGGTCTAAGCAGTGCTAGAAAAACTGAGCTAAAGTGTTTGCCAGTTGGTTTGTTGCCGCTCCCAATGCCTCTGGACGTATGGTGTCGACACCCGGCGAGCTGTGTTTGCGTAGAGAAGTCAGCTTTTGTAATACTGCCTTTGCGGTAAAATTGATGTGTGTTATTCCTGGTGAGCAGAATACAAAGCTTGCTAGATCGCTTTGTGGCAAGACACTTAGAAATGTGTAGGCGTATTGCATCTGCAGCGCGTTTGCAGCTTCCATAGATGTTCTTGTTGGGCCATCGGCCGCCTTGAATGGAGGAAACCCTTGCCTCACCTTTCGTAATCTATTAACGTGCTTGTACAGCCGTTTGTGGCTAGCACTGAAGGTTTTTGCGATGTTCTGCTGATATGCGGCTTTGTCTTATCTTAACAGTTCAGGGCATTGGTTACGTTGGGCTACGTAATTGTCCCAATTTTCTGGTGCTGCAGCTTCTCTATACACTGGCCATGCTGCGTTGCGTACTGTCATCCATTTTCGGGTTCTGCTCCTAACGCAAGAAACTGATTTGCACTTATTGCAAGCTTTCATCTCTGAAGCCTGTGCAATCAGCTGACTGAATGTGTTGACGAACTCGAGCCAGGCGACTTCCGGGGGTTCTTCTTCGAGGAAAGACCAAGTTGTGGCGCTGACGAGCTGGGCGAATCGGTCGTACCTACTGATGGTTCGCACAGTACCATCGTTATAATGCAGATATTATGAATAGCAGACGAGAAGGTGTAGGCTGTAGCCAAGAAAACTATGGGGCCCACCAATTGTAAACTAACTGATCATTTTGATGCAACAGTGCTTTAGTGGCGGAGAGTCCTTTTAGCAAACTTTGATTGCAATTGACGCGGGAGCTACGTCGAATCAAGAATGCAACCTAAGTGTAATGTTTCGACGGACACCGATTGCATAAAGAATTATGTGATTACTTGTAGGATGTGTATGAAACTGTGTTGCATCAGCTGTGAACGTTGCAAGATTTTTTAGGCGCTATTCGCACACACGTTGCCTAAGTAATGTAGATCTGGTGAATGCGCTTTGCCTGCCTAATGAAAAACTGTTCAGAGATCAGCGGGCCTAAGTTGTAAGGGCTGCGATTGCAACGTATGCATTTGTGTCTGGACGACATAATGACACGGGATGACAAACACAGGGCACTTGTTTATTTGGGAAACCGCAAGTTTGCTGGCAACGATGGGATACTGCATTAAGTGTTGAAGCACGACTGCTCTAAGTTTCCAAATTGTCCGATATATTTGGCCCGGTCCCCGCAATTTGGCATTATTTTGATAATTCACATTGACGCAAATGCCGTGCGTGTACGAAATCCTAGCGTCTATAATATTTGTCAGGCTATCCAATCGGCAACTTATGTTGTTTGGAAAACTTGCGCACAAAATCCCTTGCGTTTGGGATAGCACACATTGGCGTACGAGGCCATGGATTACTCTTAACCGTTTGCTGCCACGTGTAGCAGCACTGCAGCTGTCGGTTCTTCTAGATCCATGCACAGAGGGACCACCAGTGTCAGTCAAACAATCGGTCTCCTTGGTCGCAGTACTGCATTCTGGTTATCGTTCTTTCAGGACAAAATAATTCAGAGCAAACGAGTGGTTTAATCAAAATCGAATTCGGACTGGCTGTCGTTCTGTCATGATGGTTGAAACTAGCATTGAGGCAAGAACAGCCAGCACTAGTCATCAGACTATTGCTCATTGGTGATAGACAAGCAGTGCGAATCTTGGCATTATATTATTTGATCACTCTCTCTGCAACAGAGCAAAAACAATCACTGGTCGGCGATTTATGTACAACCTAAATTACATAGATTTGCTGATGATCACCGCGTGCTTATTCTTCAGTCAACAGGTGAGTGCGAGTAAAGGGAAGCAAAATTACTGGATCATACGTCACTATCAACGCCAAAGTGCGTCCAGGCAACGGCTGTTATCTGCTCAATAGTTTGGAAATGTAGGACAAAACTGGGAGCGTGTGCAACGCCTGAAAACCTGAGTAGATTTGCTTCGTCGCGGATAAATCTTTGGCTTGTGGTGTTATCTCTGATGTATCCAAACTGGGCTAACTCAGCATACCCAATTGCGGTAAATATACTTAATGTCGAGTACGACTGATTTAAAAACCAAATTGGTACACAGCTAATAATACAAAATTGATCGTGGTGTGCAGCATTTTATGCGCACACTGAGCCGTCAAAGCGTCAAAACCAGAAGTTTCAAAACTATGATACTTGACACTTGACATTAACTTACTTTCCATGATAACGCTTACAAATCCGAGGAGGATCTAACCGAGAGTGTGGCAGAGAAACTCACTCGGGTGATGGGACGTGTCAATTCTTCAAGTCGGTGCAACCTAGATGGTTTCAGGGAACTGTATGATTTGTCGGTGGTTTTTGAAGTAAAGAAAACTAGTGAGCTGCTGCTCTCAGTTTACTTCTGTCGCTGGTTGATCCAAGCTACAAGCCAGTACTGCAGTTAACCACATATTATCATTGATCATCCACCGGGTGCCAATCCAGATGAGCGACCTTTATGTACTCAGCTGTATCTAATCCATTGCGACCTGAAAGAAAAGTCAGCTGAAAGCTAGTCCAAAGTAAAATAAAGTTACCACATGATATCGAAGGTTGGCGACAACGTGTGCTACGCTTAGGAATAGAAGAGGGAAATGCTTGAAGAGGCTAAGCCGTATCCGGATTCTCCAGGCATCATAGATATTCCAGAAAGATGTAGTTTATAGTAGTATTGTTTTTGCCTGCAACGAACTTTGTTGTGTTAAAATAAAGTGTAGCAACTACCCTTACACCAATCCGCCATAATGTTTATTGTAAAAAACAAAAGTAACTGGACAGCGTTTTTTTCTAGACTATATTTATAGTGGATAGCTTTATTGGTTCAAGTCCGTTGGCCATATCTGTGTTTTAATAAGTTTGCTAAAAGTAAGCAGGCATAAAGCATTCCATGCTCCGGTCCTGGATGGTTTATTTTTATGTGACATAAACATGTAACAAGATAACTGCAACCAAACTGTGTTCATACAGCAAGGCAAAAAGACAAATATAGTTGGTTCCAAGTTTATAAAGTAATAAAACCCGTCCGCATCCAATGCCAAATAAACTTTGATTGCTCTGGGATAATCTGCCCTGTCCGAACGGGAGCCCTCGTGCGGCGCTGCGACTGAGGCTTTCGATCTTTCAGCTGTTCCAGGTGGCCTCGCTGGGCACAACTTTTCATTATTTGGCTGTTGCACAACTGTTATTTGTAACATCAACTGTTACGGATTTGGCTATCTCTTTGCGCAGAATTGCGTGCGTTTCCTAGAAGCGAGTTCATGCTTGCGCGCAATTGCTGGCCATTACAATTTGCCGATTGGATAGACGGGATATTATTACGTATGCTAGTGTTTCGTATATGCGGCCCAATCGCGTCACTGTATGAGAGAAGAAAAGCTGAATTGTATGGTTCTGTCCAAATACATCGGACACCCTTTTTATGCTCTGCACCAATTGGCGCAACGCGTGCATCTTTACCAAAAACCAGCAAAGGACGGGAAGGTTTCACTTGTGCAGTCACTGTACAAGTGCGATGGCATCAAGCAATTTTGCCTAATTATTTTACCTCTACTTTGGAGATAAACTGACCGCCCATATCCTGCTTAAGCGCCTTACAATTAGGTCGTTCATACTGCACCTAGCCTGTTAGCAATGATGCTTCCTTTAAAGCAGCGAACCAAAGCTATGCTGTTTGCTGCTCGTTAATTACTGGATAAATGTATTTTTGGTGTTGCTTGGGATTAGGGTGTCCGTATGGATCAAGCTTAGTTATATCTTTACTGCAACCAATTGGCTAGTGACTAGATCCTATCTCTTCCCCGCTACAACAATCGTCAAAATTATCCCACGGTAGTTGCAAAATCCGTGTGGTGCGGAGCAGTAAGAGCCAGCGTTCTTGCTAAGTATTTGTTTGCAATGTTCAATAATCATAATGCGTGTGTGAGGTAATATTGAGCTGGTGTGTCATTCCGTTTGTGGATCCTTTGAAATCGCCATTATTTAGTTGCGTTAGAACTAGGTGTAAACGAAGTGGTTACGCAGATATATTTGTCCGGATGCATATAAATCCACGATACCCCAATTTTTATACTCGTCCAGTAGTAAATCAGATGATTTACGGATTGCTACCTTTTATGGGTAATGCATTAGCATATAGAATCACTCAGTCTCTCTAGTGTAGTTGATCAATCTGGCGCCATTTACTCAATAAAAACGCTATCGGCGCTAAGGTTTTAATTTTGTGTGTACGACGGCGCTTGCCGAAGTCAAGAAATTTATATCGGGAATAGAGCCAGCCGGTTTTTTGATAGATCTCGGAATATTACCCAACTTTTGTTTATAGTGACGTGATAATCTCAGTGACAAGTGAGTTGCTATCGCATTTGCTAAGCGCCAAACATAAAATCATCTTGCAAGAGGCATTTCGGCCAATTTACAGCATATTTGCATGACACAAAAGGGAACAGAAGCCTGGTAGCGAGAGCAGAGACGACCGATATTCCGCCTCATAATCCAGTAGTGTGAACGCAAGTATAGATCCTTCAAGTCGTCCAACAGCAGTGGCCACTACCAGCCTCGTCTAAAACCGATGATTGCGACGTCTGCCACAACCATCTTCCAAAACAAAGTGCATATGACCCAACTGACAAAACAACATTTCCTTTGATTTACCACGTTTAAATAAACAATGATACTTTCATTTATTTTATACGTCAAGATATACATGTCAGAGGACAACCAAAAAAGTACTTTTTATTAGGTATAAATTCTATCTGAAATCAAACTCTTTCGCAGCACAGTTGATACTCAAAAATTCATTTTTGTTTCCCAGCTTTGTGCTAATAGTCATCAAGGTGGGGATGAGAACGTATAGCGTTTGCCATTTTCATAACCACAACGCAATTAACACGGCTGTCTCCCAACGAGAATTATCAAAAATAATGCGACTATTCTGAAAACCAACCTTTAAATCCTAACGACAATGTGAAACTGACTAATCATTTCACCGCCTTTTATAACTGGATTAGATAGCATATATTTACAAGCAAACAAATGCAAAAAAGGCAAATCTCTCACTACTCATTTTCCTCGGGATTGTTTACTTCGAACTTGTATGAATTTTGGTCACATCCTCCTATCGGGTTTCCAATCAAGCATATCTTCTACAGATGAATGTCAAATTGTTAAGACTTACAGTGGCGTGATAATTTGTCCCACATTTTGCTGTCTTATTTGTAGCGGTTTATTTTGAGGCGACATGCGTTGAATAGTCGTGATTTTAGAGAAACTAGTGGGCAAAAAATTGGTTTACATATTTGAAAACCTTTCGCTTTTGACATGAAATTATCGCTCGCCATCGAGGTGAGGACTTATTGTTTATGGGAGCATGTTTTCAAAAATGAAGAAGCCCAATAAACCTGCCGATATTTTTACAAATCTCTGTGGAATTATGAATCCTGTTTCATTTTCAAGTATATTTCAGGCTATAAAGTAGCAGCAACCAACCACGTTTCAACAAAATAAATTAAATTCAGCTGTTTCGAGTATTCTCGTCACATGTTTATTTACCAGTTGTAGAATGACTAATTTGCATACAAAGACATCTAAAGTGCAGTTGATTGGGGAACGTTAAGAGCGATCAAAGTTAACTAAGCATATACACATTCCGGTTGAAGGGAAACGAACACTGACTCGCTAGGGCTGAGCGAGGCTAGCCACAAAATTTGTCTTTTTGCCTAGATTTGGTTTCGTTTACTGGAGCGCATAAACGTCTGCAAATTGAAGCAGCCGGGGATCTCTTTGTTTTGCAAACACCGTGAACGATCCGCGGGGTTTTGACAAGTATTCCGCAGCCAAAAGACTAGGTAGGTAACTTGGGGCCCTTCACAAACGTGTTTGGAGGAATGCTCATTTTAATGCTTTACAGACAGCGTACTTTCAGTTCCGCCAACGTACCTGCTAACACAAGCACCTATAACAGATAAATAACTGAAGCGATAACTTGGGAGTCTGGCCTGCCAAGGTTGGATAAGCGAAGCAACCTCAGTGTCTGGTGCAATAAAATCTAGTTCAGCTGCATTATAACATTTCCAAGAAGATTGTAGAAGAGGATACTGACATTTTCCAACTTGATACCTTTAATTGTTAACATAAATAACACCTATTTTCTCGGGAAAATCACTTGGTGGATTATTCGTAGTTTTTGAGTTCGCGTGTTCGCCTTATACCTCGCTCGGAATAACCGTTCTCCCATAATCTTAAGTTAACAGCACAAAGATAAGTTTCCATTGTATCCGGGGAGCAAATCTAACTAGTTTTGGAGAACGGGGAGAACGGACTAATGATTGTTTGTGTTTCGTAGGACAGAAATTATTATAACTTAATTATTGTTCTGTCCACATTCGTTTCTTGTATACAGGCCTCCTGATCGAACTAACGTGGTCCTCGGCAGGATAACATTTAAGTAATGGGAACAGCAATCTGCTTCGTTTTTATTGCCAAAATTGATTGCGTGATCGCACATATTCATTAATCGTAATTTCGTAGTATACTCATTCACAGTTATATTTGGAATGATTCTAGATTGTGTTAATCTTCGGTATCCACAATGTGTGCTTGTAACAACTGGTTGATGTGAACAAAGCGAAAAGGGACTTGATTCAACCCAAAGGTTACTTGGACTTGAAGTGAAGCTGTCGATAAATTTCATGCTAGATTCATTGCAATGCCACAATGGCAAGCGACAGCGAGTATCGAACTTCGTGGAACATTAAGGCATATATTTTTCAACTTAGGATTACATCCAGTTGAGTCATTTACTACACTGAGCCGGTTGGTGGAATAAAAACTGAAAAGTTTAAATCAACCAGTTACGGACGATTGCATGCCCAAATGGGATGCCTCAACTTTACAAAATTACCTATTAGTTTGGCTAAAGAAAAGTATCGCGTATCGCGCGGTGACATCCCTTTCCATGTAAGAGAAAAAGACTGCCAGTTGTAATATTTATTAGCGCCCTGACAGTATTTCCGTTTGTGTTGCAAAATGCTATAATCCAAATTATGCTGTGATTAATTAAGTAAATTGCAGTACCCAATTTTCAGGTTTTCCTGTAGTGCTTGATTAAATCTTGGACAGCACAAATTATGAGCATCTGTACCTGGCCCATAGCATGATCCAATCAAGGACAGATCGGACATTATGCATCAGTAAATCAATTAAGTTGGCTGTTCAGTGAGTTAACTTTGTGTTTGAATGGAAAATCGTTGTTTCGAAGGTTAAAGAATTTGCCCGAGATATTCAATAGCGTTTCCTTCGTGCGAAAAGCAACATTTTTGTCTCCAACGTCGATTGAAGCAATATCTAACAGCAACATGAAATTAAATTCCTGGTTGATAACAGGGTATCTGGTAGTTATCTTGAAATTAATATAAGGCGTCATTCAAAATATCTGACTCACCTGGTAAGACTTTGACTTGGTTAAGATTATGGGATGTGTTCGGATAACGTACAAACGACAATATGCGGGATACGATTAGTGGAACTGGAATGTCTTATTGCAATTTTCATACAACATCCGCTCGTAAGACAAAAATTTCTTAAATTGTGAATACTTGTCTTTGCGAAAAGCGATAAATTCTTCAATAATCCCATCTGGAAGTCGGAGCACAATAGCAATGTTATGCATTAACACACCCTAACTGAAATAGTTTGGATGCGGATGCATGAACTATTGATGGACTTAAGTAGACCGCACTTTGATAACCTGAACTCTATACCAAGCTATTTGACTCGTTGCTAATATATTGAAAAGTATCCTATTGTTCTTGAAGACTTATACGTTTACGCACATCCCACCAAATTTTAGCCTTATTGTGCGTATTCTGGACAGCTGTTTGAACCGAATATCTTGACCATACCAGTGGTGGTTTCTTTCCACTCTCTGCCTAGCCTCACTTTACAATAAAAGACACCAGGTTAAATTACCAGGCTTGACGATCTGGCCACCGACTTTTGTTTTCCATTGTTCCGACTAGCAACCTCAGTCATTGTCCTCATGCGTATACACACTGGTCTTCAGGCTAGCCGTTTTCAGGTCGTCTATTGGAATATATGCCACCCATTAAGCCCAAGGATACCGGACGTGGCTAGTGAGTTTTAGGCCAAGCCCTTCAGCTTGTCTGTCGCGAGGCCTTTGCATTGACTGTCTGAATTTGCCTCACACGATTCTACGGTTTTCAATGCTGACATGAACACTGGGAGTGTTGTATAGCGTTGTAAAGCACAATTTACAGATTGTGCCTATCTATCTACCTTTACGATAGAAGGATTACATGCTCATCCATACAGTATGGGAGGAAAGTGTGATGCATTTTATAGCATTCTACCACAGTATGAGCCATGGAAAACTGTGATTATTTGCAGCACAAATGCAAAAAGATATGTCCACAGACCAACATCTTCTTAAAGGTTGCCATACCATATATGTCGATACAATTATCGTTCAATTGTCCACCAGTACGTTTTACTGATCGCTGTCCGCGGAAACACATGTGATTGACGTTGTAGGCCCATGGAACTTATGCGAAATTTAATGAAAGCGACACTCGTGAATCGAATCAATTCAATGGCTGATAGCCGCTAGAAATGGTCAAACCACTAGGATTAGCTGTGATAACTAGTACTTCGCTTGGTAAATTCTCCGCTGAAACAGAAGTAAACATGGATGTTCTGTCTAACCGCAGTCATTGCGGCGGGATACCATGAGAATAATGCCATCCTAAAGCATAACGTCACGTTTGCTCTTCGCTTTTTCCCGATGAACCTTACCACTTACCTTAACGCTCACTACATAAGGTATTCATATTCTGCGAAAACTAATGAAAGCACCTCTTGAGTTAGTGTGCATGATGCTACCAATCATGCCTTAGTAGTAAACCCGGGCTGAAAAATTCCAAATTATACCACTAGTAAAATAATTTTTGTTAGCTGAGCCAAACTCCGAAGCAAAGAATACTGCAGCGTTTCCTTCTTGAAGACTCGATCTTAACAGAAATGAATTCTACACCTACCAGACTCGGTGATGGGCAACGACAGCAGGATACAAGCATCCGCCAAATGAACACAGTTTAAATTCCTTTCCGTATTCTGTTCCATTTCGAGTGTGGGTTATTCATTCAACCCGCCAGTAGACGTCCAAGCTTATTCGATAAAGGCACAGACACTTCAGTGTGTTGGCACGAAAACGGTTGATGTGAAGTTTAACACACGAGCGGATGCACACAGTTCTTACACGTTATTTTAAATGCCCCGGTGACTTCGGGTGTTGCGCTGATGTACCGGGTATTAGCTAAGATAGTCGTTTTAAATTACGTCATTAAGCAGTTGCTTATACGCAACCAAAATATTTGTAGCCAGAAATTTTGGGCGACATCTGAGTTGACTTTCTGCATGTCACTAGAAATTGAGATAGATTCTCCACATTAAGTACTAAAATTTTATTAGTTTATAGTAGGTATGATTGGTAGACCAAAACATTAGTCAAATCATATAAATATTTATCACTGCTGTTTCCTTTCGAATTTGACACTTTTACCAACAGTCGCAAGATACCCCAAGTTATGTTTCTCTTCCCTTAACTTGGCATGGCGCATGCAAACTGGGATGGAATTAAGGTGCTAAAATTACCGGGGATGTCCTGATGTTATTAATGTCTAGCAAACAAACATGATTTCCCTGAACTTCAGTGTAAAACACAGGAAATAACCTTGGTACACCACGTCCGTGCTTATCAGTTCTACCATAGTCCGACCCTTTCTGATCCACGGAGCTAACCAACCGCCTACCCAATAACTGCATTCGAAAATGGTTATACTACGTGAAAGCATTTTTATGCTGTTGACTCATGTGTCATCGAATGTAAGCATATATTGCATGCATATCGAACTGAAAAGTGTTGCTTCGCCTGACCTCTCCAAACTGCTAAAGTGGCAAAACTGTTGTCCAACTCACCAAATTGAACAACAATTTGAAGTGACTGTACTCAATCGGCAAATACAAATTGCCTTTTTAACATACAAGAAAGGCATGGAAGCAAGGCATCATTACTCCGATTTGCAAATGTGGTATCCGTTCAGAGCCAGCTAACTAGCGGCCAGCGATTCTCCTTTTGGTGCCCTATAAGCTGATGAAAGCGATCATATCTGAGGCTGTAATGCGCTACTTTGAGAGATATAACATTATAGCCCCGGAACCACACGCATACTGCTAGCAGCTGTCAAGTAATATCCAACTACTACTAGCCCGTAGCAATTGAACCGAGATAGCCGCCAGTGGGAAATGCATTGATGTCATCGACCTAGAATTTCCCAAAATATAAAACCGCATTGAGCACCGCATCTTTCATTAAAATGTGTAGACATACGGAGTTTAAAATCCTGTTTTGGGGTAGATCGGAGACTTCCTCCTACAGCGATGCCTTCAGATTGGAGTTCAAGGTTCATTATCTGATCCAACTGGTTTGGACTGCGGTGTTCTACAAGGATCGGTGTTGGGGCCGCGATTATTCTTTTCTTCATTAACCACCCTGCGGGCGTCATCAATTCCAATTTCCTGCATTTTGCCGATGACATCAAGATATGGTGGGCAACTGAGCGTCAAAAAGATCACCATATGTTACAATGAGACTAAGACTGCGCTTTTCAATTTCCAAAGATAAATGTAATTCTTTTAACACGGTCAAGTGCGAAACCGTGGATGTCCGTCACAAGCCCACGTAGACATATAAACATGGAGACGACAATCGTAAAACAGCCTAACAAGAGTGACACTTATGGGTGGTGATCAAAAACCACCTCGGCTGTTCGGCGCAGTCCTTGAAGGCGTCCAAGTCCGCAAATCAACGTGTTGGTCTGTTACGGAGGGAGTTCGGGTGATACGATCCATCCATCTTTCTACAAATGCTCAATGCTTATGTGATGAACCAAATAGAGTTCACGATTTAGGCTTGGCAACCCTGGTTGAAACACGACCTTGTTGCACTGGAGACCGCAGAGCGACAAGCAACGAACAATGTAAAGCGTTTGTCACATCCGCCAAAAAATAGGCGACTGAAAGCTCCAGGGTGCACATCGTAGGGATATCCCCGACTACGAGGTGACCACATCCTGGCTTTCCAGATTTTGGAAAACCCTGGTCAAACTTGACACCATCTTCTGAAGCTTAGCTGCAACAGATAATTGAGGGGTGAAAAGTTAAAACTTGTCACCCAATACAGTCGGCTGGACCGCCGCCGGAATTTCTTTTGATTTCGAGTTTGTCAACCGTGGAACGCTATTTTGACTTTTATCTTAGACATACATAAGGTACCCAATTTTAAAAATAGGTCACGGCGTTGCTTTACATCATTTACGTTACTTGATCTGATTTATGTTTTTGAATGACGACAAAACGCAGTTAAACATTATGCTCACCAACCCCACGAAATCGTGTTAGACGGATATACCTATGTGTTAACTTGGATAATATGGTGAGTACACAGATGTGGCTTTACTTTTGATTATTTTAATTGACCTACCGTTATTCCGACAATCCATCCTACGTGACTTATCAAGCCTTGGCTTTTTATCCGTATTATAGCATTTTTCCTGGCCCCATTTTACGCGGTTGGATCAATGTGATCTTAGATTTTTCTTATGGCATGCGTTCTATACTCCAAACTCAGTTGAGCGAACCGAAAGTCAAAGTACGGAATGCGTGCCTACAAGATGGTGCACGGACTTCCCTGTAACTTAAGGGTACATATCCCGTTTAAACTAAGTGTGGCATTTGGCACACATGCCTGATGGAAATCGTTCATATTTGTTTGTAACGATTCTGTAGTTTATTCACTCAGAATTCACAAATTGTAGTTAGCAATGCAATTGCGATGCAAATGCAATGCAAATGCGATTTATGTTTTTATATTTGGGCATCCCGTCCAGCAAGGTTGCCTCGGGTTTCGGTAATCATTTTGTTGCTCTTGCGAAGTTTTCCCACCATGGCCAATAAAGTTTGGTTTGGTATAGACTGGTAGATATATTCGGTACTATTTCGCGAGACCATGCATTAGTGCTTTTCGTCTGCAAGCAAAATTGACTGACCGCTGTGATCCGTCAGTAACGTTGTCCATAATAGCTGCGAATTCTACTGATATCTGTTTGTATACGCAGATATACAACTAAGTGTTTGGAATGCCATTTGATGTAAACATTGTGCGATTTGATAGAGAAAATACATAAGTGCTTTAAAATATGAGGTGAATCGGTTGGTGATGAAAGTACACTTATGTTTCCTCGCATGTCATGTTGGGGAATTTGTTAGTGTCCAGTTAGGTACAATATGAATTTGTTCACCTTTTAAAATCTACCATGATACAAAGAGTTGGATTTGTCTGGTAATAGTCACCCTCACCAAGCGTATTGATGAACATGTTAACTGCAAGTTACTAACATTACGCTGATGATGCGACGTTATTGGCATCAGTATTAGCTGCCCTCGTCAAAAGCCTGAAAAACCTACTGGGTGTAAACGTGGAATGAGCTTAATGGGCTCTGGAAACCTCGATTTAGTGGAAGATGAATAAATTCTCTCTGTAAATGTCCAAACGAAGCAGCTACTGCCGCCTTGCTATACACCCAACACTTGATAACCCCTATTTATTGCCGTTTAATTGCCTATTCATCAAGCACACACAATACACATTTCTTCGCGACTAACCATGAATCGCATGGTCGCGTTTGCAAACGGCCAATATAGTCCCATATTCAATTGTCAAGGGAGGGTTTCTTGTGTCCATGCAAATATGATGTTATGGGCAGGGAGAGATGACCAAGAATCCACACAGTCGTCGATGTAATGTTGATGGCGGGGGTAATGTGTTCGCTTGCACGCACTCGAGTGTGCATTAATGAGTTGGGCTTGCTCGAAATGTCTTCGTGCAGATGGTCAGTTTGCTTACTCATTCTAATGGGGAAAAAGATGCTGGGGTTGGTTAGCTTCCACACTCGTTCCCACAGAACATTGTGCTTTAATCTTCGACGTAGGATGTGCCCTCACATCAGTTCTTGCACTGGTGTGTGTGTGTGTGTGAACTCTGTTAGAACGGCCGAAATTAGCATACGCCATAAAATGTTTCTTCAGCAAAAAGGCGATTACCGTTGATAAGCTGTACCCATGCTAGTCATAATTCGACCGTTGCTCAACGAACTGTCCAATTCAAGAGCAACGATAATTGCATCATTCATGCTATTTTGGACAAAAGTAAGCAATTCGGATTCGGCAAACAGTATGCATACTATTGGCGGGAAATTATGTTGCATGAATTACGGCGTATTTAACAGATATTATCAACTATTTCTCATGCGTACCAATGTGAATTGGAATTGCGTCTTCCGGATGACTGAGTCCGTTCCATGGAAAAGTTGCCTGTACCATAAAAATATATGAACTTGTGGATATTAAGTAATTACGCGACATTTATCCTGCGAATTTTGACTAGTGAAATGACTCACGTGGGGCGTATAAATGTTCTTATGTATTCTTTCGCGGGTGTTCAAATATTAATCGATAAACTATTGTTGGACTGCTAAACTGTCACTGTAAATGTGCCTTAACTGCGTGCCGGGTTACAGTAATGCCTAAGATGGTTTGGTGTATCGGTATTTTACATCGGATAACAGAGAAGATAAGTCATGCAGTAGTAACAGGCTCGGAATATGTTGGATTTCAAACGTGCTGTGCCGACCTACCGTAACGTAGCAGTCGTGACATGTTTGTGACATGGTCGATGATCTAACCTTAAAATTAACATCATTTCGTTAACCGGTATTTGCTGGAAATGCTCTGATAACTGCGCGCTGAGAGAAGGGCTGCAGTTTGTTCTGGTATTACATGCAAAATTGAACAGTATTGCTATTAAAATATACAGTGTGCGGTTTCAGTAATCCTTACTCATATATATAGATATATGCGCTAACGTACATAACAGAACAGCTTTCTTATATAGAACCATGACGATTTCATAACTTAGGCGGTCTTGTCTATCCTACGGCACATTTTGATGTTTAGGAAAGGAATTAAGGTATTTAAAATGGATATGGCGCGAAAGTAAATCGCAACAACTACATAAGTTGCAAGTAACAATATCCACTTTCTTCGAGGTAATTACACCGTTAAATTAGATGAAATTCTATATCTTTTCCGAACATTTGAACAAAAGCAACTTGAACCATTGCCGCTAATTTATTACTATCGCATTGAAAATTTATGGTATTTGATAACGTTACTACACTTCAAAATGTGAATAACCTGTCAGCTTAACACATATAAGAAAAACGTGAACGTATTGATTTAAAGACTTTATGATTATTTGCTTATGACATTCATAGACGGCCATGATGGATCCTAGACAGCTTATCTTTAATTTTGATGCTCTTTAAATTTAACTTCTGGCTAGGAGAGTAAAGACATTTTATTGCTCACAAGGGGGAGCATTTAGTTGTCGATGATAGAATTTCTTATTGAGAAACCATAGATAAACTTTTGCGTAATGAAAACATTCCTATATAGCCGTTCTCTAGTCAAACGGAGTGACCCTAACATACATAAAGCATTTTAAAGTATATTGCTTTCCGAATTCAGAGAAAACACTATTAAGTGATTTGGTGGAATGGGCTACTAACGCAAACACATGGCAAATTCCAAAGTCTGGCATCGAAGTCTGTCAGCTAAAGAACCACATTCCGTTACATCTTGAATTTATGGATAGGACAATATTCTATAATTTCCGTTAAGGATATCAACACATTAAACCCGTAAGTATCAATGTGGAATATTCAGTTTCCTAATTGCAGGGATATTTTGAAGAAATGCTTGCCTGAATTGACTACAAGATGGAATCTCATTCGCGGCAGCAATTCGCACTAAGGTATTTCTTGGGCAGATCAATCACTGGAAGTGCAGCTGAAGCAGATGAATATTTAGTGTTGCTCTTTCGAAAACACCACCCAAACAAATTCAAGTTAATTGATTTGGTAGGGATAGTCAAAATTATTCGCAATTGGTAAACAACAAGTGTTGACCTCCTTCATGGCCAAGTTGCAGTTTGTTGCCAGTCACAGTCCACAAAAGGATCCCGTCTTCCAATCCATTCGCACAAGTAAACATAGTTTGTCAAATGCATTAAGCTTGGCTTTCAGCTAGCAAAGACCGGTACGACAATGCGGAACGGTTTCCGTGGTTGCACTTTTTCTAACTTGATAACGGAACCCAAGCAGTCAGAATGCAGAAACCTACATCCAGTTGCAAGCAACAAAGAATTACACTTAAGGCAATGCTTCTCACTTTTAATTCGATTTGCAACGTTTTTGTCCACGGACATCTTCGTGCGTTTTTCGAAGAATTTCATGAGTTCTGTTAGTTTGTTCTTTAAGAATAATAGGAGAACAATCAGAGAATAATCAGTTAACAGAATTGAATGCACTGGAAGTGCTTTGTTCCCAAACGTATTTTTCCTTTGAAACGGCAAAATGGACTACTTTCGCTACGAGATAAAGCTGAACTGCATAACGTAATAAATGCCTGCCTTTTATAAGTAAATCACGAGCACGCCTAGTGAAGGAACATTACTCACGAGTAGCAGGGCTTTAGTTGTATTCTGCTAAGGCTTTCATCCCAGTCGTTCACAAGACACATACCCACAATAGCGCGAAACGCGTCTGGTGCTTTTTCGGACTAGGCTCGTTTATGATGGAAAGTTGTTTCGTGGCATTCGTAAGCGCCGGTATGGTACTGCAGTGGTATTAAAATCTGCTAAACGCCTATTCACAAGATGGATTCCAAGATCGACTAGACTAGTTTTTGCGATGAAGGTCGTAATCTGCTGACGATATATCCGTCATGCTTCCTTAAGCTGAAAGTGAACATACCACATATCTTCAGCGTAATATATGACCAAGCTGATAAAACTTTCTCATTTTCCTCCGCTAGCTGCAACAAATGATGCACAAACACATAGGTGACAAATAATACACAAACCCAGTTTTAAATCCGTGTACATTTCTAATTCGAATTCTAAGATTTTCTGTTCAAAAATTATGCACGCATGTCAACTCAACTGCTTCTCGTTCAGATTGAACAATATTTTATGGCATATAAATCTACCCAATCTCCAAGCAAAAAATGGATAAGGAAAATCCCGGAAAATAGCAAGGGACGATGATACTTTCATTCGCATTAAGTGCAAAATTCTAAACATAACCAGAAGATGATCAGATGAGGTACCTAGGTAACAACGAAACCGTGGATATTGGCGGTCCTTGGCAATGTCAAACCAGTTGACGTATCTTTTCGTTAACCGGTTATTCTTACCTGGATGTCAGTTTATCATCAAAGTAGTAAACAGGAAAACCAAACCCAATTGTCTTATGTTTCCTTTAAACTCTTCATTTATGGTGTTCTTACTCAACCATACCTAACCGAAAGCTTCCAGGTCCATGTGGAATGTCAAGGGAAAAGAAATGGTGAGTTTTCATTCCCCACTCAATCGGTATGTCTTGCTCCATCCTCACACGATTGCGCTTATCTCAAGAACATATGCGCACGGGACAAGTGAGAAAGATTGCAAACGCTGTCGCGTTTGGAGGGTTTCGATATGGCTCACTCACATCGCTGCACTCCACGACCGACGGTTTCGTCTTTGTTTTGACTCATCAAGTGGCTGTTGCATTTTAATCTTGGCGTAGCCTGATATCTTCTGCTAATACCCGGTCAAGCAGAGTTCAAGCATAAAATGTATGCATGGAGCTGGATGCGGAGAACCGATCTGCGTCTAATTTATGCTCTTGAACCGGCATTTACTCGACCCACTCATGTATGCTCGAGTGCCCTCGGGTATCCATAGCAACAGATAAGGGGATGGATACGAGTCTACCAGGTGAAGTCTGATACGACAGTCATCCACAACCTAGGATAGTATATGCAAGACAGTTTTGCAGAACTTTTTCTACTTTGTACAGCCTCATTCACTTATCCCGATTAACAAATTCTGGTTGTATTAAAATATGACCAAGTAAGCCTATTTGCTCAAACACCACTGGTATGTTAACAAGTACAGGGTATATAATAATATACTTCTCTCCCAGTATCTGTAATCTTTACCCGAGCCCTGCTTTAAAGTTACAAAACTGGGTACGGCCAGCATCCGTGGCTTTTTGACACATTCTATCCAAACGTTTGTTACATACAATCCCTAGATGTTATGGACAGGGAACAAAGTTAGTTTCTAAAATCTTCGTAGATAGATGAACTTACATGTTGTTCGCTGAATAATATTCAGCATCTAGACTTAGACGTGTTTTATGAACTTATTTTGCTAGTAATTAAGACGGGAGTCGAAGCATTTTACCACACAACCAAATGTGTATAATCACTTGCCTGGTTTAATCACTGTTATTTATATACATCTGTGACATATTTTAACTCGTCTACCCTAAGTGATCAGATGGGTGTATTTTTCGTGCTTGATGCTTGTAACTGTAGGAACAACGAAATCATAACATCATACTAAAGTGTTATCAGTTGAGAAAATATATTCATTTTGAACGTAGAGTTTAGGATCAGAAATTCTATTATTCATTTTCTTTTCGTTAACAAGTAAGCTTTAGTAATTATAAATTTAACTGTGTGAATATATGCTGTGCAATAAAAGCGTAAATTCAAAGCTCGTAAAAAAGATAAATATATTTTGGTCGGTCGTGTAGTGCATGGTTTTGCCGTACGGAATCTTGTTAGAAAGACGCGCAGACGCTTTGCAGTGCTTACTAATGAGTGAATTGTCTATTAAATTATTTGCTGAGTGGTTTAGCCTGGAAATAATTTTTGCCATGCTTACGAGAATGACGCGTGACTTTCGAAGTTACGCGGTGAAACTAAGTAGACAGCAGCATAGCCGACATTGAGAAAACATGTAGTACTCAAAAATAAAGTTGTGTCTGCTGAACGCATTTATAGCGCGTGAGCTTAGTAGGATACGGTTAGTACTTTAAGTGTAGAAGGTAGTTTGCTGTTGCGCTACCCAACACTTACACAATCAGCCTGAGATGGGGTTGTTCTGGGGGTCTAATAGTTAACGGCTGGTTTCTTGATCACTAGTTGCTAAATCTGTAAGCAACTCTTGGCATATCGGTAAGCAATTCAAAATTAGATTTGAAATACCCGCCGTGCGGTTGGATTGCGACATACAGTCTCTCTTAAGAACTATGTTTACCTTGAGGTGCACCTCGTTCATTCCGATCCCAAGAACCGTAATCGAATCGATGCTGTTGGGAGGAACAACATCGAAACACCTCCAACTGGAATGCGGTCATTGTGATCGGAATTACCGAGGTCCACTTCAAAGAGATTGCGTGTCGCAATAAACCACACGGCGCGTATTGCAAATATAACTTTGAATAATTTAGGACTAATTTTAACAAAACATACGGGCAAATATAAACTTAGCTGCTGGATTTAATAGATGATTCGTGGCAGATAGATGCTGCCAGACAGTACTCATTTATCCAGGAATACATCGGACGACCGTTATTTGTAATTAGGTCTCAGCAGAGTTGAACAGTGGTGGGAAGTTGCCAGATTCTACTGCATCCGGACCTAGAAATTTATTCTTACTAGCCAGTGAGTTATGGAACCGAGTCATGGGCGACTGCGAACACCGTCATGACTGATATCACACGGACATAGAGCGCGGATACTCCTTCCCTATGACAAGAGCTAGGAATTTGCGGTGGATGGGGTTTGCCCAAAAGCTGTGACCACTCGTTTGGTTGTGGCTTACAGCGAAACAGTAAAACTGCAACAAAGCAAATTCAATCAAATCCCGATGAATACGTAGATGCAGAGCCAGTAACAAATAAGCGCACTTAATATCGTCGCTAATCTTTGTTAGAATTGGCACAGTAACTGTAAGTTTCCAATATTGAGTTTGACTCTTATGAATTTTCTGCTCAACTAGCTCCAACCTTCCAGTGATGATGTCACTAAGATTGATGGCGAAACGGCTGCAAACCAATTGATAACATCTGTAAACAAATGAAAAATTGAATCGTTAGAACGGGCTACCGGTATTCAAAAATATTTCGAAGAACCGCGGACACGAGTTATTAGGTCCACTGCTTCATCAGGACGTTACATGGAACCAGTTAATGCTACTCACATAAGGAAAGTAAAGGTTTTCTCATGCTAGTAGAGAAAAGTTCCTCCATCGTAAATGCCAATGAAGCATCCTTAACGTGCATCATTAATAATAGGTAAGAACTTGCTTACGGAAAGTCCTACATCCGAGTAGGTAGCTGCCATATAGAACATCGTTTAATTTTCCAGAATTTCGAGATGTTTCTTGCGTATTAGAAAAGGAATAAAGCACTGTCAGGATATGTGCGGGAACCCGCAACATGATAATGCTTGCTTCTCCCTCGGAAATGTTATATTGCCTCACGAAAATATACACAGTTTTACTTTCTGCATAAGTTAGAGCCCAGCAGATGTAGCGTAGAAACCAAATTCAAATCATGGGCAGGCGCTTGGTTTTAATGAGGACCTAC
Organism: Dicrocoelium dendriticum; assembly: GCA_944474145.2. NCBI lineage: Eukaryota > Metazoa > Platyhelminthes > Trematoda > Plagiorchiida > Dicrocoeliidae > Dicrocoelium > Dicrocoelium dendriticum. The sequence goes on from OX104065.1 coordinate 125,773,095, forward strand.
TTAGATTTAAGAATTTTTCATTATTTGCAGTGTGCAATGAAAGAATTAATAATGATGCAATCCCTTTTTTTGTCGGTAAAATAAAACCCGACACATGAACATGCGCAAACCTTGCAGGAATTGGGATTAAACGTTTTGTCACATTGTACGTTAAGAGCAACTAACTTAGACGTAAACAACAAATATCGCCGTTCTGTTACATGTACGGTTTTAATAAACATACCAACAGGGTGGGCTAATGTTTCGATATATACTTGGCTACATCGATTTTTTCACACAGCTTCCTGGATTGATCTGATGATATAACATATTGCAACGTACTAAAGTTATTCCGCATTAGATAGCGGATTGTGTGAGGACAGTTCACAGAGGAAGCCATGTGCTTTTGAACAAGCAATTAACACATCGCATGCTGAGGAGCATGCGTTTATAAAACTGGTAAAAACACTGTGAGCAGAGGATTTAAGTTTAATTCGTAAAGGACTTTAGTGTCTAGATAAAAATACACATAACAAGAAGCAAAAAGTTCCATTGATAAAGAAGCCTATAATCACCAGACTGAAAAAGCTATCTAATCTACTCTTAAATGCAAGGAATAAAACTTTTAAGCTGCATTCTCATAACTTCCTAACATCTAAGCAGACATTTAACAACGTAGGTCTTAAAGTGCTCTGCGTACGAATAATTGCAGATTGACATTCGTTATGCTCTCGATACTCATTTAGATTATACCCTCGAAACTCCTTCATATTGACATGCCTCAATGTACGTAGAGTTCTGCACATCGGTCAATGGGCTGCAATTTCCAGAAAATTTTGGGAATCACTCGATCGATATATGCTGCTTATTGGAAACCCGCCAGCGAGTCTCGAGCTCTGTGCTCAATCGGCGATCTTCCTAAGGTTCCATTAGCAGCGGTTTCGCGTTGCGCCTATCCGGTAACTATGCGGCTTTGATTGTTGGTATTGCCCTGAGTCCGCGGTTTGAGGCTTCTGTGGTTCACTGGGATCCAATCAGTAGCCGGATATGTGAGGACCGATTTTCTGACTCGATCAATGATTTAAAGTCGCGCCGGACCAACAGATGTCTATTAGTTATCGCTGTCTATGAACGCACAAACTGTAGCCATGACTGGGTAAAATATGACTACAATTGTCGACTGACGCAGCTTCTTTGCGACAGTAGATGGAGGGACACTGTTGTGCCGGCGGGGATCTGAAAGCTTAACTTGGAATATTATGCACAGATGGAGCGCATCTGGGTGGTCAACACCGTGTAGGCACCCGTAATGATAACGGTGAGCGGTTACTTCATTTGCGCGAAGATGCCCGCATACTTCTTGCGAGCACTGATTTTCGACACAGCACCCGCCGGAGGGTGACTTGGTGCCCACCAGCCTCCAACTAGACTTGGACGGAGATCAATCCTATTGATAACAAGTTACTGCTGTAGAGGCTGCATCAAGAACTGTCACTCGATTTGGAGCACATGTGTGGACACCGACAATGCACTTGAATGTGATGACATGCGGATGAGGTTTGGCGGACGCGCACGACGAAGTTATGCTCGCATGGACAACAATCAACTGGCGAAGCCAGCTGTTCAGAACGCCTATAGAAATAAGCTGATATGCTAGTTGCGTAAGCGCTCACTGTATAAAACTGATGGTCACTGGTCACATGTTCATCAGACCTTACTAACAGCCGGCAAATTTTCTTGTGCTAAGTATAATGGCCAATATGGATATTGGGTCTCTTCGTGGTCTTTGGAACATACCGAAGCTTGCTGGCATTCTGCGGCTGGAAGCGAACACAATGAAACTCTTGCAGAGCATCGGGCAAATCTGCATGCTCGTATTAATTGTGACCGCGAATCTTATTAGTCTCATCCTGCTTTAGAAATGGAAATATCCGCTGCCATTTTTAACCATTGTAAGTTATTCGGTCGGATACGGGAAACGGGCAGCAGGAGACCTGGCTGAAAATATAAGTGACGAGAGTGGACAATCTATCCACAACTTGTCAAAATGCTTGGCTCGTTAGGCTGAGCACTTCGAAAGGTAATTTAGTCGGTCAGAGTTGTTAGATTCCTCGCCGGCCACTGATCGTCCCGCTTCACTGTCTCGCTCAGAAGTCGAATTTGAGATAGTAATGTTAAAGTAAAATAAAGCCGCGGGACCAGATGACCTTTTCCCAGCACTCCTAAAATTCGGGGGATCGCCTCTTGTGGATGATTAATCCGAGTTACTAGTAAAACATTGGGAGCAGGAAACTGTCCTAACCGACTGTAGCCGCCCCGTCATAGTTCCAAATTTCAAGGGAGGTTCATGATCGGATTGCAGCAACCGCAGAGGATTAAGTCTGATCTCCATCGCCACCAAACTGCTTGCCTCTGTCATCCTTCACAGACGGACTAGCACTTGTGAAAGCCTTATTCGAGAATAGAAAGCCTGGTTTCGTCTAGGTTGTGGCTGCATTGACCCCATCTTCACTTTGCGTCAGTTGTTGGAGTACCGTCACTTATATTTTCGGCCTACCTCTGTCGTGTACCTCGATATCAAATGTGCATTCGATTCCGTGGATGGACGTGCACTTCGGACTGTCTACCCAGGAAAGGTGTACCTGAGGCATATAAATATTTTCGAGCATTATTCGCGGGTAACTCAGGCAGGGTGAGGGCTTAGGGCAGGCTGTCGTCCCCCTTGAATATCTCCAGCGGTGTGAGAGTGGGATGCCCGCTGTCACCTTTCCTCTTCAACTTCGCCATTAATGAAGTCATGGAAATCGCTTCTACAGGACACGAATTGGAATAGGTTGATCTGCTCCCAGGAGAACGATTTCTTGGCTTAGGATATGCTGATGACATTGCACTCATCGCCATCATCATCATAAATGACGGCTAGAGGTCGGAAACACCTCAGCTACTGTGCCGCAGTGCATAAAGTAAAAGGAAAATAAATAATACAGTTGAATGCCAGCTGAGCTACCAGCAACGGATGGGCACCGTTCCCTAAGCTACCAGCAGGTTAGTAGGCAAAAAAATTGTGGTTCTACTTTTACGAAATGAGATGGTAGATGGAGTGGGAGTCTAATAGAGATAAGAAGGGACAAAGAAACCCACAGCACGGGCGCCACTGAGGTCGGATCCCAGCCATATCAGAAAGTGTATCCAGCCAAACTTATTCATTGTCTTTCGGACCCCAACCAGGGAGCCGTGATGATCCAACGGAGGCCAGGTCCGAAGTGAGGGCCTTCATTCCTCTGGGCCATTTCATCGCTTGGCCAACCCTCTTATTCTTCCATCCACATCCTCGGCGAGCAAACAACCTACGTCGTGGAAGTCGGTAGGCTGGCATGCGCAACATGTTGCCGAGCCATCAGAGCCTGGTGCATGAAATGACGGTGCTGAACAGTTCAGTTCCTTTTTCTGTACCTTAAACAAGGCGCCGAACATGCTCGTTACTCACGCGATGTACCCACCAGATTTGAGCCCAACTGCGAAGACAACGATATTCGAATGTAACTAGCCTCTTATACCCGCCGATCTTAGGGGCCAGGTTTCGCAACCATGTAGTAATGTCGTACGTACCGCTGCGCTGTACACTCTACCCTTTAGGGCAAGATAATTTCGCGCCGCTACCATAGGTGGCGACGGTTAGCAAAAGCACATAGAGCTTTTACTATACGGTACGTGCTCTCCTCTTCGATCCCAAGGGCGCTGATACAACTTCCCAGGTAGTTGAATTTCCGAACGACTTCTAGCAGATCCCACCGAACGGTCAGCGCAAGAGGCGATCAGTGCCAATCTTGGAGGAACAGTTTGTAGTTCGATGATGCAAAGCAAAGCCCGGAGCGGCTGACAGCCAGTTCTACTCTCTCCAGCGCGGCTTTGCAAGTCTGAGAGCTGTCACATATGAGTGCAATGTCGTCTGCATACTCTAAGTCAAAAGTCGTTCTCCTGGGTGTAACTTCACACCTTCCAAGTCATGTCCTGTAAACGCAGTCTCCATGACTTCGTCAATAGCAAAGTTGAAGCGTAAAGGTGACAACAGGCATCCTTGTCTCACACGGCTGGAGATATCCAAGGGAGGTGACAACTTCCGGTAAGGTCTCACTCTGCCCGTACTACGGGCGTATAATGCTCGGATTATATTTACATACTTCTCGGCACATTATTATTGAGTAGACAATTCCAAAGAGCACATCGAGCAACCGAATCGAAGGCACCTTTGATGTCGCGGAACACGAATACCTTGGGCCGACAATATGTGCGATAGTGCTCCAACAAATGACGCAAGGTGAGGATGTGGTCGATGCAGCCACGACCCCGACGAAAACCGGCTTGCTTCTCACGGATCTGACTTTCACGAGCGCCAGTCAGTCTGTGAAGGATTATGGAGGCAATAAATTTGGAGGCAATAAAGAACGGACTGATTCCACTTTGGTTTCCGCATTCCGAGCGCGAGCCGCCTTTGAAGATGGGAACAATAACGGAGCGGCTCCAGTCGGTTGGGACAGTTTCCTGCTCCCAAGGTTTTAATAGCAATTCATGTAAATCATCAATAAGGGCAGAGCCTCCGAATTTGAAGAGGGCTGCAGGAAGGTCATCCGGTCCCGCTGCTTCGTTCAACTTCAACGGTCCGATCTCACGTTCGAATTCTGAGCGAGAGGTGGATCCAAAGGAAAACCTCACGGAGGAGGGCGATAAACGGACGGCGAATAATCAAACAATTCTAGCCGATTAATTGCTTTTCAAATTGCTCAGCCCAAAGCTCCAAACATTATGAAAAATTGTGGATAGGTTGTCCATTCTCCTCACGTATATATTCGCTAACACCAGGTCTGCTGCTGCCCGTTTCCCGTATCAGACCGAATAAGTTAAGATGACTGCCAAGAGTAGCGGCCACTTCCATCCCTGATGCACAACGAGACCACCACGTTTCGCGGTCTCTCTTCAGGCTAGCACCAAGACTTGTGCGGATCCCTTTGCGAGTTTCATTGCGTTCGCTACCAGCCGGAATATGCCGGCGAGCATCGACAAGTTCCAGAGACTGCGAAGTGACCCAATGACCTTGTTGGCTTTTAGACTTTAAACATGAGGATTTGAATGTTGTTAGTAGGGTCTGGTGAACATGTGATCAGTAACCATCAATTTATCCAGTGAGCGCTTAGTCAACTCGCATATCAGCGTACTTCGATAGGCGTTCAGAACAGCTGGCTTCGCAAATTGGTTGTTTTCCATGCGGTCATAACCTCGTTGTACGCGTCCGACGAAGCTCATCCGCAGGTCAGCACATACAAGTGCATGGTCGGTGTCTACACATGTGTCTCAAATCGAGCGACAGTTCTTAATGCAGCCTCTCCTGCAGTAAATGATATCAATATGATCGATCTTCGTCCAAGGCTGGTTCGAGGCTGGTGGGAGCCAAGTCACCCCCGCCTGGTGTTGTGTCGGAAGTTAGCGCTCGCAAGAATTATGCGGGCATCTTCACGCAAATGAAGTAACTGCTCACCGTTATCATTACGGGAGCCTACACTGTGCTGACCTACCAGACGCGTTTCATTAGTGGATAATTTTCCAACTTGTGTGTTCAGATCCCCCGCCAGCACAACAGTGTCCGTCCTTTTTCTGTGGCAATAAGCTGGATCAGTAGTTTGTAAAAGTCGTGCTTAACTGAATGGTCGACACAGTTTGTGGTTGCATAGGCAGCGATAACTAATGGACATCTGTTGGTCCAGCGCGACTTCGAAGCATTGACGAGTCAGCCAATCGGACCGCACACATCCTGCTACTGATTTTAATCCAATCTACCCGATGGCTTCAGCCCGGGGACTCAGGGCGTTGGCAATTCCAGCTTGTCCGGTGCTCGAAGCTGCATCGTCACCGGATACGCGCAATGTGGGAACTCTGCTTGCGTCGCTTGAAGGGATCGCATATTGAGCACAGAGCTCGAGACTCGCTGACAGGTTTCCGATAAGCAGCATATATCGATCGAGATAGTCTCTAATGTTCGTGGAAATGCACCTGTTGACCCGCCTGTAGCAAGGTACGTACATTGAGGCATGCCAGTATGATGGAGGTTTGAACGCTTCAAATGGAAGCCGATGAACTGGAATAGACCGCATGTTTGGATATGGGCTTGTGGACAGGAGAGGAGTGACGCTTCGCGTTAGCGTGTTAGTTGAAATTAGAAGATAAACGCCTAGCAAAGCATGTTGGCGGAGGGTAAATCATCAGGGGTTGAATACGGGAGGATAAAATTGAATTCGGAACGGGATGGTTAGAGTGAAACTGCATAAGAAGGGGAATAATAAGACAGGAACGCTTTAGCATTTGCATCAAACCCCTATCAACCCTGCTCGATGCAGCAGCTAAGGCACCGTTGTTTACCCTCTGCGGTGGCTAGAGTACCAAGAAACTGTTTGAAGAGAACTTCATTGTATTGCGTTGGCAGGATACTGCAAGTTTGTCCAGGCCTAGACAGGAGAACGATTAGTGTTCTCAACCAAATACTTTGGTTCAAAAACCTTACCGCCAGACAGGGGGTTTGGAGTTCGGCTACAAGGAGTCCGTTTGAAGGAATAAGGTGCCATCTTGATTTCAACCCCAAACTTGTCGACCAGGATGCTGAGTTTTTCTTCATTTAACCATTGACCAATCTGGTACGAGTGACTCTGAAGGTGCAAATCACCATCCAGCATAGCTCAATGGATCGCTGAGGCATAAAGCCATAGCACCAAGATAAGGTCCAGCATCATTGCGATGGATGATATTGCCCTAATCTGTGACAGCTCAAAACGTGCTAAGAAGCACTTAACAGATCAACAACGGTTGCCAGTTACTTCGGGCTTTGCTTCGCAACCTGGAACTGCAAAGCGTTCCTCCAAGATTGACCTGGGCCGCCTCCTACGCTGACCCTTGTTGAGGACCAGCTAGAATTTGTTCCAAAATTCAACCACCTGGGAAGTTGTATCAGCGCCCGTGTGATTAAAGATGAGATCAAGAACCGTATAGCAATGCTCGAAGCGCTTTCGCTAACCATCGCTACTTTTGGCTCCGGCACGACATCACTCTCGCTCTGAAGGACAGAGTGTGCAATGCAGCGGTACGTTTGACCCTAATGTACTGTTGGTATACCTGGCCCCTTAGATCAACGGACCAAAAGAGGCTAGTTACTTTCGACCAACGGTGCATTCGCAGTTTAGCACACAACTGGTGGGAGCGCCGAGTCAACCACGAGCGAGGTCGACGCCTTGTTTACAGCAAAGAAAAAGGAAATGAAATGCTCAGCACCGTTATTTCGCGCACTAGGCTCGGACGGCTGGGCAACATTTTACCGTATGTCAGCCCACCGACACCCTAGGTATGCGTTATTTGCGCTCCGAGTGTGTGGATGGAAGAAGAGGAGGAGTGACCAAGCGAAGACTTGGTCGAGAGGAATGAAGTCCCTTACTTCTGAGCTGGCCTCGGTTGGAGCGTCTCGGATCCCTGAGGTGTTTCCCAAATCCAGCGAACATGTATAAAGAGGATGAATATGACATTCCTAAATATGAGATTAGAATAGTAACCACCATTATCAAAAGTAATTCTCCAAGCTGTAAAAAGGCCTACGTACAAGAAGTAGGCTAAAAAACCAGAAAAATTTAAATCGTAGACAGCCTGAGAAGAGGATGCAACGTATTGGTTCTCCATGCAATCATTGGGCTGAAAAGAAAAATCCAAAAGTTCTTGAGACAGCGTAGACAAACGAAACATACAAGACATTTGTAACGAAAGTGCTCTTGGTGGTCTCAAGGACATATAGACCGTCGGTATGTTTACTCCGATTATTCGGTTAATACTGGAAAACAGACACTCGGGTGTGAGGTAGAGCGCACTAATTTGCCAACTGTCCAACTGTATATGTTGGTCTGTCGATAACTGTCGCACCAGGGCAAATATGCGTAGAACGATTATATTTATGCCTATGTACATGTGTACTTGCCAGCGTCGTCCTTCATGATAAGGCTGAACCAGGTGTGTAAGCTTGAGGTGAAGTCTGCCTACGGCACCCCGCAGGGCAAAAGCACCGATCGATGGAAACGGTGTGTCAGGCTGGTTAGAACAGGGACAGACGTGTAAAATCTAAAGAGCAATGCCTCATTACAGGGCTGCTGTGGTAGAATTTTCGTAGAGCTTGGACGGTCATCACAGGCCTGAGCAAGGAGTGTGCAATAGGTGCTTAGTTTTATCCCAGCCAATGACAAATTAGTAATTGGCAACACACTTGTAAACTGAAAGTTACCTTTCAACTTCCTACCTGAGCAAAATAGGCAGCCCTTACAATCAGCCCTGCGAATAGGAAATGTGAAGTTTTGAAAAATGTTGCCTAAACACTACTCGCTGCCGCATATCCTACTCTCCCCTCGCATTATTGATCGCCGTCGAAGGAAACAAGTGTGGTTAAGCAGCCCAATTTGTTTTAGGCAGGGCAATGAGTGTTAATTCCAACACATTCATTGATGAGTGAATATTCCTTTAGCACGGAACTAGAAAGCTTCATTTCCGGACAATATCTAATCCTCGCCGATATCGAGAATCACGTATTGCACAAAGCACCAATCTCATTGGCTCAAAAATACGAATGACGAATCGTGGGACGAAAGCACACGCGTGTGGGTTTCTCAAGCATACTTTGCACCACAAGTGCGTTCTCGTTGTGATAACATTTATGCTATATTATTTTGCGATCTCTGAAAAGCATATGCAGATAGATGAATATGTGACCCTTTCACCGTCTGTAGTACTGTTATAAATTTTTAAGCCATATTTTCCACTGGATGGGTGTACTTTAATAGCTTGAAGGCAGCTAATTATTTTTCTAATCGAAGTACTCCTCTGAAATGCTTAGTAATTTTTAAGCAGTAAATATTGGAATATGTTGCATTAAAACGGGATTTTTCGACTTCATTATTTCATTAGCACAGTGCAATCTATTTGGGTGAGTGATTTCGTCGAATGTCTCCTCAATCGTCACATACAACAAAATTGCTACTTAGTTTGATCAGCACGTAAACGTTGGTTAGTGAACAAACTGCAATAAAGCATTTTATAGTTTCGATTGTGATGCAAATTTTACTGGTGTTTGTTTGATTTTATATTGATTTGCATTCAAATTTAACATACTGCAAATAACCGGAACGTGGATTAGTCCGAATAACACTCCTTTTCAATTTGTTATAATATATTAAAGTTGTTCGCAGTAAATATAGGTCAGATAGTCTTTCACACGACCATTTGAGTTCTCAGGAGACGTTAGTAATGTCCAACACTAATTTACCTCAAAATCCAAACGTATGACCAGGTTTATAGATACCATATAGCCTGCTAAAATGCATGGATAAGCTCTCCCTTCACTGGTATCTAAGTTACGATCATCACAGTAGAGAGGCTGTCCGGAGATGCCTGCTTTCAAATAAAGGCAGCTATGTCCCATATGGAAGTAGAAAATGCTTAATAAAATGTTGTGCTACTGTCATAATTAAAAGATTTCTCTTTTCATTATAATGACACTTGCTGTTCCGTCTGCATGTTCGTTTTCTGTTGAACTTATGAAGCTCGGGAAAATCCTGTCTTCTCTAAAGTGCGTGGTAGTGATGTATGATTTACAAGTCACAAAACCTCCGCGCCTAGGCAAGGAAAAGCATTGGAAAAATATTTAGTTTTCTTTACACAATGTCAATACATGAGTTTCATATTACTATTGCTAGAAACAGTCTAGATTATTATTCATTTTAGAGAAGAGTATAGGGGAATTGAATAGTATAGGTAGAAATTCGTCACATCTAGACTCACTCAGACAGCCGCAACACGCCCGGAAAAGCACTGTACGTGCGTTTCATCCTTTCTGGAATCATCAGCAGTGCGCATTCCATCGGACCCCTGGTAGGGCACGAACCCGCAACTTGACTGTTGCCAGTCCGTGGTTGAGATCACTGAGCTACGTTGCAACGGTACAAAGGAGCAGCATCATTACCATAGCAAATGTACAGAAAGAATTTACAGAGCACCTTTTATTTGATTATTCGTAATTGGACGACGTGGCGATGTGACAGGCTGAAGTTGGATCCGCTCTGTCTAAAGCACATGAATCATAACCAAGTCATATTTTCCCATCTTTTGCATTCAAAATATATGTGCAATATTTTAATGACAAAAATCGACCATGCGTCTAAAAATGAAGTAACCCTGTGGTTGTATGCATCTCCTGGGCCAGAAATCTGCGAAAATTTTCCATATAAGACAGAATCCAAAATACTTGCCTGCACTCTTTGAACATGAGTTCCACAAAGACAATCAATGGATGTTAATGAAACGTTTCGATTGTGCCATGTCAACAAAACAAGCATACGAGCACGGTACAGGTTTCATAGGAAAAAATGCATGTTTCGGTACATTACATTCTGCTGTGAGTTAGCGGTATTCTTCTAAGGTACATGATAGACTGGTTACATGCCCACAAATATAGATGTATCGAGGAAGAGTAGCTTAAAAATATTATTTTCATAACGTCGTATTCAAGCCACTAGTAATCTCTTCGACAAAAATTGTTCTACAAACTAGTAAACCGCGCTTGAAACGGTGGATTTAAATGATGTGGGGATACCTGGTTGACGTTCCCCTCTAGGCGAATCAACTGAACTGGATTTACAGAATATCTGAACAAAGGCATAGAGAAACATTTTCACAACTGTGTCGGAACTTAAAACAATGCAATACAGTACGTCAAAAGAAAGACATTTCCGTACGTATCATCATCTGATGTCTGCACAACTCGAGGCCACCAGCCTGACTTGCAAGCTTGGATCTAGCAGCGGATAATGTGGCGGAACTATTACTTTAGATATTTTTGCTTGAAACAGAGCCTAGGCTAGCGCAAAGGTGTATAGCATTTACTAGAAATGAAACAGGATAATAGCGGTCGATTTATTAAAGCTGTCTGCCATAAACTAGAACATAAGCAATAGTTTCATCCTTAAAATTATTTGTTTCTCTGTAATCGTTGTCTTCTCTCCCTAGTTCTGCTTTATAAGGAAAACGTTTGCTGATTTCTGGTCCTGGAATTGCATACAACCACAACGCTACTTCATTTTTAGACGGTTGATCGCAATTTTGTCATTAAAATATTGGACATATATTTTGGATGCAAAATATGGGAAAATATGACTTGGTTATGATGCAGGTGTTGTAGCCAAAACGGATCCTACTTCAGCCTGTCACATCGCCACATCGTCCAATTTTGAATAATCAACTACAAGATGCTCTGTAAATTCTTTCTGTACATTTACTATAGTAATGATCCTGCGTCTTTGTAACATTGCAAACAAAAGAAAAATAATCGAAACCGTGTCTAGCAGTAGTATTATGAAAATCATGTATTTACTTTATGTAATGAAAACTAAATATTTTTCCAATGCTTTTCCTTGCCCAGGCGGGTAAGTTTAGTGTCTTGAAAATCATACACCACTAACATGCACGTTGGAGTAGACAGGATTTTCCCGAGCTTCACAGGTTCAACCGGTAAAGAATATGCAAACGGAACAGTCAGGGCCTTTATAATGAAAAGAGAAGTCTATTAATTATGATAGTAGCACAACAATTTATCAAGCATTGACTTCCATATGGAACATAGCTTCCTTTATTTGAAAGCATGCATCTCGGGACAGCCTCCCTACCGTGACAATCGTAACTTAGATGCCAGTGAAGGGTGAGCTTCTCCATGCATTTTAGCAGGTTATATGGTATCTACAATGCTGGTCTTAAATTTGGATCCTGAGGTAAATCAGTGGTGGACAATACTAACGTCTCCTGAGAACACAAAGTGTCGTGTGAGCGAATATTTGACCCACATTTACTGCGAACAACTTAAATATATTAACACAAATTGCTAGGGAGTATTATTAGGACTAATACACGTTCCGGTTATTCGCAGGATTTTAACATTTGAATGCAAATCAATATAAAGTTAAACAAACACTGAGAGAATGGTGCATCATAATCATAACTATAAAATGCCCTGTTACAGATTGTTCACTAATCACGTGCTGATCATTCAGAGTAGTATTTTTGTTGTTTATGACGAATAAGAAGACATTCGACGAAGTCGCTCACACAAATATAGTGCATTGTGATAATTAAAAAATGGAGTCATGAAATCCCGCTTTAGTGCATCATATTCAAATATTTGGAGCTTGCAAACTTACTAAGCACTTCAGACGTGTCCTTTAAGTAGAAAAATAATTAGCCGCGTTCAAGCTATCCAAGTACACGGAATAGTACATATGTTATCATCAAAAAAACAAAGCTTGTGCCCTTAAGTTATTGGTAAATATACTCGCTTCGTATCCAATAACTACGTAAGAAATCGGCAAACAGGAATCCAACTTAACTTTTGTACTTTACATTTTTAATACCCAGAAGGAAAATACGCTCAATTCATCTTATAACGATTTGAATAAGCATTACAAGCGTATGTCTATAACACCTATACAGAAATACGTGGGTCAGATATATGAATTTACAAAAACGAAGAATATTGGTTCCCTTACTTATGATGATACGTGCGGAAAGTCATTGGAATTTATTTGGATCTTTAAATGAAAAGTTTTCCGAGTGATGATAATAAGCATTTAATACATATATCAGTGCTTATTGCATTGACTATTATAACTAAACTAAAATTTGTATGGGAGCTGTAGATGATTGTGCCACTAAATTGATGTACATCCAGTTATCATCACCGTTAAATCCATTTCGAATAGTGCAGCGATAGCAAATTTATTTGCCAAAATAAGTTGACAAACATAATTCCCTCATCAGTTATTTTTGGCAAAGAGATATACAATAAAACTTTCGGTGCATCTAATCTTTGTCATTGTCGCTGGAGGAAAGCTGCGGATAGAAATCAAATATCCTTGCCCAGCCAACCGATCAATAACTTCATGCGTAATCCAGCGAAAGTAAAGATGCCACCACGAACATCAAGGCGACAAACATATTATAAGTATGAATAATACACGGCATCTAGGAGGAGGCTCCAAATACGGAAGAACAGAAAACAAAATAAAAAAGCAAAGATAGACGCAGGCTTCGTAGAATATTTTGAGACAACCATGGAAATTACGATGCAATCCATCTTAACAAACGAACGCATGCACTGTTTGTGCAGCGCAGTACATGCAGCAAAACAATAATAAATTGCTGTATTGCATATCCAAGCAACGCTAAAATATTTGCAAATGTAATGTATACCCGGTACAAAAGTCTGGTCCGACTACTCGGTTAATGCTGGACACAGGGCCACTCCCTCAAGTGTGAGGTGGAGCGCACTAATTTGCCAACTGTCCAACGGTATATGATGGTCTGTCTCAACCTGTCGCACCAGGGCAAATATGCGTAGAACGATCATATACAAGCATGTGTACAAGTATACTTGCCAGCGTCGTCCTACATGAAAACGCTGAACCAGGTGTGGAAGCTTGAGGTGAAGTCTGCATAGGGCACCCCACAGGGAAAAAGCACCGATCGAAAGAAACGGTGTGTCGGGCTGGTTAGAACAAGGACATACGTCTAAAATCGAAAGAGCATTGCCTCATTACTGGGCTACTGAGGTAGATTTGGCGTAGCGCTTGGAGAGGCATAACTGGCCTGAGCAAGAGGTGTGCAATAGGTGCTTAGTGTTATCCCAGCTAATGACAAGTGATATATTGGCAACGCTCCTGTAGACTGGAAGTTACCTTTCAATTTCCTACTGAGCAAAATAGGCAGCCCTTGAAAGCAGCCTTGCAAATACGAAATGTGACGTTTTGAGAAATGCCGCCTAAAGACAACACGCTGCCGTATATCCTACCCTCCCGTCGCAGCATTGGTCGCCGTTGCAGGAAAAACGCGTGATTAAGCAGCCCAATTTGTTTTAGGCAGGGCAATGAGCGTTTAATCCAACATATTCATTGATGAGGGAATATTCTTTAAGCACGGAACCTAAAAGCTTCATTTCCAACATCTAATCCCCACTGATATTGAGAATCACATATTGCGCAAAGCGCCAAGCTCATTGGCTCGAAAATATGAATGACTAATCGTGGGACGAAAGCACACGCATGTGGGTTCTCAAGCATACTCTGTACTATAAGCCCGTTATCGCTGTGATAACATTTCTGATCTCCGAATAACATATGCAGATAAATGAATATGCCACCCTTTCACCGTCTGTAGCACTATGGAAACTTTTAGACCAGCTTACCCTCTCACTTTTGTTATCCTTTTATTGAAAACCATCTTCCCTCGCCACATTCTGTGAGCTGGTGAACGGGATACAAATAAAAAATTTACATGCTTCCGCACCTCAGTCATCCTTTTCACGTAGGACGACACTGGCAAGTACACAAGTACACATGCATACATATGATCGTTCTACACATATTTCCCTGGTGCGAATGTTTAAGACATACCAACATATACTGTTAGACAGTAGGCAAATTAGTGTGCTCTACCTCACACCCGAAGGAGTGACCGTTTGTCCAGCATCACCAGAGTGGACTGACCGGATGTTTGGGGTGGACTAAATTTCTTTGACAACACTATGATCAGTGGCGGTAAAAATAACCTGGAAGTTATTTATGTCTACGCGGTCTCAGGAACTTTTGAATTTTTTCTTTTCAGCGCGATAATTGCATGGAGAACCAATACATTGCATCGTCATCACAGGGTGCCAAGGCCACAAATAAGCAATCTGTTCTTAATTTAGTGCTCAGGAACAAAGAGCTCATGGTTGGGAAACCAAGGCTGGAGAACGGTCTGGATCGTGCGCCGGCTTAACCATATGTTACGACTTCTTGTTTTCTGCAGAGGATGCACAAGAATAAAGTACCTTGTTCCGAACAATCAACCGCTGGGACATAATCTCCTAACTTGTGGTAGATGCCAGCTGGGCCTTTACGAACGATATTCCATTACCTCTTCTTTGTTGGCATTTCCTGACAAGTTTCCTGATCTTATTAACTTTGGATTGGTCAAAATGCCTCTATTTACTGTAAGGTTACAATCATTCATCGAAGCAGAACCCGAAAACACATAACTGTAAGAGACGTCGCGTGGCATGTGTAAGAACGAACCCTAGGCTTGAAGCTCGAGTAACGATGTTGTGCATCGTTATCAGAGTACCACACTTGAAAGCGAGGACAAATTAGTACACCAGCAGAGTCTAGTGAAAAAGTTTCGTGTTAACAAATACCTTTTGAGCAAACATGTGAACAGCCTCCTTAATGTCAAAAGTGGTGTACGTCACCAATTTCAACAGATGGATTTGCTCAAATCGCCGAGGATGCAGCCAATGTTCTGCGGCTAAATCCGCCATTTTTTACAACGTGCGCCAAGCAGTTTTAAGATACTAGTCCCATTCTCCTAGATGCTAATATTTACATAGGTCAGGTTAAGTTCCGCGACTTTTTTGAGGAAGCTGCTACGTTGCTCACATAGAGTTCCCTTAGAGATGACAACATTCTCCCGAAAACACTGTAAGTAGCAGCTACGAGGATAGCTATGCAATTAACAAGCGTTTTCCAAAGACGCATGGGCGAACAGCAGGTACCTAACATGTGGATGTAAGGCATCATTACTCCGATATTCAAAGTATTAACCGTTCAGAGCCAGCCAACTGTCGCCTAGTAATTCTCCCCCGGGGCTCTTTAAGTAGATAAATGCTATCATAGCTAAAGCTGTAATGGGATACTTTGAGAGGTATAACATGGTAGCACCGGAGCAACCTGGATTCCGTCAGCATCTCATATGTACTACCAACCTACTACTTGCCCGTGGTAGTTGGACCGTGATAGCTGACTGCGGGACCCGCATTAGTGTCACATTCCTGGAAGTTGCTTAAGCATGCGACGGAATATGTTAAAGCATCCTTCTCCAAAAGCTGCAAACATTCAGTTGTTTATCCTCTCCTTGGATGCATAGGAAACTACATTTTTCATCAGCGTCTTCAAGTTCCATTCCAAGTTTCATTTTCTGGTCCAATCGACTTGGACTGCGTTGTTCCACTAGGGTCGGTGTTGGGGCCGCGGTTATGATTATTCTTTATTAAGGACCTTGCGGATGTCATAAATTCAAATTTTCTGCATTTGCCGTTAACATAAAGATATGGTGGGCTACCGACTGTCACAACAATAACGATATACTGCAAGGGGATTAAGACTGCGCTTCTGAATGGTGGAAGGTAAACCTTCTTCTGTTATACGCGGACAAATGCGAAAACTTGCATTTTATCCACAAACCCACGTACGCATATATAATTAGAGAGTACATTCTGAAAACCGCCTCACATGAGCGAGACTTTAGTGTGGTGATCCAGAACGAACTCGGCTGTTCGGAGCAGTTCTTAAAATCATAAAATTCAGCAAAGTACAATGTTGCTATGTTAAGGAAGGCGTTCTCGATGTCTTATCCTCCATGTGGAGTACGCGATCCAAACTTGGCAACCCTGGTTAAAACTTGATCTAATTGCACTTTAGACCGAACAGCGAAGGAAAACAAACAACGAGAATAGGTTGTCACAACTACAATATCCTAGCCGTCTGAAAGCCCTGGGAGTGCACAGTAGGTCTATGGCGGTCACAAAATGGAAAAGCAATATGGCCTAACAAATTTTCAAAATACCACAGATGGTGAAAGGGTGGCATATTCATTTATCTACATATGTTATTCGGAGATCAGAAATGTTATCACAGCGATAAAGGGCTTATAGTACAGAGTATGCTTGAGAACCCACATGCGTGTGCTTTCGTCCCACGATTAGTCATTCATATTTTCGAGCCAAGGAGCTTGGCGCTTTGCGCAATATGTGATTCTCAATATCAGTGGGGATTAGATGTTGGAAATGAAGCTTTTAGGTTCCGTGCTTAAAGAATATTCCCTCATCAATGAATATGTTGGATTAAACGCTCATTGCCCTGCCTAAAACAAATTGGGCTGCTTAATCACGCGTTTTTCCTGCAACGGCGACCAATGCTGCGACGGGAGGGTAGGATATACGGCAGCGTGTTGTCTTTAGGCGGCATTTCTCAAAACGTCACATTTCGTATTTGCAAGGCTGCTTTCAAGGGCTGCCTATTTTGCTCAGTAGGAAATTGAAAGGTAACTTCCAGTCTACAGGAGCGTTGCCAATATATCACTTGTCATTAGCTGGGATAACACTAAGCACCTATTGCACACCTCTTGCTCAGGCCAGTTATGCCTCTCCAAGCGCTACGCCAAATCTACCTCAGTAGCCCAGTAATGAGGCAATGCTCTTTCGATTTTAGACGTATGTCCTTGTTCTAACCAGCCCGACACACCGTTTCTTTCGATCGGTGCTTTTTCCCTGTGGGGTGCCCTATGCAGACTTCACCTCAAGCTTCCACACCTGGTTCAGCGTTTTCATGTAGGACGACGCTGGCAAGTATACTTGTACACATGCTTGTATATGATCGTTCTACGCATATTTGCCCTGGTGCGACAGGTTGAGACAGACCATCATATACCGTTGGACAGTTGGCAAATTAGTGCGCTCTACCTCACACTCGAGGGAGTGACCCTGTTTCCGTGCATTAAGCGAATTATCGGAGTAAACATAAGGACGGTCTGTATGTCCTTGAGACGACCACGAGCAATTTGGTTTAAAATAGCATGTATTTTTCTTTTGTTTACCCGGTCTCAGTAAATTTTGGAATTTTTTCTTTGCATCCGGTTGATTGCTTGGAGAACCAATACGTTACATCCTCTACTCAATCTCTACTGTTTTAAAGTTTTGTGTTTGTTAGCCTACTTCTTTACGTAGGCCGTTTAAAGCTTGGGGGATTACTCTTGTTAATCGTGGTTACTATTCTAATCTTATATTTGGGAATTTCATATTTATTCTTATTATACACGTTAGCTGGATTTAAGAAGCACCTCAGTTAATGTACCGCAGTACATAGAAGAATATAGCAGAAAATATTAACAGATGCAATCTTGCTGAGCTACCGGTAACTGATAGGCATTGTTCCGGTATGCTACTTGTTGGCTGCTACGCATCAAATTATTACTATTCAGAATTATATTAGGCCAAACAATGAGGTCGTTGTTTAAGGGGGAGTCTAAGAACTATGTTGTGGGACAAAGCTATTCACGGCACGAAAGCCACTGAGGTCTGCTCTTAGCTATATCATTAGCTGTATTTAGCGAAACGTGTTGATTATTGTTCGGACCACAAACAGGGAGCCGAAACGCCCCAATTGAGGCCAGCTCCGAAGTGAGGGCCTTCATTCTTCTCCACCAAGCTTTCGCTTTGTCATCCCTCCTCTTCTTCCATCCACACAGTAGGAGCGCAAGTAACGCATGCCTAAGGAGTCGGTGGGCTGATATGCGTAACATGTTGTCCAGCCATCCGAGCCTAGTGCGCGAAGTAACGGTGCTGAGCGTTTAATTTCTTTTTTCCTTGCTGTAAACAAGGCGTCGACTTCGCTCGTTCTTGACTCCGTTTTCCCACCAATTGTGTGCTTAATTGCGAAAACACCGTTTGTCGAAAGTACCTAGCCTCTTTTGGTCCGTTGATCTAAGTGACCAGTTATACCAACTGTACATTAGGGTCTAACGTACTGCTGCATTGCACACTCTATCCTTCAGAGCGAGAGTGAAGTCGCACCGGGGCCAAAAGTAGCGATGGTTAGCGAAAGCGCTTCGAGCATTGCTATACGGTTCTTGACCTCATCTTCAATCACACGGGTGCTAATACAACTTCCCAGGTAGTTGAATGCTTGAACAAATTCTAGCTGGTCCTTACCAAGGGTCAGCGTAGGAGGCGGTCCATGTCAATCTTGGAGGAACGCTTTGCAATTCGAGGGTGCGAAGCAAAGCACGAATTGACGAGCAACCGGTGTTGATCTGTTCAGTGCTGCTAAGCACTTTTTGAGCTGTCACAGATTAGGGCAATATCATCCATCGAAATGAGGCTGGCTCTTATCGTGTTGCGATGGCTTTTTTCCTCAGCGATCCAATGAGCTATGCTGGATGGGGATGTACACCTTCAGATTCACACATAACAGCTTGCTCAATAGTTAGAGAACAGACATACTCAGCCTCCTGGTCTTCATGGTTGGGGGCTGGAATGAAGATGGCACCTTATTCCTTCAAACGGACTCCTTGTAGCCCAACGCCAAACCCGCTGTCTTGCGGTAAGATTTTTGAACCAAAGGATTTGGTTGAGAACACTAATCGTTCTCCTGTGTAGGCATGGACAAACTTGCAGTATCGTGCCCACGAAATACAATGTTCTATTCAAACAGTTTCTTGATGCTCTACCCACCGCAGAGGGTAAACAACGGTGCTTTAGCTGTTGCATCGAGTAGGTTTGATAGGGGTTAGATGCAATTGCTAAAGAATTTCTGTCTTATTATTTACTTTCTTATGCAGTTTCACTCTAACCGTCCCGTTCCAAATTCAATTTTATCCCCTGTATGCAACCCCTAATAACTGACCCTCCGCCAACATGCTTTGCTAGGCGCTTATCTTCCAAAATAAAAATAACACGCTAACGCGGAGCGTCACCCCTCTCCTGTCCACAAGCCCATGTCCAAGCATGCGGTCCATTCCAGTTCATCGGCATCCATTTGGAGCGCTCAAATCTCCATCAGATTCGCATGCTTCATTTTATGTACATTGCTGCCGATCGGTTAACGAATATTGGAGACCCTCTCGATGGATTTATGCTGCTTATCGGTGACCCGCCAGCGAGTCCCGAACTCTGTGCTCATTTTGCGATCCAATTCAAGCGACGCAAGCATCGGTTCCACATCGCGCATATCCGGAGACGATGATGCTTCCAGCACCGGCCAAGCTGGAGTTGCCATTGCCCAGTCACCGGGCTGAAGCTACTCTGGTAGATTGGATTCCAGTCAGTAGCAGGATGTGTGCGGTCCCATTGGCTGGCTCGTCAATGCTTCAAAGTCGCGCGGGACCAACAGATGTCTATTAGTTATCGCTGCCTATGCTACCATAAACTGTGGCGACGATACGGTTAAGCACGACTTCTACCGCCTACTGACCCTGCATCTTTGCCACAGAAGAAGGGCAGACACTGTTGTGCTGGCGGGGATATGAACACACAAGTTAGAGTATTATCCACTGATGAACCGCATCGGGGCGGTTAGTACAGTGTAGGCTCCCATAATGATAACGGTGAGCGGTTATTTATTTGCGTGAAGATGCCCCAAAATTCTTGCGAGCACTAACTTCCGACACAGCGCCTGCCGGGTGGTGACTTAGCGCCCACCAGCCTCGAACCAGCCTTGGACGAAGATCGATCATATTGCTACAAGTTACTGCTGGAGTGGCTACATCAAGAACTGTCGCTTGATTTGGAACACATGTGTATACACCGATCATGCACTTGTATGTGCTGACCTGCGGAAGAGCTTCGGCGGACGCCCGCGACGACGCTGTGAGCGCAATAACACCAGCCAACTGACAAAGCCAGCTGTTCTGAATGCCTATCGAAGTCCGCTCATGTGCGAGTTGAGTAAACGTTCATTGAATAAAATTGATGAACACTAATCACATGTTCACCAGACCCTACTAACAACATTCAAATCCTCATGTGGTATGTATAAAAGCCAACATGGATATTGGGTCTCTTCGCGGTCTCTGGAAATTATTGAGTCTCGCCGGCATATTCCGGCCGGAAGCGATCACAATGAAACTCTCAAAGGGATCCGCGCAAGACTCGGTGTTAGCCTGAAGAGAGACCGCGAAACTTGGTGGTCACGTTGTGCGTCAGGGATGGAAGTGGCCGCTGCCCATAGCAGCCATCGTAACTTATTCGGTCTGATACGGGAAACGGGCAGCAGCAGACCTGGTGTTGGCGAATGTACGCGTGAGGAGAATGAACAACCTATCCACAATTTGTCAAAACGTTTGGAACTTTGGACTGAGCAACTTGAAAAGCAATTTAATCGGCGAGAATTGTTTGATTCTTCGCCGTCCGGTTATCGCCCTTCTCCGTGGGCTGTCGCTTTGGGTCCACCCTCTCGCTCAGAAGTCGAAAGTGGATCGGACTGCTGAAGTTGAACAAAACAGCGGAACCAGATGATCTTCCTCCAGCCCTCGTCAAATTCGGAAGCTCTGCTCTTGTTGATGCTTTGCATGCATTACTAGTAAAACTGTGGGAGCAGGAAACTGCCCTAACCGACTGGATTCGCTCCGTTCTTGTTCCAATCTTCAAAGGTGGCTCGCATTAGCAATGCGGAAACCAAAGTGGAATCAGTCTGTACTTTATTGCCTTCAAATTACTCGCCTCCATAATCCTTCACAGACTGACTGGCGCTCGTGAAAGTCAGATCCGTGAGGAGCAAGCCGGTTTTGGTCGGGGTCGTGGCTGCATCGACCACATCTTCACCTTGCGTCAGTTGTTGGAGCATTGGCACACATATTGTAGGCCCAATGTAGTCGTGTTCCGTGACATCAAAGGTGCCTTCGATTTGGTTGATCGACGTGCTCTTTGGAATTGTCTACTCAATAATAATGTGCCTGAGAATTATGTAAATATAATCCGAGCATTTTATGCCCCTAGCACGGGATAAGTGAAACCTTATGGTAAGCCGTCACCACCCTTGGATATCTCCAGCGGTGTGAGATAATGATGCCCGCTGTCACCTTTACTCTTCAACTTGGCTATTGACGAAGTCATGGAGACTGCATTTACAAGACGTGACTTGAAATGTATGAAGGTAGATCCAGGAGAAGGACTTTTGACTTGGAATATGCAGACGACATTGCCATCATCTGTGACAGCTCTCAGAACTGCCAAGCCGCGCTGAAGAGAGTATAACTGGCTGTCAACCACTTTGAGCTTTGCTTTGCAATATCGAAATGCAAATTGTTCCTCCAAGATTGGCAGGGATCGCCTCCTGCTCTGACCCTTGTTGGGGATCTGCTAGAAGTCGTTCAGAAATTCAACTACCTGGGAAGTTGTATCAGAGCCCTTGGGATCGAAGACGAGAGCACTTACCTTATAGTAACATCTCTAGGTACTTTTGCCAACCGTTGCCACCCATGGCGCGAGGCGCGAAATTATCTTGCTCCAAAGGGTAGAGTGTACAACGCAGCGGTACTTTCGACCTTACTACATGGTTGCGATGCCGGGCTCTTAAGATCGGAGGATATAAGAGGCTAGCCACATTCGAATATCGTTGTCTTCGCAGTTTGGCTCACATCTGTTTGGAACACCGCGTAAGTACCGGCTCGGCTGCTACACCGGCTCGGCTGTAACTTATGCAGGAAGTAAAACTGTGTATATTTTCGTGAGGCAATATAACATTTCTGAAGGAGAATCAAGCTATTTCATGTTGCAGGTTCCCGCACCTATCCTGCTTGTGCTTCTGATTATCTGAATAGAAATATTCTGGTTTTATCCCTTTCTATTACCCCAGAAACATCGCGAAATTCTAGAAAATTTAACGGTGTTCTATATGGCTGCTACCTACTGGAATGTAGGACATTCCGTAAGCAAGTTCTTACCTATTATTAATGACGTACGTTAAGGATGCTCTATTGGCATTTACGATGGAGGAACGTTTTCCTGCTGGCATGAGAAAACGTTTACATACCTTATGTAAGTAGCATTATCTGGTTCCATGTAACGTACTGAAGAAGCAGTGGACCTAATATCGCATGCCTGCGGTTCTTCAAAAATATTTGAATACCGGTAGTCCAGCCTAACCATTCAATTTCTCACTTGTTTACCGATGTTATCAATTGGTTTGCAGCCGTTTCGCCATCAATCTTAGTGACATCATCAGTGAAGAGTTGTAGGCAGTTGAGCAGAAAATTTATTAGAGTCAAACTCAATATCAGCAATTTAAAGTTTGCCAATTATAACAAAGATTAGCAACGATATTAAGTGCGCATATTTTGTTACTGGCTCTGCATCTACGTATTCATCGGGATTTGATTGAATTTGCTTTAATGCAGTTTTAATTTTTTCGCTGTAAGCCACAACCAATAGACTGGTCACAGCTTTTGGGCAAACCCCATCCACTGCAAATTCCTATATCTTATCATAGGGAAGAAGTATCCGCGCTCTATGTCCATATGATATCAGTCATGACGGTGTTCACTGTCGCCCATGACTCGGTTCCATAACTCGCTGGTTAGTAGAATAAATTTCTAGTTCCGGATGCAGTAGAATCTGGCAACTTTCCATTACTGTTCAACTCTGCTGAGACCTAATTAGATGTAACGGTCGTCCTATGTATTCCTGGATAAATGAGGACTGTCCGACAGCGTCTATCTGCCACGAATCATCTATAAAATCCAGCAGCAATATTCATGTTACCTTCATCCCTAAGTTTATATTTGCCCGCATGCTTTGTTAAAATTACTCATAAAGTATTCAAAGTTTAATTTGTAATACGCGCCGCGTGGTTTGATTGCGACACGCAATCTCTTTAATGTGGATCTTTTTCATTCTGATCACAATGACCGCATTCCAGTTGGAGGTGTTTCGATGTTGTTTCTCCCAACAGCATCGATTCGAATACGGTCCTTGGGATCGGATTGAACGGGGTGCACCTCAAAATAGAGTTCTCGACGGAGACTGCATGTCGCAATAGAATCATATGGCGGGTATTTCAAATCTAACTTTGAATTGCTTACCGCTGTGCCAAGAGTTGCTTACAGATTTAGCAACTAGTGATCAAGAAATCAGCCGTTAACCATTAGGCCCCCAGAACGACCCCAGTTCAGGCTGAGGGTGTTAGTGTTGGGTGGCGCCACAGCAAACTACCTTCTACCCTTAAAGTACTAACCGTATCATACTAAGCTTACGCGACATAACTGCGTTCAGCAGACACAAGTTTATTTTTGTTTACTACATGTTTTCTCAACGTAGGCTATGCTGCTGTCTACTTAGTTTCACTGCGTAGCTTCGAAAGTCACAGGTCATTCTCGTAAGCATGGCAAAAATTATTTCCAGGTTAAACCGCTCAGTAAATAATGTACTAAACAATTTACTTAATAGTAAGCACTGCAAAGCGTCTGCGCGTCTTTCCAACAAGATTCCGTACTACCAAACCATGCACTACACGACCGTCCATAGTATATTTATCTTTTTTACGAGCTTTGAATTTATGCTTTTTTAGCACAGCATATAGTCACACAGTTAAATTTATAATTACCAAAGCTTATTTGTTAACGAAAAGGAAATGAATAGTCGAATGTCTGGTCCTACACTTCACGATCAAAATGAATATATTTTCTCAACTGATAACACTTTATTATGGTGTTATGGTTTCGTTGTTCCTACAGTTAAAAGCATCAAGTACGGACAACACACCCATCTGATCCCTTAGGCTAGACGAGTTAAAATATGTCACAGATGTATATAAATAACAGTGATTAAACAAGGCAAGTGATTTTACAAATTCAGCTGCATAGTAAAATACTTCGCCTCCTGTCTTAAGTAATATAAAAATAAGTTCACAAAACACGTCTAAGCCCGGATGCTGAATATCATTCAGCGAACAACATGTAAGTTCATCTATCTACGACGTTTTTAGAAACGAACTTTTTCCCTGTCCATAACATCTAGGGATTGTATGTAACAAACGTTTGAATAGAATGTGTCAAAAAGCTACCGATGCTAGCCGTTCCCGGTTTTGTAACTTTAAAGCAGGGCTCGGGTAAAGATTACAGATACTGGGAGAGAAGTATATTATTATATACCCTGTACTTGTTAACAAACCAGTGGTGCTTGAGCAAATAGGCTTACTTGGTCATATTTTAATGCAAACAGAATTTGTTAATCGGGAAAAGTGAATGCGGCTGTATAAAGTAGCGAAAGTTTTGCAAAACTGTCTTGCCTATACTATCCTAGATTAATGATGACTCTAGTATCAGACTTCACCTGGTAGACTCGTATCCATTCCCTTACCTGTTGCTATGGATACCCGAGGGCACTCGAGCATACATGAGTGGGTCGAGTAAATCCCCGTTCAAGAGCATAAATTAGACGCAGATCGGTTCTCCACATCCAGCTTCATGCATACATTTTATGCTTGAACTCTGCTTGACCGAGTATTGACAGAAGATATCAGGCTACCAAAAGATTAAAATGCGACATCTACTTGATGAGTCTAAACAAAGACGAAACCGTCGGTCTTGGAGTGCAGGGATGGGAGAGAGCCATACCGAAGCTCTCCAAAACGCGACAGTGTTTGCAATCTTTTTCACTTGTCCCGTATGCACATGTACTTGAGATAAGCGCAGTCGTGTGAGGATGGAGCAAAACATACCGATTGTGTGGAGAATGATCATTTGCCATTTTTCTCACTTGACATTTCACATGGACCTGGAAGCTTTCGGTTAGGTAGGGTCGAGTAAGAACAAAATGAATGAAGAGTTTAAAAGGCATATAGGCAAATTGGGTTTGGTTTTCCTGCTTAATACTTGGATGATAAAATGACATCCAGGTAAGAATAATCGGTTAACGAAAAGATACGTTACCCGGATGAACACTGCCAAGGACCGCCAATATCCACGGTTTCATTGTCGTTTACCACTTGCGACGAATTTCAACTATCCCTACCAAATCACTTAACTTGAATTTGTTTGTGTGGTGTTTTCGAAAGAGCTAACACTAAATATTCATCTGCCTCAGCTGCAGTCCCAATGATCCAATTGCCCAAGAAATACCTTAGTGCGAATTTCTGCCGCGAATGAGATTCCATCTTGTGGTCCATTCAGACGAGAAGTACTTCAAAATATCCGTGCAATAAGGCAACTGAATATTTCACATTGATACGTACGGGTTTAATGTGTTGGTATCCTTAACGAAAGTAATAGAATATTGTCCTACCCATAAATTCAAGAAATAACGGAATGTGGCTGTTTAGCTGACAGACTTCGATGTCAAACTTTGGAATTCGGTATGAGTTTACGTTAGCAGCCCATTCCACCAAATCATATAATAGATTCTTCCCTGAATTCGGAAAGCAATATACTTTAAAATGTTTTATGAAAGTTAGGGTAACTCCCTCTTACTAGATCACGGCTATTTAGGAATATGTTCACTATGCATAAGTTTATCAATGCTTTCTCACTAAGAAGTTCTATCATCGACAACTTAAATGCTCCCCCTTGTGAGCAATAAAATGTATTTACTCTCCTAGTCAGAAGTTAACTTTAAAGAGCATCCAAATTTAAGGTAAGCTTTCTAGGATCCATCATGGTTGTCTATGAATGTCATAAGCAAATAATCATAAATTCTTTAAATCCTTTAGTTCACGTTTTCCTTATATGTGTTAAGCTGACAGGTTATTTACATTTTGAAGTGTTGTAACGTTATCAAATAGGATAAATTTTCAATGCGATAGTTAGAAATTAGCGGCAATGGTTCAAGTTGCTTTTATTCAAATGTTCGAAAAAGATACAGAATTTCATCTTATTCAACGGTGTAATTACCTCGAAGAAAGTGGATATAGTTAGTTGCAACTTATGTAGTCGTTGCTATTCAATTTCGCGCCATAGCCATTTTAAATACCTTAATTATTTTACTAAGCATCAAAATGTGCCGTAGCTTAGACAAGACGGCCTTAGTTATGAAATCGTCATGGTTCTATATAAGAAATCTGTTCTGTTATGTACGTTAGCTAATATATATCTATATATATGAGTAAGGATTACTGAAACCGCACATTGTATATTTTATTAGAAATACCGTTCAATTTTGCATGTAATACCCAAACAAAATGCAGCTCTTCTCTCAGCACGCTGTTATCCGAACATTTCCAGCAAATGCCGATTAACGAAACGATGTAAATGTTAAGTTTAGATCATCGACAATGTCACAAACATATCACGACTGCTCCTTTACGGTAGGTCGACACAGCACGTTTGAAATCCGACATATTCCGAGCCTGTTTGTACTGCATGACTTATCTTCTCTGTTGTCCGAGGTAAAATACCGATACACAAAACCATATTAGGCATTACTGTAACCCGGCAAGCAGTTAAGGCACATTTACAGTGACATGTTAGCAGTCCAACAATAGTTTATCGATTTATATTTGTACACCCGCGAAAGAATACATGGGAACATTTATACACACCACCTGTGTCATTTCACTAGTCACAAGTCGCAGGATAAATGTCGCGTAATTACTTAATATCCATAAGTTCATATATCTTTATGGTACAGGCAACATTTCCGTGGAACGAACTCATTCGAAAGACACAACTGCAATTCGCATTGGTACGCATGAGAAATATTTGATAATATCTGTTAAATACGCCGTAGTTCATGTAACATAATTTCCCGCCAGTAGTATGCATAATGTTTTCCGAATTCGAATGGCTTACTTTTGTTCTAAACAGCTTGAATGATGTAATTATCGTTGCTCTTGAATTGGACAGTTCGTTGAGCAACGGTCGAATTATGATTAGCATGGGTACAGCTTATCAACGGTAATCGCCATTTTGCTGAAGAAACATTTTACCGCGTATGCTACTTTCGGCCGTTCAAACAGAGTTCACACACACACAACAGTGCAAGAACTGATGTGAGGGCACATCCTACGTCGAAGATTAAAGCACAATGATCTGTGGGAACGGGTGTGGCAGCTATCCAACCCCAGCGTCTTTTTCCCAATTAGAATGAGTAAGCAAACTGATTATCTGCACGAAGACATTTCGAGCAAGCCCAACTCATTAATGCACACTCGAGTGAGTGCAAGCGAACACATTACCCCTGCCGTCAACATTACATCGACGACTGTGTGGACTCTTGGTCATCTCTCCCTGCCCATAACATCATTTTTGCATGGACACAAGAAACCCTCCCTTGACAATTGAATATGGGACTATATTGGCCGTTTACCAACGCGACTATTCGATTCATGGTTAGTCGCGAAGAAATGTGTATTGTGTGTGCTTGATGAATAGGCAATTAAACGGCAATAAATAGGGGTTATCAAGTGTTGGGTCTATAGCAAGGCGGCAGGAGCTGCTTCGTTTGGACATTTACAGATAGAATTTATTCATCTTCCACTAAACCGAGGTTTCCAGAGCCCATTTAGCTCATTCCACATTTACACCCAGTAAGTTTTTCAGGCTTTTGACGAGGGCAGCTAATATTGGTGCCAATAACGTCGCATCATCAGCGTAATGTTAGTAACTTGCAGTTAACAGGTTCATCAACACGCTTGGTGAGAATGACTATTACCGGACATATCCAACTCTTTTTATCATGGTTGTTCTTAGAAGGTGAACAAATTCATACTGTACCTAACTGGAGACTAAAAAATTCCACAACATGACATGCGAGGAAACATAAGTGTATTTTCATCACCAACCGAATCACCTCATATTTTAAAGCATCTATGTATTTTCTCTCTCAAATCTCACGATGTTTACATCAAATGGCATTCCAAACATTTATTTGTATACTTGCATATACAAACAGATATCAGTGGAATTCGTAGCCATTATGGGCAACTTTACTGACGGATCACAGCGGTCAGTCAATTTTGTTGGCAGAAGAAAAGAAATAATGTATGGTCTCGCGAAATAGCACCGAATATGTCTACCAGTCTATATTAAACCAAACGATATTGGCCATGGTGGGAAAGCTTCGCAGGAGCAACAAAATGATTACCGAAACCCGAGGCAACTTTGCTGGACTGGATGCCCAAATGTAAAACATAAACCGCATATGAATTGCATTTGCATTTGCATTTCAATTGCATTGCTAACGGCAATTTGTGAATTCTGAATGAATAAACTACAGAATCATAACAAATAAACATGAACGATTTCCATCAGGCATGTGTGCCAAATGCCACACTTAGTTTGAACGGGATATGTACCCTTAAGTTACAGGGAAGTCCGTGCACCATCATGTAGGCACAAATTTCGTACTTTGATTCTCAGTTCGCTCAACTGAGTTTGCAGCATAAAGCGCATGTCATAAGAAAAATTCTCAGAAGATCACATTGATCCAACCGCGTAAAATGGAGTCATGGAAAAAGTCTATAATACGGATAAAGAGCCAAAGCTTGATAAATCACGTAGCATGGATTGTGAGAATAACGGTAGGTCAATTAAAATAATCAAACTTCAAGCCACATCTGAATACTCACTATATTATCCATGTTAACACTTAGGTATATCCGTCTAACCCGATTTCGTTGGGTTAGTGAGCACAATGTTTAAATGCGTTTTGTCCTCATTCAAAAACATAAGTCAGATCAACTAACGTTAATGATCGCCGTGTCCTATTTTTAAAATTGGGTACCTTCCGTATGTCTAAGATAAAAGTCAAAATAGCGTTCCAAGGTTGACAAACTCGATGGCAAAAGAAATTCCGGCAGCTCTCTAGCCGACTGTATTGGATGACATGCTTTGACTTTTTCACCCCTCAATTCTGTGTTGCAACTAAGCTTCCGAAGATAGCGGTAAGTTTTGTTAGGCTTTTCCAAACTCTGGTACTGCAGGATGTGGTCGCCTCGTAGTCGAGGATATCCTACGATGAGCACTCATTGGGCTTTCAGTCGCCTATTTTTGGTGCATGTGACAAACGCATTACAAAGTTCGTTGCCTGCCGCTGTGCGGTCCCCAGTGCAACAATTCGTGTTTTAACCAGGGTTGCCAAGCCTGAATCGTGAACTCTATATGGTTCATCACATAAGCATTGAGCATTTGTAGAAAGATGGAGGGATCATATCTCCCGAACGCTATCCGTAAAAGACCAAAATGTTGATTTGCGGACTTGGACGCCTTCAATGACTGCGCCGAACAGCCGAGGTGGTCTTTGATCACCACCCATGTCACTCTTGTCAGGCTGTTTTACGATTGTCTTCTCCATGTTTATATGTCTACGTGGACTTGTGACGGACATCCACGGTTTCGCACTTGACGGTGTAAAAGTATTACATTTCTTTGAACATTGAAAAGCGCAATCTTATTCTCATTGTAACATATGGCAATATTTTGACACTCAGTTGCTCACCATATCGTGTTGTCATCGGCAAAATGCAGGAAATTGGAATTGATGATGCCCGCAGGGTGCTTAATGAAGAAGAAGAATAACCGCGGCCCCAACACCGATCTTTGTAGAACACCGCAGTCCAAATCAGTTGGATCAGAAATTGAACCTTGAACTTGAATCTGAAGGCACCGCTGAAGGAGGAAGTTTCCGATCTTCCCAAGGACAGGGTTTTGAACCCCGTATGCCTGCACCTTTTGAAGAAAGATGCGGTGATCAACGCGGTTGTATATTTTAGGAAATTCTAGGTGGATGACATCAATGCATTTCCCATTGTCGGCAGTCTCGGTCCAACGGCTACGGGCAAGTAGTAGTTTGATATTACATGACAGCTGTTGACAGAATACGTGTGGTTCTGGGGCTTTGATGTTAGATCTCTCAAAGTAGCGCATTACAGCCTCAGATATGATCACTTTCATAAGCTTATAAAGCACCAAAGGGAGAATCACTGGCCGATAGTTGGCTGGCTCAGAACGGATACAACATTTGCAAATCGGAGTAATGACGCCTTGCTTCCATGCCCTGCCTGTATGTTAAAAATGCTGGTAGCACGTCGGAAAATTATAGCGTGTTGTAGCTTTAGAACGTTTGCTGCATGTTCGGCATTTGGTGCAAACCATTCTATTGAACTTAATGGGCAACAATACGCTTTAATTTTCGGAGGCTTTTCACATGTTTGTACAAAATATTTTGATAGCACAACACGTTTTCTCCAGACTCTGCTGTTGCACTTATTTATCTTCGCCTTCAAATGTGGTTAAATGATAACGATGCACAACATAGTTGCTCCAGGTTCAAGCTTAGGGTCGTTCTATACACGTGCCACGCGGCGTCTCTTAGTGTTATATGTTTTCGGGTTCTGCTTCCATGAATCATTGTGCTCTTGCGGAACGAAGGGACTTGTTGACAGATACAAATTTAATCAGGTCTATGAACTTGTCAGTACAATCCAACAAAGACATGGTAATGGAGCAATCGTTCGTATACTCTAAGCTGGAGTCTCCCACGAGTTATGCCAGTATGTTTTAGTGGGTGATAGTCCGATACACGGTGGTATGTTCTTGTGGATACTCTGCATAACACATGAAGTCATAACTTTCGGTTAGGTGGTAGCTCCGATCCGGACTGCTCTCCAGCCTTGGTTTCTTAACCATGAGCACTTCTTTCCTGAGCACTAAATTAAGCACAGCTGGTTTATTTGTGGCTCTGAATGGGTTGTGTTAACTGACATGAATGAAATGTGGAATGTTTGCACTATACTCTTGCAGGACAACCTTAAACTGCATTTTGGGGAGTGCTGGAACTTCCAAAACATGGATATTATAATCGCTAGTGATGAGAACATGAATGTATTTGTCCTCGTATGACCATTCCCAAAGATTATGCCAGGCGGGAATCGATCTCCGGTTTGGATATTAGGGGACGATGTACAACGGCCTAAAATGCAAGTTCGTTGCGGCTCTGTCGCAGTCTGCACCACAGTTAGTGTATGATCAGCGTTTCCGGTTTGGCCACCGGTTCGCACTGCACGTCGTTGCGGTATTATAACACTACCCCTCCCCGACCTCGTTAGGTTCATGATTTTGACATCGGTAATTTCTGAGTACAACTACGTCTGCGTAATGAATGTAACGTCCCTGTCATATGACGCTTGACGTAGCCGCAGTTTGGCAGTTATGTTCAGGAGACCTTATTCATTGGAGTACATGCAGGAAAGTTTCATCAGGCGAAGTGAATTATCTTCATATCGGCATTTTATAGCGATCATGGCTAAACTACATACAGAGACGAATCATTTTGCTGTTCAGCAATGAATGATTACCGTGGTCAATGGTCAATATGTTCGTGGGTACACTGTAGTTTGTTGCAGTCAGGGTCAAGGGAAAAGAAATTGCCGGTCCGCGTATAGTTACATGGGTGGTTAGCAGTCTTAACTGAACAGTTGCAAGGAACTTGGACATTGACAGAATTTGGCTTTAGTACTTCGGAATTTTGTGGAGGATGGGTCGAAATTTCATTCCGGTTTGGGATCCATCCACTGATGCTTATCAAGCTGGCCGGAGTAAGACTGGACGCCTGGCACTAGACGGCCCTACTCCGTCTATTCAGTTCAGTAAATACTGCTAACCACCCATGTAACTATACGCGGACCGGCAATTTCTTTCCCCTACTTCACCCTGACTGTATCAAACTACAGTTTACCCACGAACATACTGACCATTGACCGCTGTAATCATTCATGTGTGAACTGCAAATTGATACGTCTCTGTATGTATTTTAACCATGATCGCTATAAAATGCCAATGTTAAGATAATTCACTTCACCTGATGCAGCTTTTGTGTCAAAATCGAAAGGCTGTTTATCACCATAAATACATTAACCGGTTGTCTACCAAGTTTTCTGAAATGATGACTTCCCGATCGGTTCCAAATATGTTCCAAAATATTGAGTACATGCAGGAAAGTTCTTTTTGTTTTGGGATGTGAATCGTTGGATTCGTGTTTTGGATACGATGTTGTGCCGACCGGTGAAAGTTCGGCAAATAATTGTTTTTTGGGTAGAGGGATGACGAAATCGTCTATGTCCGATTCACGGATCCTAACATTAGCTTTTTGCTTCTCACTTTGTATGAAATATATGGCGTATATTTGTCAGTTCCGTTAACTAGTTGATTGAAGTTACCCGATCTCTTGTTCTCAAGTGACCAGATTAATTAGCTATTCACGTGTGTTTGCTTAGCAGATGCTGCTTTGATCCGAAGCTGCTGCGGCCTGCATACCATCCCTCCATTACCATTGCTGACATTTGTTAAGATTAAAGGGCCAGTTTCACTATCATCGGGCCACATCCCTTGTAATTTGATGATCGCCATAGCTTTGGAATTTATTGTGCTATGAGATTTTCCCAGGTGAGTGTCTTTCGAATGTACTGCCATTTTCCTGGTCGTGAGTGGTGGCTTCGCGCCCATTATGAATTCCAGTTTCGGGAACACCATGCACAAGGATGGTCCGGCTACGGATTCCTACAAGTTTTCGTCCAAGTAATCTTTCGCCTCTCTGAGCTCGCTCCACAGAACCTTCGGGAACATGCGGATGCAAAAATAACCCGATCCGGTGGCGATCTGTCAATAACTTTGCAGAAGTCAGCAAAACTCGAAAGAGCCTTGGTTAAACGCAGTGTTGTGCTTTTGGGTGACGTTTAACGCGTTGCAAATTTACGGGGTTTGGTACCACATCTAAATGTCACATATGGAGTTCAATTGTTTCAATAAACGACTTCTTTACCTTTTAAGTAATAAAACGTCGATTCTCGAACGTTTGTGTAGTTTACAACTGGTATACTACGTATAACTTTGGTTAAGATCAAGCGCCCATCTGGCCTGCATACTTTGGATGGCGACTGTCTATGTACGGCTACGTTTGCTCCATTTACTATGGTTTCAGATGGGTGGCGAAAGATCTAGTTTGACGGTCACCTTCGGCTACAACCACGTTCCAACCACCACCGGTGTCGAAACCCTTATGAATTTTCGGAATTTTTGAAGGGGGGACGAGGCTATGACCGTAGGCATTGCAATCGGACTGGCAGTGTTTGTATCAGATATATTTGGGCAACCGCTGGTCTTGTCATTTTATGCCACGGTTGATGAATTTTAGCGCGCCATCTGGGCTTCCTTTTCAGTTTGAATGTGGTGCTGGATGGGAAACACCTAGATTTACTCTGTGCCACGCTTTCTACACATTAATCGCTTTTGGTGCTCTTCATTGGTTTAAACATTACCAGTAGTCTTTCGTACTATTGCGATATGTACAATATTTTCCGGTGGAATGACTATACTTCCTGAACAGAACCACAGTGAATCTGGTTTATTATTGTGTATCTACAACTGGTTCAGTGTGAACGTGGAACATTTGCAATGGAACTTGCCTTGAAAACGATTACATTGAATACCAATCCGTACATTTTTATGGCATAAAGGGAGACCACAAACTAATGTCGGTATGGATGCGGTAACATGAGTATTGTTTGGTCGCCACGAACCATTGCTGGACCCATGATAACCTCAGAGAGGCCTGAGCGCTTATGGTTTCCTGCCAGTCGCGTGTGCCCTGAATTGTCCGCATGTTCATATTTGTCAGGTTTTGTGCGTCTGACCCACGCGGGACAGGTTTAAGCGGCTAGGTCGTTCACGCGGCAAACAAAGCGATACGGAAACAACGTGTACAACGGCTACTTTGATGAACGGTCCATAGCTGTAGTTGCTGACTCGTTAGATGAAACATGTAGTTGGCTTTCTTTTGAGACCACAAATATTTCTGTGTTGTATGTGATTCGGAAAATTACTTGCTAGTGTTTTTGAGAGAATGGCGCAAAAACCACAATGTGCAGATAAGAAACGATCCACAAAAGCTAGATCCGAAAGACGCACTGAACTAGTTATCGCAGATGAATCTGGGTCTAATGAGTGTGAACACACGTTGGTGTGACAAAATGCAACTGCGAACGGCGGCAAAACCTCATGTTCAAAGATGAACGCTGGTACATTCAAGCTCGTTCAAGATCGTTTCTTTATATGTGACCGTACTGTGGGGTCATTAAAATAGATTGGACAGAGCGATATTTGTAAAAAAATATCCGCATTTGTTTCTGTTAACACTAGTTTGGTAAATGTGGTGTAACCACAGGAGTTCCCTTGCTTATGCACACACAAACTCACAGAAATTAGGACTGATTCGATGCATACACAATTGGTACTTGCTGATTCAGTGCAGTGACTTTAAATCGTTATTCGATTTGGCGAGTTGGACAACAGGATTGTCACTTTGGCATTTTGGAGAGTTTAGGCAAAGTAAAACTGTTCAGTTCGATATGCATATCTACAGTCGATGACACTTGTGTAAATCGCGTAAACAAGCTTTCATGTAGTATAGATATGTTCGAATGCAGTTGTTGGGTAGGCGGTTGGTTAGCTCCGTGCATCAGACAGGGTCGGACAATTTTAAAACTGAAAGCGCTGACGTGGTGTACCAAGGTTATTTTCTATGTTTTACACTGATGTTCAAGGAAATCATGATTGTTTGCTCGACATTAATAACATCAGGACATGCACGGTTATCTTAGCACCTTAATTCCATCCTAGTTTGCATGTGGCATGCCGAGGTGACATGCAGAAAGTCAACTCAAATGTCGCCCAAAATTTCTGGCTACAAATATTTTTGTTGCGTATAGTCAAATTGCTTAATGACTTACTTTAAAACAATTATCTAAGCTAAGACCTGGTACATCAGCGCAACACCCGAGGTCACCGGGGCATTTAAAATAACGTGTAAGAACTGTGTGCGTCCGCTCGCGTGTTAAATTTCACATCAACCGTTCTCGTGCGAACACACTGAAGTGTCTGTGCCTTCATCGATTAAGCTTGGACGCCTACTGCCGGGTTGAATGAATATCTCACAGGTGAATTGGAACAGAATACTGGGAAAGTAATTGAACCTGTGTTCATTTGGCGGATGCTTGTATCCTGCTGTCGTTGCCCATCACCTACCCTGGTAGGTGTAGAAGTCGTTTCTGTTAAGATCGTGTCTTTAAGAAGGAAACACTGCAGTATTCATTGCTTCGGATTTTGTTTTAGCTAACAAAAATTGTTTTACTAGTGGTATAATTTAAAATTTTGGAGCCTGGATTTGCTACCAAAGCATGATTGATAGCATCATACACACTAACTCACCACAAGCTTTCATCAGCTTTTGCAAAATATGAATACCTTATGTAGTGAGTGTTAAGGTAAGTGGTAAGTTGCTTCGGGAAAAAACAATGGGCAAATGTGACGTTATGCTTTAGGATGGCACTAGTATCATGGTATCCCGCCGAAATGACTGCGGTTAGACAGAACATCCATGTTTACTTCTGTTTCAGCGGCGAATTTACCAAGAGAAGTAGCAATTGTCACAGCTAATCCTAGCGTTTTGACTACAAATTGCAAAAGCTAACCATTTCCAGCGGCTTGCAGCCACTGAATTGATTCGATTCACGAGCGCCGCTTTCATTATATTTCGCATAAATTCCATGGGCCTACAACGTCAATCACATGTGTTTCCGCGGACAACGATCAGTAAAACGTACTGATAGACAATTGAACGATAATTGTATCGACATATACTGCCTGGCAACCTTTAAGAAGCTTTTGGTATGTGTACGTGTCTTTTTGCAGCTGTGCTGCAAATATTCAAAGTTTTCCATGGCTCATACTGTGGTAGAATGCTATAAAATGCATTACACTTTCCTTCCATACCGTATGGATGTGCAGGTAATCCTTCGAAATTAAAGATAGATAGATAAGTACAATCTGTAAATTGCGCTTTAAAACGCTATACAACACTCCCAGTGTTCATGTCAGCATTGAAAACCGTAGAATCTTATGAAGCAAATCCAGACAGTCAATTCTAAGGCCTCGCGACAGACAAGCTGAAGGGCTTAGCCTAAAGCTCACTAGTCTAGTCCGGTATCCTTGGGCTTAATGGGTGGCATCTATTCCACTAGACGACCTGAAAACGGCCAGCCTGAAGACCTGTGTGTATACGCAGCAGACAATGACTGAAGTTGCTAGTCTTAACAAACAATGGAAAACAGAAGTCGGTGACCAGATTGTCACTCCTGGTAGGTTAACCTGGTGTCTTTTATTATACAGTGGCGCAAGGCAAAAAGTGGAAATAAACCACGACTTGTATGGTCAAGACGTGCGGTTCAAAAAGCTGTCCAGAATGCGAAAATAAGGCCAAATTTTGGTGGAATGTGCGTGAACATATATGTCATCAAGAACAATAGGAGACTTTTCAATCTGCTATCAACGATTCAAAGAGCCTTGGTATAGATTTCAGGTTATCAAAGTGCGGTTGACTTAAGCGCATCAATATTTCATGTAACCGCTTCCAACATATTTTAGTTAGGGTGTGCTTATGCCTTACATTGCTATTGTGCTCCGACTTCCAAATGGGATCAGTAAAGAACATATCGCCTTTCGTAATAACAAGTGATCACATTCTAAGAGTTTTGTTTTACGAGCAGATGTTGTATGAAAATCGCAATAAGGCATTACAGTTAAAATAATCGTATCCCGCATATTTCCGTTTGTACGTTATTTGAACACATCTCAGAATCTTAGCCAATTAAAATTCTCGCCAGGTGAGTCAGATATTTTGAACGTCGTCGGCGGTTACTATCGGGACAACTAGCAGACACTCGTTATCAACCAGGAATTTAATTCCATTCTATTAGACATCGCTTCAATCGACTTTGGACACAAATGTTACCTTTCGCACGAAGGAAACATTATTGAGTATCTCGGGCAGATTCTTTAGCCATCACAACAAATATTTTCCAGTCATTCACAAAGTTAACAAACTGATTAGCCAATTTAGTTGCTATACTGATGCATAATGTCTGTTCTGTCGTTGATTGGATCATGCTCTGGGCCAGGTACATATGCTCATAATTTGTGACGTCCTAGGTTCTCTCAGGCACCGTAGCAAAACCTAAAATTTGGGTATCGCAAGTTACTAAATGAATCACAACATATTTTGCATTATAGCATTTTGCAACGCAAATGGGAACCTTGTCGGCACTCTTGTAAATATTGTACCTGGCAGTCATTTTCTCTTATATGGAGAGGAATGCCACCGAGAAATGCGCAATATTTTTCCTACCAGCCAATCAAATAGGTAATTTTGTAAAGTTGAGGCGTCACATTCGGGCATGAAATCGGTCGTGACTGATTGATTTAAACTTTTCATTCTACACTCCACCAACCGGCTCGGTGTAGTAAACGACTCAACTTGATGCAATCCTAAGTTGAAAAATATATGCCTTAATGTTCCACAACTTTCGATACGCGCTGTCGCTTACCATTTTGGCATTGCAATGCATCTAACCTAAAATTTATCGACAGCTCCACTTCAAGTCCAAGTAACTTTTGGGTTGAATCAAGCCTCTTTTCGCGTTTTTATTAGCAACCAGGTGTTACAAGCACATAGAGCATCATTGTGGATCCCGAAGATCAACATGATCTAGAATCATTCTAAATATAACTGTGAATGAGTATACTGCGAAAACTACAATTGATGAATATGTGCCATGACGCAATCAATTGCGGCAATGAAAACGAAGCCGATTGCTGTTCTCATTCATTAGATGTTATCCTGCCTAGGACCATGATAGTTCGTTCATGCGGTCTGTATACTGGAAACGAAAGTGGACAGGACAATAACTCAATTGTACTAGTTTCTGTCCTACGAACTACAGACTAGCGTTAGTCCGTGCCACCTTCTCCAGAACTGGTTAGATTTGCTCCACAGATACAATGGAAACAACTTTTTGCTGTCATTTTAAGATTACGGGAGGACGGTTATTCCGAGCGAGGTATAAGGCGAACACGCGAACTCAAAAACTACGGATAAAGCACTAACTGAGGTTCCCGAGAAAATGGTGTTATTTACGTAAACCATTAAAAGGATCAAGTTGACAGATATCAGTATCCTCTCTTACAATCTACTTGTAAATGTTACAATGCAGCGTAGCTAGATTTCATTGCACCAGACACGGAGGTTGCTATGCTTATCCAACCTTGACACGCCAGACTCCCAATTTACCGCTTCAGTTATTTATCTGTTAAAGGTACTTGTGGTAGCAGGTACTTTGGAGGAAATGGAAGAAGGCTGTATTCAAGCATTGCAATGAGCACTCCTCTAAACGCGTTTGTGAAGGGCCCCAAGTTACCTACTTGTTCTATTGGTCGCTGAATACTTGTGGAAACCCCACGGATCGTTCAAGGTGTTTGCAAAACAAAGAGATTCCCGGCTGCTTCAATTTGCAGACGTTTAGGCGCTCCAGCAAACGAAACCAAATCTAGGCAAAAAGACAAATTTTGTGGCTAGCCTCGCTCAGCCCTAGAGAGTCGGCGTTCGTTTCCCTTCAACCGGAATTTGTATACGCTTCGTTAAATTTAACCGCTTTTAACGTTCCCCAATCAACTGCACATTATGGTGTCTTTGTATGCAAGTTAGTAAAGCTAAAACTGGTATATAAACCACTGATGAGAACATTCGAAATTGCTGAATTCAGTTTATTCTGTTGAAATGTGGTTCGTTCTTGCTACTTTAAAACCTGAAATATACTTGAAAATGAAAGAGAATTCATAGTTCCACAGAGATTTGTAAAAAATGGGCCGGTTTATTAGGCTTCTTCATTTTTTAAAAACATCCTCTCATAAACAATAAGTCCTCGACTCGCCGGCAAACGATAATTTTGCTTCAAAAGCGAAAAGTTTCCAAATATATAAACCAATATTTTGCCCACTAGTTTCTCTAAAATCACGACTATTCTACGCACGTCGCCTCAAAATAAACCGCTGCAAGTAAGACAGCGCAAGGTTGGACAAATTATCACGCCATTATAAATGTTAACAATTTGACGTTCATCTGTAGATAATAGGCTTAGATAGCGTCGTTTGAGTAGGAACCCGATAGCAGGATGTGACCATAGCCATATAAATTCAAAGTTAACAATTCGTAGCAAAATATATAGTAAGAGTTTTGTCTTTTTTGGATTTGTTTGCGTGTAAATATATGCTATCTAATCCAGTCCTAAAAGACGGTGAAATTATTAGTCCGTTGCACATTGTCGTTAGGATTTAAATGTTGGTGTTCAAAATATTCGTATCATTTTTGCTAATTCTTGTTTAGGGGAAAGCCGTGTTAATTGCATTGTGGATATCAAAATCGCAAACGCTATACGTTCTCATCCCCATCTTTTATGACTATCAGCACAAAGCTGAGAAACATAAATGAATTTGTGAGTATCAAGTGTGCTACAAAATAGCTTGATTTCAGGTAGAATTTAAACCTAATAAAAGTACTTTTTGGCTGTCTTCAGACATGTATATCTTGACATATGCAATAAACGAAGTATCATTGTTTATTTAAACGTGGTAAACCAAAGGAAAATATTGTCTTGTCAATTGGGTCATATACATTTTGCTTTGTAAGATGGTTGGGGCAGATATCACAATCATCAGTTTTAGACGAGACGGAATGTGGCCACTGCCGTAGGACGACTTGAACGATCTATCTTTGAGTTCACAATTTTGTATTATGAGCCGGAATATGGATAGTCTCTGCCGTCGCTACTAGGCTTCCGTTCATTAGTGTGTCATCCAAATATGCGGTAAATTGGCCGAAATGCCTCTTGCAAGATGATTCTATACTTGACGTCTAGCAAATGCGATAGCAAATCACTTCTCACTGAGTTAATCGCGTCAATATAGACCCAAGCTGAGCAATATTCCGAAATCTTTCGTAAAACCGGCTGGCTTTATTTCCGATATAACTTTCTTGACTTCGGCAAGCACCGTCGTACACACAAAATTAAAACCTTAGCGCCGATATTGTGTTGTTGAGTAAAGTGCTTAAGATTGATCAACTACACTTGAGAGACTGAGTGATTCTATATGCTAATACATTACCCATAAAAGGTAGCAATCGGTAAGTCATCTGCTTTACTACGTGGACGAGTATACACTTTGGGTATCGTGGGTTTTTATGCATACAGACAGATATATCTTCGTAACCCATTCCTTTAAACCTAGTTCTAACGCAACTAAATAATGGCGATTTTAAAGTATGGACAAACAGAATGACACACCAGCTCAATATTTGCTCACACACGCATTGTGATTATTGAACATAGCGGACAAATACTTAGCAATAACACTGGCTCTTACTGCTCCGCACCACGCGAATTGAGCAACTACCGTGGCATAATTTAGACGATGGTCGTAGCGGCGAAGAGATTGGATCTACTCCCTATCCAATTAACTGCAGCAAATATACAACTTATCTTGATACATACGGACACCCTAATCCCAAGCGACATCACGAATACATTTATACCGTATTTAACGAGCTGCAAACAGCATACCTTTGGTTCGCTGATTTAACGGCAGCATCATTTCTCTCACGCGATGTGCGGTATGAACGACCTAGGTGTAAGGAGCTTAAGCAGGATATTGACGATCAATTTATCTCCAAAGTAGAGCAAGTCGGAGCTACAATATTTCGGCAAAATTGCTTGATCCCATTGCTCTTGTACAGTGGCTGCACAAGTGAAACCTTCCCGTCACTTACTGGTTCCCGGTAAAGATGCACGCGTTAAGCCAATTGGTGCAGCGCATGCACAGCGTGTCTGATATATTTGGACCGCACCCTGCAATTCAGCCTTTTTCCTCCCATACAATGACGGGTTTGGCGCGCATATACGAAACACTGGCATACGTAATAATATTCCGTCTATCCAATCGGCAAATTGTAGTGGCCAGCAATTGCGCACACGCATGAACCTGCGTTTAGAAAACGCACACAATCTTGCGCAAAGCGATAGCTAAATCTCTAACAGTTGATGTTATAAATAACAGTTCTGCAACAGCCAAATAATGAAGAGTTGGGCACAGCGAGGCCACATGAGACAGCTGAAAGTTGGATAGCCTCAGTCGCAGAGCCGCACGAGGGCTCCCGTTCATTCAGGGCGGATTGTTCCTGAGCGCGCAACACTTTATTTGGCAGTGGATGCGGACGGGTTTTATAACTGTTATAAACGTGGAACCAACAATATTTGTCCTTTTGCCTTGCTGTATGAACACAGTTTGTTTGCATTTATCTTGTTACATGTTTATGTCACATAAAAATACAACATCCAGGGCCGGAGCATAGAATGCTTTATGCCTGCTTACTTTTAGCAAACTTATTAAAACACAGATATAGCCAACGGACTTGAAACATTAAAACTATCCTCTATAAATATAGTCTAGAAAAAACTGCTGTCCAGTTACTTTTGTTTTTTACAATAAACGTTATGGCGGGTTGGTGTAAGGGTAGTTGCTAACTTTATTTTAACACAACAAAGTTCGTTGCAGGCAAAAACGATACTACTATGAACTTTATCTTTCTTGAATATCTATGATGCCTGGAGAATCCGGATACGGCTTAGCCTCTTCAAGCATTTCCCTCTTCTTTTCCTAAGCGTAGCACACGTTGTCACCAACCTTCGATATCATGTGGTAACTTTATTTACCTTGGACTAGCTTTCAGCTGACTTTTCGTTCCGGCCGCAAGGGATTAGATACAGCTGAGTACATAACGGTCGCTCATCCGGATTTGCAATCGGTGGATGCTCAATGGTAATGTGTGGTAAAATGCAGCACTGGCGTGTAGCTTGGAACAACCAGCAACAAAAGTAAACTGAGAGCAGCAGCTCACTAGTTTTCTTTACTTCAAAAAGACCGCCTAATCATACAGTTCCCT
Organism: Dicrocoelium dendriticum; assembly: GCA_944474145.2. Classification (NCBI taxonomy): domain Eukaryota; kingdom Metazoa; phylum Platyhelminthes; class Trematoda; order Plagiorchiida; family Dicrocoeliidae; genus Dicrocoelium; species Dicrocoelium dendriticum. Next base: position 125,815,540 of record OX104065.1, read on the forward strand.
GAAATCATCTAGGTTACACCGACTAGAAAAGTTGACACATCCCACCACCCGAGCGAATTTCTCCGCCACACCTCCGGTTAGATCCTCCTTGGATTTGTCAGCGTTATCATGGAAAGCAACTTAATGTCAAGCGTCAAGCATCGCAGGTTTGAAACTTTTGGTTTTGACGTGTTGACTGCTCAGTGTGCGCAAAAATGCTGCACACCACGACCAACTTTGCATTCGTCGCTGTGTAAAAATTTAGTTTTTAAATAACTCATCATCGAGCGTAAGTATATTTACCGTAATAAGGTATGCTGAGTTAGCCCAGTTTGGATATATCAGAAATAACACCACAAGCCAAACATTTATCCGCGACGAAGCAAATATACTCGGATTTTCAGGCTTTGCAGGCACTACCAGTTTTGTCCTGTTTTTCCAAAAATTCAGCAGATAACAGCCGTCGCCAGGACGCACTTCAGCGTTGATAGTGAGGTATCATCCAGTAGTTTTTACTTCGCTTTACCCGCACGCACCTGTTGACAGAAGAACAAGCACGCGGTGATCATCAGCAAATCTATTTAATTTAGGTTGTACATAAATTGTCGACCAGTTATTGTTTTTGCTCTGTTGCAGAGACAGTGATCAAATAATATAACGCCAAGATTCGCATTGCTTGTCTTTCATCAATGAGCAATAGGCAGGTGACTAATGTATGCTGTTTTTGCCTCAATGCTAGTTTCAATCATCATGACAGAACGACAGCCAGTCAGAATTCAATTTTGATTAAACCGCTCGTTTGCTCTGAAATATTTTGTCCTGAACGAACGATAACCAGTATGCAGTACTGCGACCAAGGAGACCGATTGTTTGACTGCCATTGGTGGTCCATCTGTGCCTAGCTCTAGAAGAACTGACAGCTGCGGAGCTGCTACAGTGCCAGCAAACGGTTGAGAGTAATCCATGGCCTCGTACGCCAATGTGTGCGTACCCCAAACGCAAGGGCTTGTGTGCGCGCATTTGCTGACCAATACAATTTTCCGATTGAATAGAAGGACAAATATTATAGACGCTAGGATTTCGTACACATGCACAGCATTTGCGTTTTTGTGAAGTATAAAAATTAATGCTAAATTGCGGGGACCAGGCCAAGTATATCGGATAAGGTGGAAACCTGGAGCAGTCGTGGTTCAACACTTAATGCAGTATCCCATCGGTTCCAGCACACTTGCAGTGTCGCAAATATGCAAGTCCTCTGTGTCCGTCATCCCGTGTCGTTATGTCGGCCAGACACACATTCAGATAATGCAATCGCAACCCTTAAAACTTAGGTCCGTTAATCTCTGAACGGTTTTTCAATAGGCAGCTAAAGTGCATTCACCAGATCTGCATTAGTTAGGCAACCTGTGTGCGAATAGCGTTTGAAAAAATCTTGTAGCGTTCACAGCTGCTGTAACGCGGTTTCATACACACCCTACAAGGGATCACCTAATTCTTTCTGCAGGCGACGCCCGCCGAAAAATTACATTTACTTTGCATTCTTAATTCGACGTAGCTCCCGCGTCAATTGCAATCAATTTTTACTAAAATGACTCTCAGCCACCAAAGCACCGACTTCCACACGGTTGCATCAAAATAATCAGCCAGCTTAAAATTTGTGCGCCCCATAGTTTTCTTGGCTACAGCCTCTAGCTTCTCATCAACGTAGTGTCAAAGGCCACCCAACGTGACAATTCCTTCGAATTGGATAATGCATGTACCTGTCGTATTGTCCGACTCCATCCTCTTCTTTATAGTACCAAAGAAACGAACATTAAAATGATATCGATGCACTTCAGGTTAGGAATAGTAGATTTGAGAGCATAAATAATACCCTTTGGTCTGCACTAACTGGATAGCATTGGCCCACTCAGCTTCTTGCCGTGCACCTGTCGTGCGCACTTTACGCATGCCACGCTGATGTACAATGACTTAGTCGGGCAGGTGAGCTTGACCACTGCGTTGGTGAGTCCAACTAGCTATATATAACTCATACTCGGTGTAATATGCTTGTGTTTGATCATCAGGCTGTAAGTGGCGTACAATGTCGTGCCAATGGTCGTGCCAAATCATACGTAACCGTTACGTCGGTTCACATTGAGGCATCACGCCCGAGTTGCGGTAACTTCACCCAACTAAAAAGGCCAGTCAACTTTTAGCACAGATCATATGATGAGGGACAACTAAGTGCAAAACTGTTGTTTTGTGTCAACAGGTTAACACAATGTGTGACCATACATGTTAATACTGTGGCAAATTAACCTCTTTCAAGTTGCAGACGAAGGGTCATTTTTAATGCGCCGTCATTTGACAATGCCAGCAGCTGAGATTTAGGCGATCGTACAATGCAAATCCAAACCAATCTTATCATATTGATGTTGAAGTGGCTTCCCCGACCCAGTAAATCTTGTAGCCAGAACCAGCACCGCTTAGTTTGCCTTGGTCAGTCAGCCTAGTCTTCCGTAGGGCAACAATATCGATCCCGTATGTCGCGAAATCCATCGCGACCTAGGCAGTACGTCGAATGGGTCGCTCGCTTATGTGCCGGTTGAGTTGTGACTGAAATTTCCAGCACAACATATTGAGTGTTTTTTGTGAAAGTATAAGATTGACGTGGCTGGAGACCTCTCCTATTGTCCCTGTTTTGGAGGAACGCGGTAGTTAGTTGAAATAGAGACGACGAAGTTATACCCAGTGGGAGAACACAGCAAGTAAGTGTCAGCAGTAACATGTTTTAGCTTTTCGCTTTGATGTTTGCAGCAGGTAAGCTGACCCTTTTACTATTGCCACTGCGTGACAGCCGTAGCAGTATGGGATTATTATTGTTAGTGTGACTCATAGTTGACAGTTGGAATGGAATATTGCACTTGACGGAAGAATGACTCGGGTCCTAAGCAAAAGCCTTCGATCAAATGTACATTCGAAAGGTAGCGGGCCATGCGTCATGAGTCAGTGAATATGCTAACGCAGAATTGAAAATGTCCTGACTATTAGATATAATAACGGCAGTCGCAATGACGAAGTGTCCAGACACGATAAACTGCGGTAGTACATTGTGGCAGTAATGAAACAAAGTGTTTAACGTTTTGCCTTTCAATTTAAAAGTAACCCCTGAATCGATTTCCTGGTCTAAAAACTTCAAATTATTTGATGCTCATGTGTCAGCTTTGTGGTCCTGAGTTTCTCGTAGTTGGCTGAATGTTCATAAAGCCACTACTTTCACTTTCTATATACGTGCATTTTTGCCATGGTTTTCTATTAATGCACACTCAACGTTTTGTTTGCTCTTTATAAGACGTTTTTTCAACCACACGTTTCACAGTTCCTTGTAGGAAGGTTATTACGCCTTACTAGTTCAAACAGCGAATCAAATCACGATGC